>JAMWET010005077.1:902500-1275000 GCA_024036415.1 Prochilodus magdalenae | reverse complement strand
CGTCTGTGCGATTGTGAGTGAATTATTGTCCGCCAGCGGAGAAGCTTTTGTCATGGGTGACATGGATCTCATTTGGAGCTGTCTGCCACAGGCCTTGCGCTGTTCCACCTCCATTATCACGCCCCTCTGGGCTGGAAAAAAAGGTCAGCCCAGGTAAAGAACACCGGCGCCAGCCGTTTGATCCGGACCACTTAATTGACGGTACTCATTGTGTAAAGCACGTCATCGTGCCATCGCAGCGAGGTTGTCGTTGTGTTCCGACAGGCTCCACTATGAGCCAGAGTCAAAAAATGAAGAAACGTGCCAGAGATGATCATGCCTCCATCCATTCTTTATTTTTTTTATTTTCAAATTTATTAGAGCATATTGTGGAGTAAGTGTGTGGACGTGACACTCCTGATTCGGACCATTTGTCTGATCACGGCCTGTCTGTCGCTGGCATTTTCAGCGGGTTTTAGCATTCAGCGGAGCTTGATTTATTTGAAAGGAAATAGGCTTCGACTAACCAGCTCAGTCATTATTTGCCGTTACTAATGATCTCATTTGGAGGCAACCGTGTGCTTGGTTCTGTTTCATTTCTCCCGGCTGAAATAATCATCCACCATTTTAAAACGGAGCTGGCACATGTGCCGGGATGCTCCTTTTGTTTGCTAACCTAACCCACTGGAGTTGAATGACATTGAGCCTGAGTCATACCAGCATTTTAAGATGTGGGGACTTGGAGGAGGTCTCGTTTACAGAGATAAACGCGGCAATGTTTGCATTTATTAGGCACAATCCGAATCAGGCTTGGTGGGGGAGGGAGCTGTAGTTTACGAAATTGAGTAATTTGTAGTGATTTTCATTTAGAGAACAGCAGAACAGCCGTTGCGGTGTTCCGTCCCCGGGCACCTTTTGTGGGGTTTTGATTTTTTAAAGTGGGTTTTGATTTTGAAAAAGTGCTGGAGGAGATACAACGTCTGCGTGCTTTTTACACAATACATCAAGCCTCACCACAGGAAAGCATAATCCAGCCTTTATCTCTCTCCTGAATCGACAAATCGGTCGCCAACAGAACCGGTCGATAGAGTTTGCTCGCTTGTCTGATTAGAAATTACATGTGAGATTTAAATCACGGGAACAAAGACACATTGTTTAGGCTGGATGTGGGTGCATGAAATATTCATAGCCAGGTTCCTCCAGATGTCGTGCCAGGTCCCCTGCCTCGATCCCATAACATTTTAATGTGATTTCTCTTGCTTTTCAAATGACCCTGGGCTGCGAGCGGCGTAAAAAGAAAAACAGACCTCTAACGGCGCTGGCACGTGTGCGCTTGTATTGATTCAAGCTAATAGATCACCTGTGGCCCTTAAGGAGCCCTTCGTTTACTGTGTTTTCCCTTAATGCCAGCTCGGTGGAGAAATATTTCTTCGCTCCACTTCCCCACCCCCCCACCCCCCTCTCCCTTTTATTTTCTTTCCACAAACGCCTGCCTTTGCAAGCGGGACGTATTTTTGTCAAGCCCACCCAGTGATACACGATAAACAGTTCCACCTGCAGCTATTCTGTGAGAGTGGAGCTCCAGCACAGGCTGCATGTGTTTTGGTCTGATAGCAAGACTAGCACAGACTCCTTCAGGACACACGATGGGAGGAGCTACTTCTGCAGGCCTGCAAAGCAGTCAGGACAGAGGACTGAGGGAGGCTCTTCAGGTGTGTGGCCCACCTCTGCCTTTATGGATGTCACAATCGAATCCCAAAGCGCATTATCCGAGTCAATCAAGACTTTGGAGTCGTACTATTACCCAAGAACAAATCAAGTCAGTTGTTCTGGCTGTTCTCCGGCTGTATAATAGATGGAAGGAAGTGCTATACCATTAGAACTAGACACCCGAAAAGGAGTAGCTCAGCATTGCAACAGCGCCAATTAGACTACACCTTTGTTATTGATTTTATTAATAGATTTTGAGAGTAGTACAACACAAAACCCCGTATTAATGTACTAAATGAAGCATTACACTGCAAGACTTTCTGAATGCATGCACTGGAAACCATTGAGACCAAATGTAAACAGTCTTTAGCTAGCAGCTAAAGAGATGTAGCTACATGTTAGATGTACAAGTAACACATTTAAAGCTTTCTCAGTAGATTAAACCACGTTATTACACACTAAACCTTTCCACAGGCTAGCAACACCTTCATATAAGATAAAGAACTGGTCTTCTCATGAGTCTGTGAGTTTACTGCATCTGTTTTTGGCTGGTTTAGGTGTGTTTGAATGAAAGACAGTGGGCTTAAGTGCAGTATTAAAGGTAAAACATCAACACAGTACAAACGGTCAGAAATAGAGGAGCCTGTCCCATCTCGATATAAACAACTCTGTTGATTACAATGGGAGCTTTTGGGTTTTGTCTTTGTTGTTTGCTTAGATGGCTTATAGTTATTTTTAAATTAATTTGTTTCTTATAATAAAGATGTTTTAACGGCTGCTGCACCTTGCTGAATTCTCAAGTAAACAATATTGCTTAACAGATCAGTAGAAACTGCCCTCCCCTTCTCTCCTCCTTGTTTTGTTTCTGTTTTTCCCAGTTATTTTGTTTTCCGCCTAGCGTTGTTTCTTCATGTAATTTCTAGACCGGATGAAGTTTAATGGCGGTATTAACTAGAAGGAGCGGAAGGCAGTCATAATGGACAGTTGCTGAGCCATCATTGCACTTACTGTTCTTTTCATCTGTTCCTAAATAATCGAATGGGGAGCAGGAACTTTAAAATGACTGACAAGAGTTTAAAATATGCTGTTGCTGCAAATCGATACGTATAAATCTTGGACATATTGTCAAACGGTTACTTCTTCACATTTAACTGATAATTTTAGTTTTAAAAATCCTTTTTGCTCCATACAAAAATTACCTATTGCTCCTTTAATGCCATTATCAGTGGTCAGAATGAACTGTTGTTTAAACAAACATTACCAACAACTGTGAGGTGGACAATAAAAAAATAAAAAAATGTAAAAAAATCCTGTAGAATCTGCTGCTTGTAAAACAGAACTGCTGAGTAATTCCATGCATAGCGGTAACCCTGTCTTTAAAGCTAAGAAAAAGGGCTAGGCCTACCTCACACCTATTACAACAACTTACAACAGTGGTATGTTTACAATATTACAATATCATTATTTTAAAATGTGGCTCAGAAAAACAGCTCACTATGTGCACTTACAGAAACGCAAAGTAATCTGCAAAATAGCTAACTTTAATGTAGCATATAACTTTAATGTGGCTGTATGATCAGTGAAATGCCAATATTAGATCAAGACTAGACATTAACTCATATTGGGAAGGGAGAAGAAAGAATAAAAAAATGACATGACTGGCACTCCAGATGTGAACATTTGGACCATCACAGGAAGAAGAGAGCCATGCGTGGAATATTCGAAGGACCAAGGCGTTAAGATTTAATGAACACCTCCATAAATTTTTATTATGCGCTTCCTGCTGGCAGATTACATTCAAACAAAAGCCGCTTTCCTGCACAGTAAGCTGACCCGTGGGACCCAAGATGATTAAAGCATCGACTCCTGAAGCATGGGCTCCTGCCCTGCTACCACCTTCCCATTTTCCCTGTTTATTGCTGTCGGTGCCTGTGTTTCAGCGGAGTTTTACTCCTTGCCTTCGTTTCCCTGTTTGGTTTCCATTAAAAGGATGAAATTAGCTCTGGAGGCGCGGAGCGGAGTCTCCAGCCCTGACAGGCCGCACCTTGTTTAATTGCCTATATCTTAAACAAATAGGTCCCCTGGGAGATGTGTGTTTAGTTTGTAATATTGCAGATTTGATAACTTGTCACCTGTAATTTGAGCAGAGATTGATAGGACGCGACGGGCGGCTGATTCGTAGAGCTGCAGCAGCCAGGCAGCTGCAGGCGCCCCGCTTTTCTTCTCATTAGTGTGTGGGAGACTCTCTGGGCCTCCGTCTTCATGGCACACTTGACAGACAAATAATAAGCTGTCCATCAGCTCTCAAGATAGTAGATGTTTATAGGTCGAGCGGCTCTCTCCACTTTCAAAGGCGATAGTGTTCTCAATTACAGGCGTTTAATCGCGGCAGTCTTATCTCGAATGCTAACCCCAGCTTTTGATTTCTCCAGTGCCTTTGTTATTTTAATGCTTTACACGAGGTAAAGGAGGAAGATGATGTGTCAGCAGAAAGCATGTAGTCTTGCACAGGACCACGTTAATGCAGAAGCGGCTGATGATTAAGACCAGTGGGTCCCGGCCCTGCATGGTTTAGCTCTGCTTTAACATCCCCACTTCAACTGAATAAGGGCTTGTTAAAGAGCTGATTATCTGGATCAGATGTGTTCAAGAAGAGATAACACAAAAATACACAAGGCAGAGGAATCCCAATGTCCCAAGGTCGGGAATCACTGGACTAGATAGATTCAAAAGCTCCACCTAAATTAGCCCACTCCTAATCAACACCTGATTAACCCTCCAGTGCACTCCATGCTGTGTACATCTTGTAATGCCTGTGCTAACTCTTGGTTAATTATTCGTCACTCAGCTCTTTGACACATGGAGAAAATCTGTCAGAACTGTGGATATTAAATTCTTCCAATTAGCATCTTTAGCAACTTTGTCTGCATGAGTGTTAGAGGAGGTAGTTTATTGAGTGAAATTAAAAGTTATTGTAGTATGTATAATGTTTGCCATATCTGGCAACTGAAACAAATGAAAAAAGGGCAAATGTAAAGACAAAAAAAAAGTCGATTCCAAATGAATTACTTAATTTATTAGAGATGACCAAAAATGTGGACATAGAAAACTTTCAACCAGTAACAGTCGCAAGATGCCCTTCTGGTGTTTAAACGACAGGCTGAAAAATTGGGAAGGAAAAGCTCGAACCGCTTTACAATTCAGTGTTGGAATCTAGCATGTGATAAGAACATAACGATAATGAAAATGATAAATAGGCAATAACAGTTTGTTTCAGCTATCGGCACAGACACATTCAAACAGCTGGAGCAGCAGCAGATTAACAGTGAAACACTCACAGTCCACGGCAGCTGCATTCGATTCAGGCTTCAACTGTTTTAACTGGTGCCTGACGCCGACATGCCTTACATAATAAAAAGAGCTGTCTTTCATCGTTAATGCAAAGCCATATTGGCATTCAGCTTGGGGAACCCATACATCCTGAATTATATGTTCACAATTTTACAATTGTTATTATTTAATATTATTTATCAAAATGTTTAACATAGTTAGTCAGAGATATTGGCTTTAAAGCATCATCAGCATTATTGCAGCAATACGGATTCAAAATAACAAGTTATAAGAGCCTTTTCTTTTAGTTTTTGGCTCAGTGTGTCCTGAATTTCACTAATTAAAAAATCCTCAGTCAATATGTAATGATATCATAATCGTGTAGTTTTATATATTGTATAAAAAGATTCTCGTAGTTCTTTAGTCATATTGACCAGTCTTTGCTTTAGAGAGGCGCTGAAATGCCAAAGTTTAGAGACTGCACTGCCTTTAACTTTACACTACAGCAAGAAAGTTACAGTAGAGCTGACCTAGTTAATTACTTACTTGTCTCCTTAATTCATTAAGCCTTAGAAACTTCTCGCTTATCGCCGTCTGTGCCTACTGTAGTTCACTATAACGACTGTGTAATGTGAAGGAAATGCTACCAGCCAGCAGCGGTCATTTAGACATGCATGACTTCAGTGCAATTACATTTCCGAATGAGGCCATAAACTCAAGAACAGACAAATGCAGCAGAGCAGTCAGGGCTGCCACGGAGCTCTTGACCCAAGACCAAAAGGCCTCCATTTGCATATGACTCGCAGAACCCCGGGGACCCCAGACTGGTCCCTGGAATAATAATCTGTTCCTGGTTCAATGACACTGCACGGTTTTCCGGACCATATAAACAAGGGTAAACATGATTAAACGTGCCGTAATGTAGCTGGCGCACCTGCGGTGGCCGCATCATTATTTTTATATGAGGTTTGTGAATATATGCTATCAATTACCCAGTGGTTGTGTTCAAGTCAGCCGTAGTGTAGGGAGCTGCAAATTCCTCTATATTAGATAACACCAGTGCGAACCTGTCAGGCTTTGGAAATCCCTGTGCGTCAGGTTTTGTGTCCCTATCAACAATGCCGCTATTCTATGGTCAAGGAAAATGGAGCTGGCGGGAGTCGCTCAGGTTTCTCCAGCTTGCTCGTTCGGCTTGTCAATCTCGTTTGCTGGAGTGTTGCTGTCGGTGGAAGTAGGTCATGGTGGTACAGTGGTTGAGACTGTTTATAGAAATGCTGGCGTTTCTGTTTCCACGTTACCCCTACAAAGTCTGAATAGAAATCAGCGTACTCATAGCAGCCTTCTGCATCTGAAAAAAAAAACTGAGACCGAAACCAAAACAAAAACAGGGCCGTGAGATTGTGATGTAAAAATAAACAGCCATCTCTTTTGCATGTATCTTACTGAGAGCAGGGGTCTCTCGCAGCTTGCATTGGATCGCGACAGATGCTCAAAGAGTCGAATGTCTGAGCGTCCTCCGCAGCGTATGTTTCCTGGTGAAGTGTCTGCACATGCAAAACGCGTTGCTCCAGATGGGGAACGTCTGTCTATGTGATGTTAAAGGTAGGCCATGGTCCCACAGTGCTGTTTTATGAAGGAGTGCAGGCAGGGGGCCCTGGAAGCAGTACTAAAGTTTTCATTTCTAGAGAGCGCAATAACGCATTTGCTTAGCAATAGCACTTTTAGCCCTCCCTCTTTGCCTCTTCATGGAAATGTATTCCGGAAAGAATGACTTTGTAGTATGGGTAGATGAGCTCTGATGAATCCAGCGTATGTTTGGGAGGGGATTGTTCTGTGAATACAAGGCGTGGTGCTAAGACAGAGGCCTAGGTAGGCATTAGAAGTCCCCTTCTCCTCGAATCTGGTTTGCAGTTGCGCCGAGGAAGCGGCTCTTATCTGTAATTATAATGAGCTGTGTCATTAGTGTCAGGTTAACGGAGCAGAGCTGGTACATAGAGACAGATCAACATTGGTTTGCCTTTTTGATGTTTTCCAATTTCTTTCAACACATTTGTATTCCGGAATAATTGTGCAGACCCCATAGCTCCCAGTTGTTGTTTTTTCTTTATCCGAATTTCACACTGTCACCATCGACGTGGCAAGGCGCTCACATATACATGGGTGCACAGCCACACGTACACGTTTCTCTCTGCTTTCGAATGCTCTGGGGAGCCGTCCACTCCTCCTGTCTTTGGTGGACCCACTTTGTATGCTGAGCATGACACCTGCCGTCCCTCATGTTATCCGCCTATCTGAATTACCTTGCCAGTGAATTGCTGAAAGCCATTTTGCAATGCTATCTGAACAATGGCTGTTAATGTGATGACTATAACAGAGCACTTACTGTAATATTATTGGTATTTGCCTTTGAATTCTGTCTCAAGGCCAGCGGTACAATAGCGGACCGTTGCAGGGAATATATCTCCAGCCACTGATGAGTTTGGGAATGGATTTGTGGGATGAGTTGGCGCTTCAAGACAGCTCGAATATGCTAATGGCCGATGGAGGTGGGCTATTTCGTGCCCATTCGTTAATGGCGGGACATTGTGTAATATAAGATGGTGTAATATTAGTATAGGACATGACTTCACGGCCCCATAAGCACCATTAGCGGAAATAGAGCTTTTAGGGTGCAGTCTTTTAATGCCATTGAGGCACAGGCTTCCAGCCACACATTTAAAAGACAGTTGATGATCATCCTGTCATGGTAGCTGGAAAGAATGTAGAGGAGCACGAAAAGAGGAAAACTGGGGGGAAGGAAAAGAAAACAAAAAGCTTGGAACCACTATATCTAACGCAGCCTTCATCTGAGACACTGTGCAGCCGGTTTATTTCAGAAGTCATCTTTAATAGATAGTTTTGAAAGTGCGGGAGCTTTCTTGACAAACAGTGGGCTCTCTTTTTTAATTTCGCCGCAGGGAGCTGGGGAAGTCTTTGAAGAGAAAAGCTGAGGCTTTTTTTTTCCCTGACTCTCATTTTCCTGTGTGGTCGTAAAAAGTGCCTAGGCCCATTCTTTTTTTTCCCCCTTTTGCTCCTGAGCTCATCGGGCGCACGCCAGTGTGTGTTTCACCTCCGGCTGCTACCCTTCGGGACAGGGGCCGTGTAGTCAGCATTCAGACAGGAAGTCCAACGAGACCCTGCAATTGTGTGTGTGAGTGTGTGACAGTGTGTGTGTGTGAGAGAGAGAGAGAGAGAGAGTAGAGAGCGAGAGAGGTAGGGGGATGGATGTGAGAAAAAGAGAGAAACAGTGACAGAGAGGGAGATGAGAGAGACATAGAAAGGGAGGTAAAGAAAGAGGGAAAAAGAGACTTTTCCTTTACTCAACTGTGCTGTACTCAATTACTAATCCCTCCACCTCTCAGGGGAGCAGCCCTCTGGCTGCTGGATCGTTAACCTTTTGCAGAGTCAGTGGACATGTATCCTGCCCCCCGCCTCCCCACTCCCCAGCCTGCAAGGAGTCGTCCCAGCAGTAGCTCAGGAAACACAGACAGAGTCGAACTGATGACCATAAGCTATACAAACTTCCACTGCCTGACTTTCATTACCACAGGCTCAGGCAAATGAGGGGCTAGAGATGAAAGCTAGACAATACAGGGCTACTGGCGCACGCCCATGGAAGTGTGTCTGTGTGTGTCTGTGTGTGTGTGTGTGTGTGTGTGTGTGTGTGTGTGTGTGTGTGTGTGTGTGTGTGTGTGTGTGTGCTTGTTTTAAGCACTTTATGAGGAACAGCTGTCTTCATGATCATAGCACAAGCACATTCTGTAGAAGTGAGAAGTGTGCTGGTCCTCCCAGGAAAACCTGCTAATGGAGAGAACCAGTAGCCTTTTGGAGTTATAGGTTTATATGTAGGTACCTCATTACTCAACTAAACAATATCATACTCAAAAATATATTGGAAGTACACACACACACGCTGAGTATGGTATTATTTAGCTGAGTAATGCTACACCTACAAATGTACTCTTAACTATAACCAAAAGGCTAGCTCTTTTAGACCTCACAAGAGGACCTGCTGCCTTCACCACAAATGCAGATTTTCTGTAAGGACTGAAAGAGCCAGTAGCCTTTTAGTTACAGTAAGAGTCAAAGGTTTTTGTGTAGGTGCAGCATTACTCAGCCCAAAAATACCATGCTCACACAAAATTGTGTGTCTATTTCAGATATTTGTAGCGAAATTAGAGAACAACAACCTGCAGCACAGTGACCAACACTATGCTTTTTGTCATTTCTTAAAGCTAAAAGGCGAAACAAGTGTAAACGGGATGTGTTGTTGATGTTTGTGTACTACATGAGCAGAAATGTGTCTGCTGAGTGCTGGCTAGCGTTGTTTATCTACATGGTTTCCTCTTGGAAATCAGTGGTATGGAATATGGGCAGTGCTTATCTAGACACAAAACCCGTTAATGAAAAGTGTAAACAGGCTCAGTGATGCATAGCTTCGACTTTTCTAGAGTTGATTCCAGTGAATCCTGCTACTGCAGTCGACTTGACCGATAGTGTCACAGTGTTGGATAAAGAGATACAGCAGAGATTAAACCTTACACTGTAAATGTTTTTTCACACAAGTAACTACAAATCACTGTGGCAGGATGGAAATCCATACTGTCTGAGCCTCTTAGTCATTGGTCAAGTTGTTGATGCATAAAGTCCTTTTTCTAGTCAAGGCAGTAGGTAACAAGTGATCCAAAGCAGCATTAGTGCCAGTGCAGTGGAGCCAGTTCAAGCTGGCTTTTATAAAGGGGAGGGGCAACAAACCTTGTGCTCCACCCATTTTTTTTATTTCTATTAATAAAATTGAGGTCCTGTAAAAAAAGGATATATAATAATATAATATATAATAAGCTGTTTTTTTGTCTTTTTTAGTCCACCGTTGTTGCTCTGTTGTCATTGTTTCTGTTGGACTGGAATGAGATATGGAATATGCACATCTTGGGGTTGTCATTATGTGCAGTCAGGACCGTCATGTAATAGTCTAGGATTTAGGAAACGTCTCGTTATACAGGATTTGTATTTGAAGGAGGTGACAACAGTGTATGAGGTTTATGGTATGTCAGTTTTCTGTACCAAGCTCTCCTTATTCACCTATACCAATATAAATACACTTTTCCATTATATGGCACCTTTCATCAGGAGCAAGGTGCTGAGTTTCATCATTCATCTTTCACTGTGAATCAGCAGCTGGACTTAGAAATAAAATATATTTTCATTTTAGTTTGTTCTGAATGGAAAGTA
Source organism: Prochilodus magdalenae (assembly GCA_024036415.1). Classification (NCBI taxonomy): domain Eukaryota; kingdom Metazoa; phylum Chordata; class Actinopteri; order Characiformes; family Prochilodontidae; genus Prochilodus; species Prochilodus magdalenae. The sequence continues at coordinate 1,264,710 of JAMWET010005077.1, read as the reverse complement.
TGTTTTTAATGATTCTGCATTGTACGCATCTCTTCCCTTTCAGTTAGAGCAAAATAAAAGGTTATATATAATACTTTATATTATATATACCACAGCACTTAAACTGTTGACTTGCTAGTTGTCACCTGGACGCTTCATTAGATCATTGCACCTGTGGATATGACGTCCTGACATTGTATTAAGTCACACACTTTATGATACGTGTGTGTGTGTGTGTGTGTGTGTGTGTGTGTGTGGGTTAGGTTGTACAAGAGCAACAACAATTTCTTGAAGTGCTTTTCCCTCAGCTCTTTAATTAAACAAGGTTTTGGTATTACTGAAAGGATCAAGCTTATACCTCTGGCTTTTTCTTTGACAAAGAAGACAGAGTTTATTTAGAAAGATAAATGCTGATGCTTTCAAATGAAGAGGGCAAAAGCTTCAGGCTTTCACTATGTTGAAATATCAGCACTTCCTCTAACACAGTGCCATTTTTCCGCTGGACAGCTGTTGGAGATTCTACAGGTAAAAAGCAGGAGGATTGGGGCCAGGAGAGATCCATACTGCATTAATCCCCTCAACCACAGCCAACCCCCAGCCACCCCCCAGTATCTGTGCGGTTTAATTTCCAGGCCGGTCCACTCCGGCGCGGGGCTTGTAATTTTGCGGGGAGATGGAACTCTGTAATGATGTCCCTGGTGAGGAGTGTGCGGGAGGAAAAACTCTGACACTGGAGATTGCTGTAGAAAGAGTGTAACATTTAAGCCTGCAAGATTGCCTGCAGCGGCTCGGCTCAGGCGGCGCCGGCCCCCTCCGGCCTCCTCCGGCTGCAGGGCGGAGGGGGGATTGGGATGCCTCTCGTGGTGCATGCCTCCGGCTTTAGGATCCAGCGAGAGAGCTTCACCACTTCATTTGATGTGCGGGTTTAAGGGGGCAGAGGCGACCTTATCTGTTATGCCACACTCGGTCCCGGTGAGACATAATACGCTTGAAATGTCGGAAAAATCGTTGAAGGAGCCGAAAGGAAAAGAATTGGTCGCTGATGAATGATTTCAATGCCTCCTTTTGTAGCAAACTGAATCATGAATAGGCGCACCTCCTGCTTTGGCCCCTGTTCAAAAGATGGGCTTGTGTAACTCTTTAAAAGCAATTTCAGTCCATTTAGGATGAATACAATTGCACACGGGCTCTGCTTTGAGCTCGAGGAGTGTTGCTTTAGCAAGTGGAACAGAACCAACTGTCATTCGTCAAGCCCTGCATTAGATCAAATGGATAAAGGCAAATGAATGAAGTACAAACACTCCTTTCCCTCTGACTTGTGTGGATAGAGAGAGAGAAATAGATGCTAATGAGATGGGGGGAAAGTTTTGGAGGCTACAGCTGTGCGTGCTGTCATTTTGTCTGAAGTCAGAGAGAAAAGTCCCGTTCACTGGCCACTCGCAGGACAAGCGCTGGGTGGGCTTTATCTAGAACGGTTTCAGACCGCTTTGCCAATGTGAACCCTTTACTGGCTTGTTCAAAAAAAAAGAAAAGAAAGGAAAGGAAAAGAAAAGAAAGCGTGTGCAGTAATTATGTTTGCGGGAACAGCAGTTGGTGTCCTCATTATTTCTCCAGTGTTGGAATTACAAATCTCCTCTCTGGATAAATGGATGAACCCCATCTTAATTTGACAAGGCCAGGTGCCAATTCCAAATATTTAAAGTCCAAAAGGAGAGCGCCATCATTATAATTATCTGCTCATCAGAGTGGAAGCTGTACTCCTCATTTCTCTTGACAGGCCAAGGGGACTTGCTCTGGAGCTGCTGATCCTCACCCTGTGTAGTCCGCTCTGGCTGCGTTTCTTCTCACCGCATCCATATAATTTAATCATTAATTGGAAGAGGAGTCTATTCACCTGTTACAATTAATGTGTGTGGTGATGGCGAATTATTTTACTATCCAATTAGACACATATTTACAGCGGGTGAGTTGTCTTCCTCCCCAGCTGAGTGCTTTAATGAAGTGAATTATGGCAGAGCTACAGAAGAATGCTTTGACTAACGCCTTTGGTGTGTCTCTGTGTGTGTGTGTGGCTCTGCTACTGGAAGAAGCAGCTGCAGTACTTTTCCTCCAGGTGAAATGCCATGGCTCTTTAAAGTGTGGGACCCAGCCCTGCGGCTGGCTGTTGGAGTGATTGGCACTAGGTGTAGAAAGTTTTGCTGATGGTCCTCGGCCATCACTTGCTTTCTGAAATTCGTTTGGCTCTTTCTGTTCCTCCATATGAGCACAGAAAATGAGGCTAGGCATTGATGAACTGCGGGCCGTCTGCATGGGAGAAGGGCGATCAATAGCGGTGACCAGGGTACGGTTAGGGGCTGGGAGAATGGGAGCGGAGCGGCCAGGCGGAGAAACACTGCTGATGGCGTGCATCATTGCAGCCAGCGCGTGGCCCACTGCATAACAAAAGAGTGCAGGTGTCAATCGATGAGCAGGAGCAGCGAGAAGAGAATGCCAAACAGCCGGGGTCCTGTTAGCCGAGCCAGAGTGCGAGTTCCAACTCCCCCAACTTAGAGAAAAGCAGTACTGAAGCCCTGTTACACTTTAGTTAGCACTGTCATTTTCTGATGTTATTTAAATAGAGTTATGTAATATGTAATGAATTAATTTACATCTATATTGATTCTGCGCCTCTGACATTTTCCATTAAGTTCGGGAAATGGCAGGAACAAGTCAGTAACTTCAGGCGTCAGTTGAAAGTTTAGAATCTGCTTTTAACAGAATTTCTCTGCTGGGTTCAGTGAGCTATGAGTCAGAGAAGAGGCCTCTACACCACAGGCAACCTAGGAGGGTGAACCGGCTTTCTGTGCTTCGTCCATTACTCTCCAGCGCTCTGCTAACGCAGTGTCGAACTCTCTGAACGCACTCGACAAAAGCTGGAAACAAAACAGCAGAGCTTTTTGCACCTGAACGCGCACGTCTATTCTTGGAGAGTGAAAAGCGAAAACGTGGCGTAGAAGTGACTGAGGCAGAGTAAGTATATCTCTATGATTAATTTAATCACAGGATTGTGTGCAGCAGTCAAGAGCTGCTGTGTGTTGTATATTTATATTGAGTGGCAAGATGATACCTGTTGGTTGACAGTTCCTTTGATAGCCTCGCAGTAGAGTGTTTTTTCATGTCCTGCTTGGTCCAAGAAAAAGAAAAGCTACCCCCCCACCCCCCACATCTATACTTATTTTACTGTATCAGTGTTAAATTTTTTTGGCATTGTTGCAAATGCAGAATGGCTACTTCCCTGAGAGACATTTCACATGCCTCGATGAAATGAGTGCACCTTCTTGCGTTTTTAGAGAGGCTTCTGACTGAAAAATCTGAAAGGCGAAGTCTTAAAACATTCAAGGATTTTACGCACTCATCCATAGCCATCAAATGGTCTTGCCAGTAGTTAGATAGAGAGCGAGGCAAAGGTTTTCGTCGCTGATTTTCTGAGAGTGCCGCATTCTGCTAGGCGTTGCTTTGAAGCTTTTGCCTCTCGTTTTGCTGGAACAATGCAACTTGCACGGCTAAGATGTGAGTTTCAAAGCGAGCCGATGCACCGCTCAGCCTGATTATCCCACACGCTGCACATTCTACTCAAGCACGTCTTCAGAAAGTACAAGTTCACAACGAAGCAAATGGCTGTATGCCTCTTACAGCCCATCTGGCCCTCGCTGGGCCCTCAATGGATTAGACATGAAGCACCAAGGAAGCTTACAAATTAATAGATGATAATATTAGCTAAAATACCATCTATAGCATAATGCACCAAATGATCCAGGGCCCCTAAACTCTGAGCCTCCTAAATCATTCAGGACTTTCCGTCCATTGTGACATCCCTGCCAAGCACCTCCCTCAGTCTCTCAGCTTCGATCCCCTGTGTGTAGGACAATAATGCTATCACTTGCGCTCTCCTGCTTCTATAAATACATCATTTCAATCTAAATAACCGCATGTTTTAGTCGGAGCAGAACAGAGCATTATAGAGTAACAATATGACAACAACGCATCAGCTGCAATTAAAGGCATGACTTGTGCAAGCTTTGGCGCGTGCAAAAAACACTAACAGTGCCAGCAATAGGCTTGTGCAATCTAAGGCTGATGTGACGCAGGGCCCTATTTGGAGGTGCCTTTGCATAGGGTGGGTGGCAGAGGAGGACACAGAGGATAGCTTCAGGTGGAACACAGATCACTGCTCTTTAATCCTGCAAAGCTCGAGCCATGTTGACGTGCAGCACAGAACGGATTGAGTCAGTCTGCTGTCGGCCCGTCTGACTGTGCGTTCCCCCGGGGACCAAAAAGCAAAGGATGAGGGAAGAACAATAGAGAACCCCCGACAGCGCCGTCCCAACCAATTGTAGTGTGGAGGCGGACAAACAGACAATGAATATGGATTAGGCCCTGCTGCCCCCCCTCCCCCCTCAAAACAGACATGCAAGGGAGTCTGGGACATGGACCCTGTTCACATGCATTTATGTGGCTTGTCTCTAAACAGGAGCTGAGAGCCAACCTCTGCCCCTGGGGGGCCTGCAGACAAGAGAAAGGCCACCCGGCCCACTGGAGCGCCTCTGCCAGCCCCCCTCACCTGGCAAAACAAGTGACAAAACAGGCAGAACAAGCCTGCAGGGATACGGCCCCCTGTACACCGGTGACAGCCTCAGTGCCACATTGGCCGTCTCTATTTACTAAGCCAGCAGATGCCAGGCTTGAGACCAGCACAATGAGAAGACACAGTTCACAATCAAGAATCTCACCAGCTGTCACCAGCCTGGCATCAGAGTCATTTGGGACATGAAAATGATTTTACCGCTCCTGGATCTGGCCTCAGCAGGTCAAAACTGTTGCATGGTATAGATTGCATTTGCAGTGGTGTATCCTGCTTACAGAGCTCAAGTAGGAAATTAGTAAATATTAATTTTTTCTATGAGTGGATCATGCAACACAAACTGTGTAGCAACAAATGAGCTACCGTCTTTTAGGAAGACAACTGCAGTGATATTTTTCCACACCTTCACAGTTCAGTCTTAGACGTTGGTTCCAGTTCCTGCCTCTCATGGCCCAAGTAATCCCAAACACATTCCCTGGTGTTGAGGTCTGGACTCTGGGCTGACCAGAACACTGCTCTGAGAGCACCAGTTCCTTATTTAGTTTGGAAATGATCTTCCTTTTCTCAGTATCAACGTTTAGACAGCTGCATATCTTTTCAGACCAGTGGTGTTGAAAGGGGCAGGATGGACAAAAACAAAAACACCTGTGGATTGTTTCAGGCCTGAAGCAGGAGTGGAGCTTGATTTTCTCCTGAGCATAAGGCTTTAAGTAGTGTTTATCTGATTTTGTCTGCCAGGTCTTACACAGGAGTTTCTCTAAGCCTCACAATCATTTCCTGATCTCCAAATTGGAAATATCTGAGATGGAAATTAATTAAAAGAAGGTCTCTGACTTTTGCACAGTACTGTTCACTTCACCGCACACAATTTTACTGCCGTCATTTAGCGTCAGCAGCTTGTCTGCAGCATCAAACGACAGAGGTGATGGATGATTCAACCTGTGCATGCATTAACACTGTGAGTCGACAGCAATGAGTCACTTACAAACACATGTGAACTGTAAAGGCAGTTGAGCGACAAAGCTTGTAGACGACTGCAGCCAACAACACCGTGAAACACAACATGAAACGTGAAAGAAGGCTTATGCGTAAAGCTTCCTGTCAGGCAGGGAGCCGGCAGGATGCTGGTTCATTCCTCAGACTATCCAGCACAAGATGGCCAACAGTCTTCTAGATCCCAGTTGTCACTTGCTCAGGGCCCGGGTGGCTAAAGCCACGATACAAATCACTGGTCTTAGCAGAGAACTGACTGGCTCTGTGTCCACGGCATTGAGCAGGATGACTGGCCACCCTCCCCGGTGAGTTCCCCACTATGCTAGCTGCTGTCCCAGACTCTCAGAGCAACAACAGGCAAATATTTGTCTGTAAGGCATTGTCTGAAAATCAGTGTACATCTTCTTCTCTGCTTTGCGTGGTGCAATATGCAGGGCTCATCTGACCATGCCTGTGTGACTGTAGCCTCTGATGGAACCTCTACATGTGCCTTGAAGTTCCCGGCTCCCTGAAGTACTGAATATTTGATGGCTTTAGAGCCTGTGTTTCTTTTGTTCTGTTTTTTTGTTTGTTTGTTTGTTTGTTTTTCCAGTGCAGTCTGGCAGCTGTTCTGTTGCTCGTTTGGTTTTTTCATTTAAAAGTGTTATCGGATCACCTTTTCACGCTCCATGTGAATTCATTAGGCACTGTCTAAATTAAGGCCGCGACAGATTTAGGGGGGCAAAAAAACAAGGACGGCTCCGCAATTTAAAGCCCTTCTGTTTCAATTTACTGCCTCCCAAATTCCAGCCAGCCTTCGGTGGGTGTTGAGCCAGCGTGTGCCACTGCAAGCCAACCAAGCTTTAATTAGCAACAGATCTAAAACTGATAGGTTATTACTTTCCAGACTCCAACCTTGCAGGAAAGAGGGATGGCACAGGTTGCCTCGGGGTGCCAAAAAATGGCTGTTCCTTTAGACTTTTATATGATATATTATATCCATATAGAAATACAAATTGTGCACTACAATTTGCTAAATGAGTGCCATAGGTTTACTGTAGACAAGCTACATCTTCGGTACCTACTGCTTGATGAAGAAAACATGTGCCTGTATTGCACCCTTTTTGGCACCTGGGGGGAAGAACTTATTTGTACTAAATTCTGACTAAATTTGACTAAAATGAATAAATAATGAAATGTGCAAATGTCTATATACATATATTGTTATAATAACAGCTGTTATTCAGTTGCCTTGTTTGTTTGCCTGCATACCTCTCATGATATTTCATGAACATGTATTCTGACTGTGTTGGCTGGTATCTGTCTCTTTTTGCCTCTGCTGCCGGACAGCAAACAAGAAGAATCGAGGATCTCATGGTAAGATATTTTTAGCAGCCAAACTCAAAATCACAGACAGGAAAAGTACATTTCTCCTGCTCTCAGTCAAACACTCCAAAATAACTGTGAAACGCCAACTCGAGATGTTTGTGTTACAGGCGTAGTTATTCTAGTCATGAAAATCCTCCCGATCTGACAGAAACACAGTAAAAATGGTGGCTGTGTTCTGCAGTGTGCCATGGCCGTGATGGGCATGCTGATGCCTTCACAGAAGTTCAGAAAAAGACTCGATTTAAAAACCACTTGAGTGGTTTCCCTCCCTGCATGGGTACCTCCACCACTACCATATGCTTTATGTGTTTTTGTTTTTTTTCTTTTGCGTAAGCTTTTTATACGCTCGAATAATGAATGTGTGACTAATCTGGCTCTATTGGCAGCGGGGATGCTCCACACAGAGAAATTGTCTCCATATTGATTGTTCGTTAGAGACAGACTGAGGGATTAGGGCAGATAGCTTTGCATTTCTTTTGCCCCCCCCTCTCCACGCCCAGGGTACAGCATCGTTCCCTTGCGGAGCGGCACAGAAGGTGATAAGGACAGTCCCAGAGAGATCAAGTCATTACTAACAGTGCAGAAGGCTGACCAGCGGTGGAATCCGTGCCAAGCATGCAGCCGAGGGTTTTGCAAAGTAACTTTTCAATTATTTCAGAATGAGGCTCGTCCAAGAACCCAGACAGGCACGGAGAGAGAGATAACCTAACGCAGAATTCCCAAACCCACACAATTTACAAAGTTTAATAATGAAACAGAGCAGTCGGGAAGCCTGTTGGGGTTCGGGGGATGTAGTCCCAGAAGATGGTGGTGTTCTAAGGAGAGCGCTAAAGGAAGCTGTGTGTGATGCCTCCTGACATTGGCAGAGATCACAGGGCTTGTGAGATAGTGTTGTTGAACAGATCCCCAGTGGCCTCCACTGCTTTCTGAAGGCATAGGCAATAAAAACAGAGGCGCTGAGGTGAGGCGAGAACTCCAAGCTGCCACTTCCATGGAGAAACTGTCCTTACCCCACCAGCTACCGCACCCACCCCCCCCCCAACCCCCCATAATGCTCTTCTCGCCTCACACACATCGTAGTGGGGTACAGTGCTCCCTCTCAACGCTTTAAGAGCACATAGGAGGCTTCTAATAATACCTACCTGTAGTGTGAAGAGCCACTCTGTCTGCACATGGAAAGAGAGAGCTAGGGCCTTTATGCCTTAGATGTTGTGTTCAGTCATTGCTGTTCTAGTCCACAGGAGACTTAAGGGGAAAAAATAGATCTAAAAAAAATTAAATATGCAAATAAATAAATAAAAACAAATCTTCTTTTCCCAGTGGCTTACACTGCGTTCGTAATAGCTTCTGTGCTGTGAAATGTTCTTTAATCCTGGCCATTAATCCTGTGTTTTAAGTGAAAGTAGAGAAAGCCAAAAGCTAATAACAGCTTGGAAGATGAAGGAGTGCCTCACACAGCCTACAGAATGGTAATAGCATGGGTTTTCAGTGCGGGGCTGATTTGAGGTTTGCCAGTTTGCGATACATAGGACCTTCACTCAGTAACACATAGTCTACTGCTGGAGGAGAAAGATACCTTCCATAGTGAATGTAGTGATGTAACATGGGAAAGGGATATTCTGATGAGCCACTATGGAAAAAAGGCACCACTTCTATATTACATATAGTCATTCATGCTTGTGTTATATTGCTTCTTACACCTGGGAATAGTATCTAGCCTTAGTGTCTAGTGTGTCTACATGATGCTGAAGGGCCTTGGGAACTTTGAGCAGGTGTGGTTCGATCTTTATCCTTTAGAGATGAACTCAAATGCTGAGTTTCGTCTAGTAAGTGTAATTCTGTTAAGGCTTAAAGCGCAAAACTGCAGCTAGTTATCTGCGATTTGATTGCAGCATCTGCATATGACTTTGGTGAAGCATGTTTCTGAGCTTACACCAAGCTGTACGGCGCCCACAGTTTAGTGAACGTCGCCCAGAATATTCCTTCAGTCCCACCAGTTCACAGTGTGAAAATCTTAGTTGTTGTTAAAATCCTTGTATATAAAATACCACCAAATGAAAAACTGCCAGTTGAACAGCATTGTTTACAGTTGCAGGCGTCTTTACCAGTTTGTGCTATATTCTGCCCTTACTAGACATGACCAGCAGGTAGCTTAGTGGTTCTGTATATATTCGATACTGAAAAACATGCTTTAGAAAAAGACCTCTCCAGATGGAGTTATGGTAAAACTGCATACAGAACTAAGAGCAGGTTATGCTACTTGTACACCTATGCCAAGTAGAACTGTTAAGTTAAAATTAGCATCAAAAGTGATTATACAACAGTACTATTATACACGATATACCAACAGTATTACAGATACATAGGGATGCTAGAGGAAATTAGCATTATGCTAGCAGCAGTTTGGATAATATAATGCTGCTTATGAAGCAAATTACAATGCTTCTGCATTAAACATTGCTATGTAATGACATCCAACTGGCAGATCTTCAAGATTTTATGACTGTATCTGATTCACAGTATAAACAAAACTGAGTTGATGACTCCCACACATTATTTTACATTCTATTAAATCAATATAATGCCAGTAGCAGTTGTCCTGTCTCCTACTCATAGGCTGAAACGCATACAATATTCATGAGTTATGAATATTAAATGTTACTTGTCACGTCACACCGCGCTATATGTAAGTCATTCCTCACACCCATGTGTTTGCTGCTGGAGTGTCTCTTCATCTTTTAGCATTGCTAGAGCTACACTGTCCGCTTTCACTGTCCACCTGACCAAGTTCTAAGAAACAGCAAACATACAGAGCAGTGTACAAGAATGTACAAGATCATTATAAATGAACGGTTAGTCATTATTACAGTGATGTAACCTGTCAGCAGCCTGTGTATAGTCTTTGGCGATGCCTGTGCTGAATGCCAAGTGTATGCTGAGTCCTCGACCTTTTCCTGAGCTTCTGAATAAATGTACTCCCATCTGTACAGATTCATTAAAATGTGTCAACAATAAAAAGAAACTATCGGCCATGTTATAATTCCCTTATAAAAGCTATCAGACACTCAGAGTGAGCTCTATTTTAAATATAGCCTTAGTTTAAAAGGTTCCGGCCTTGCGCCTCATTTCCTACCTGTCAACACCTTTTAAGTGTGATTGGATTCACCGTAGCATGGCCTCTCATGCCTTATGGCTTAAAGAGGACATGAACAGATCCTAGTGCAGCCTGCATCCGTTTCTAGTTTTGTGAAAGATGCATTTTATTATTATTTCTTTTTAACATGATCCAAGGCATTTTATCAACCCATTGCTTAAAGAATGGGTAAGTATTTTAGTGCAAGGTGGAATGTGCGGGTCCTGTAGTCGCCAGGATCCAGGTGTTAATGCACTGGGAAGTCCATTTCAGCCTTGTGAAATAAAAAAGACAGAAAGTTCATGAAGTGGAAGAAGTTCGTCTCGCTTACCTCCATCATGCATTTAGTCAAAGTCAACATCAAAGGCTGGATTTCTGCATTCAAGCCTGTAACAGAAGCCCTCATTTCCATATGATTTCAATATTATAGCTGTCCTCTAATTTCCCAGCTGCAAGAATGAAGCTGATTTAATAGTCACTCTTTAATTTTTTACAATTAGAATACAGATAGGCCTGGCTCATTTTAAAAATGTAAAAAGCACATTTTCATGGAAGAGTGATTCAGTACAAAAGTCAAATCAGGGAGGAAGCGGTACCACAGCCCTTTGAACCACGGTGTAGGACCAGTGCCAGGAGATCAATTATTCAAAGCGTTCTCATCTGAGAGGGGCCGATATGAACCAGTCAAAAACAAAGAGTCACGCTGAACGGCATGGGCGTGATCCAAAGCTGTTTGGGAAGCAGGGGAGTGGACAAGTGGAGGCTTGGCCTTGGTGACCCTTTTCCACGTCTCCATTGTCCAGTGTGAAGCTCATTTTCTGGGATTGTGCCACACTTCACAGAAAAAGCTAACCTACAGTTGTCAAACAGCCTTGCTTATGTTGTTTCTGATACTGTATGACACACTGTTCTTTTAGAAAGGGACATAGGGACAGATAGAATTTAAGATAGATCGAAGAATTTACCCATCATTTGTATGACTGTGTGCTTGCCCCCACCGTGCAGTACATCAATTCAATGATAAGACCAGTATTAGCTCTGGGGCTTCTTGAAAGTTTGTGAAGCCTTTATCATTTTGTGAAGTTCTTCATAAACGTGATGTAAAAAAGAATCACATCTTCAAATCACACAAACATTTCTGTAGTTTTTCTTCTATTGACTGAACAAAGTCGGTTAGAAAACATATGTAAACCGCTCGATTTATCAGTTTCGTATAGGTAATAATGCACGAGAGAGCCCAGGGGTTGGAAAAGAAAGGGTTGGGGTTCAAGAAAGAAAGGGTTGGGTCTGGGCATTCCCATTCCAAAATGCAACACTTCTTCTTTGTAGAATAACTGGTGTTTCAGGGTTGATGTCTTTCTGTCTAGTCTGTTGAAGTTCAGTTCATAGATGGGTTTAAACAGCTTGGTAGGAAGATTTGGGCCAAGATTCCTCCGGGTCAATATGCAGGACTAATCAAGAGTTATAGAAACCATTTGGTTGAAGTCATTATTGCTCAAGGGGATCCCACTAGTTCCTCCAAGCAGAGGTTCCAATACTTTTGCAAACAAAAGAGTAATTAACAAAATGCTAATGGCTTTACAAACTTTCTAGCAGCATTATACTGTACATAGCATTAAACATAGCTAGGAAGCTAGATGACTAAGAAGCCAATTTGGCCATTTTAGGCAAAAAATAAAAGACAGTTACATAAATTAGTACAAGTATCTTCATGACACTCATCAGCTAAAGTAGTTCTACAATAGGGGCACAAAGTTGTACAGTGAAAGAAACCGGTCAAGTTGGATCTCATTTATTTAACACCTAAGTATGGTTTGATGCAGATTTAGGCAATATGCACCAGATTAGTTTGCTGGATAAAGTTCATAACTTTAGCTATGTAATGCATGCCTCATACATGCCACATGAGAGCATATGAATGTGACTTATAGAATCAAACCACCAGCAATATTCAGTGACCATTGCATGATAAGTGTGCACACATTCCAAATGTAGAGAGCTGCTGCATTTCACAAATGTGTGATTCAAAGCGCTCTCATCTTTCCATCTTTCTCACCACCCTCTCTGCCTCTCCATCTCCTCCCACCGCTAGATTCAGAAGCCCCAGCGGACCCGGTGGCTCCAGTGATTGTGATCCCCCCCAGAAATACCACGGTGGTGGCCGGGGTGAGCGAGGCCACACTGGAGTGTGTAGCTAATGCACGGTGAGTAGAACATTAGGGGAATGGGACAGCCTCCCTGCCACACCAGTCCATTTGCTTTAGGCGAGCTTCATACGTTCATAAGCCGTTTTTCCTGGCCCATTATATGGCACACAAGGCAACCAAAGAGATTACTTATACATCTCGCTTTTAATGGCACTTAAAGAGACAGGAACTGTGACCTTCATGTTAGACAAGTAAACATAATTTTATGTAACAGGTCCACACTGTGCATAGGAAATAGGAGATATGGACCTCCATGAACATTCTGGTGGATCAGGTTCTCATGAGTTTTATTATAAATTGCTGTTCAAACTTTGTTTAATTTCTCTCTCTCTCTCTCTCTCTCTCTCTCTCTCTCTCTCTCTCTCACTCTAGGCCAGTGGACAAGTTAAGTTTGGTATGGAGGAGGAATGGAGTGGAGGTGGCAAGTGGCGTTGGCTCTTTTGGCCGCCGGTTGACCATCATCAACCCCACTTCGGCCGATGTTGGTCTGTACGTGTGTGAGGCGTCCCTACAGGACAGCAGCGTTAAACCCGCAGAGGCCAAAGCCTTCCTCTCCATTATAGGTAACACATCAGCCCTGCTGCTCTGACACACACCAGTGCCCACAGTGAGTGTGTGCACGGACACGTCCCCAAGCACCGGAGGGGGAAGGAGCAGTACTTTCACTGTGTTACTGTGCATAAAAACCAAAATTACACAGTGTATTAGCAGTGCTAAGAGCTTTTTATCCTTCCTGTTCTCAGTGCAAGAGCAGCAGAGGAATTATTGCAATCCGTCACACACTACTTCAAGAATATCACCTAGTAATACACCACATTACCTCTTTCTGAAAAATACACACTGGCTAATGGGGAGAGCAGGGACACTGTGACATGGGGTAAAATGTATAGCTGCTTGCAAAAGCTTGACCACTCCGGTCAAATTGTGTATTTTGTTGATTTTCTAAATTAACATGAATAGAAACATTATTCAGAGGGAATAAACTTTTCAGCAGATTTTAGTGGGCAATTTCTATTCATGGAAGTTTAAAATATTGGAAAAAAATATATAATAATATTTTAAATGTCTGCCAACTTTTGCACAGGCCACATTTTATTGTTTATTTCCCCCAGTGTGTCAAATAAGCAACAAAACATTTGACCAGGCGTGTTCAAATGTTTGCATCCAATTATAACACTGATATTTATATATGCATAATATATGTAGATTGTGCATTCGGGTCTCTTTTAGTCCCAGTCCTCACATGTGACTGTATTTGGACAGATATTTCCTGAGATGCTGAGCTCCCCCCAAACATTTTGAAGTGTGTTTTTTTCTGGCCTGCTGCTATGCTTATACATAGCCATGCTTCATTAGACTGTCATTCATTTTCATTCTCAGGTCCATCTGTTTGTTTGTCAGATGGGAATACAACACTTGGTTTTTAAACATATGCAGAAGTCAGGTAACTTGTAATTAAACTAAAAATAATTATTTAAATGAACTTTATTTAAAACCGTTCCACACAAATAAAATACACTATAATTATAAAAGCATTCTGACGGCCCTTCTGATGGGTGAGTGATGTGAGTGACCCACACCACCAGTGTTCAAAAGCACGCACGTAAATTGTATACCTAAACAATAGGGCGCAACATGCCCAAGCATCAGCTAGAGGGGCCCAAAGGCAGGAGATGGTCTAATGTTAGTGGGAGCATTATAAAAATCAGTCCTGTGTGGGTCTCTAGGTTGAAGTCTATCAAGGCAAAGTAGAGGCTGTTGCTGGAGTGAAGTGGGGGACAACCCCCTATTAACACCCTTGATTTGAGAAATGTTTGGTGTCTATAGTTTTTGTTCAGTTTACTGACTTTAGACAGGACATCTTTACACTCAATACAGTTCAGTGTATGTTAACTAAACATCCTTACTGATAAAGTGACCTGCTGCAACACAGGTAGCTTGAGATACTTCCAGGGCTCACCTAGACTTCTCTAAGCTTAATAGTCAAATAGGCTATTATTGTAGTTGGCAGGCCTCTTTTTGTACTGGCATGTTAAGAGCTTTCAAACACAAACATAACAAATCTCTCCCTGATAAGTCACAGAACAAGTGCATTAACAATGCTTTCAGAGCTAGTTGGTGACAGCTAATGCTCTGTCTGATGAATTGCTGCCTGTGGCTTAAATGTTTTGGAGCTGTGTTGTGCAGGGCCACTTCTACTTGCACCAGTGAAACTGCTTTGTGAGTTATCTGTCTAGTTTGGTATGAAAATAGGTGGTGCTCTTCATTAGCATTTATCTGTATGTGACCCTGGGATTAGGCGTAAGTACCATCATGCGTATAAAGAAGCGAACTGTATGTCGAGGCAGCGAGCGGTGATGAATGTGGCCTGTCGCTGTGACATCTCTCATAAGTCAACAGCTCAGCAGCGGTTTGTCTGTATTAGATGTGAGATCTGCAAATATGCATTTATTCATCTGCTTATATATGTAAAAGGTCCACTTCAGCGCTTTGCCAGTGGAGCAAGTGACAGAGTGCGCTATTCATGCTAGGAATGCATTCAGCAGTCCTGTCCCCTAAACTTAAAGCTTCATAATAGCACCTGTCTTTAGAGGCTGCTATCCATTAAGACTCTTAAAATGGAGCTTCTCACAGAGCAAGGCAGTAGAAAAGAATAAAATGTTCATTTCCATAGCTACAGAGTCGTAGCTGTTGATTAACGACAGGTACACCATGTCTATAGAACATTTGAAAGCCTGGTCTCAGTAGCCATCTGTTTTCATGCCAGTGACAAGGCTCAGAACAGCGGCTGGAACGCGTTCATCCAAGACAAGCATGCCGCCATCCACCTGTCTACTCACTGCTTCTTTCACGCCCTTAGCGGCTTTCCTCCCACACGCCAGACACATACGCTCGACCACTGCAAACGCAACCGCCTAAGCACTGCAGCGTGAACAATGGGCGTGCGTTCATTATTCCATGTCTGTTCCACGTAACTTTAAGCGCACAGCCTGTGCCCGTGTTGACTGCTTGTTTCTTTTTTGGCAGAGGCTCCATATTTCACGGCTGAGCCCAGGAGGAAGATGATGGGAGAGGTGGAGAAAAGCGTGGATATCCCTTGCCAAGCTCGAGGTCAGCACTTCATATGCCCATCTCATGCAGTCTGCTGAAACTTGAATAAATTACATTATGGTCACACGTGCCTTTTATCAACACACCAAAATAAAGATTCCTCATTCCTCAGTGGTTCTTGACTTGGACATATGGTTGTAACACAGACCTTTGCTTTATAAAAGTTCTTGGCTATTGTATATATGATATACTACAGTTGTTCTTTAACCCTTTGAAAGGTAAGCGTTGGAGCGTGATGCATGTAGTAATGCAACAGATTCTGCAAGTGATTTAACTGCTTTAACACAGACTCAGCTTTTTTAGTAATATGGATATGGAATTTTGAATACAAATGCTAAATGTTAAATATGAAAAGGAGTGAAAGAAACAAAAACATCAGGTGTTTATAATGACTGTAATGACTAAAACAACAGTAAAGCATTTTATGAATTTAAACAGATCACTTTAAATCTGCTGTGCACGTGTGCAGGTCTATGACTGTTTTGTTCCTGCCATTAAAAGCAAAACAAACATCAAAGTCAGGAAAACGTGCAGAACAGCATTCCAGATGAATCTGTATTCACTGATCTGATGGATAGACAAAACAGATCACCGTCTTGGGCACCACTGTCCAGCACAGTGTTCATCCTCAAAGGGTTACCATCTATGGAAAGACTGAAATGATTCTTCTCTGGTCTTTTTCCACAGATCCCTTTTGGCACGTTTACTTTTACTAGGGTTGGACAGATTGATACTGAACAATCCTGCAATACTACAGATCCTAATGTGTCTTTTTGAGAATCAAACTCTCCATGCCAATAGCGATACTAGGCTTTCATTAGGCAGTAATCTAAATATACATCAGTATTATGAAACTATGAATATCATAGCAAATAAATGTGTAGGATAAGAGCTAACCCCTATGTGCACACAGCCACAGGCAGTCACATGAAACGCAGTGAATGCTCTATAATGACAGATCATTTGAAGTTATTTCCCCAAAGAGGCAGCTTAATAATGCCAAGGCTTAAAGATATTTTAATGCTCATGTTTATTTTACTGGATTTCACTGTGTAAAACACAAAGAATTCCCTTTTTAAAAGTATCGGTATCAGTATTGGTATCAGGGAATTAGCCTTGGTAGTACTTGGTAGCAGGTTGAACAGGTTATTAGAGATTGTTGGAGCATGGCTAAGTCCTAACTTTCAGCTGGTAGCTGGTGGACATTTCCGAGTGAGAGCAGGTAGGCAGCAAGTTCCACTGGATTGTGGGGTTATGGGAGCTACATTTCTGGAAGCATGATCATCTACCAGCACCCGGTGTTAGCCAGTATAGGGTCAGGCTAACTGATATCAAATGAGATAAAAAGATGATGCGCTAGGCTAGCATTCTTTGTCATGCTCAGAAGATAAAACCAGAAGATACTGTCTTCTACCTCAGTATATAGTCTTATACCAGTATTTAACCCATACTCCAGTAAAGTCAGACCTGGCTGATCAGCTTCCCTTACATTTTCACATAAATGCCTTTTCACAGCTGCGTATTTTCCTTCTTCTCTGATGCTGCTGCCCAGTGTCCTGCAGAGTTCAGCAGTGCTTGCTCTGGCCTTTACTTACCTATATCAAACAGCATATCGACGGGCCAATCGGAAAATTGTTAGCAGTGATTTATAAAATCATTACAGCTCAGTGAACGTCAGTGTCGGTTGTCCATAAGAGCAATGGTGGCCTTTCAGAAGAGTAGCGGGGTCGTGATTAGCCGTGAGAGATGAGTAGTTGATGGGAAAGGGCCAGTGCCGTTATCATTATGTTGGTGGGGAAAAATGGACAGTGGAAATGGTATTGGCTTTCTGCCAGAAATATTCTCCAATGCTTTCCCCTGCAAGTTTTCTAATAGCCCTGAAATGGAAGGTCAGCCCAATAGTTAGAACCATATTTATGATATTTGTCAGTGTTGCATCCAGGTGTGGCGGTGGTGCAATTTCAGAAGTGGAGGCAAGGGGAGAGAAAATGATCCGCTCAGCATTAGATGGACTGGGAGAAATAAAAACAACAAACTCAGCCAGTCCTGTCCCTCCACAGTAGAAAGTGAAATCAATCCATTACTTTTTCTGTGCATCTCTACTGGGGCCATTCACACTTTGGTGCACCAAGTTCTCAAAGAATCTTTTGTTTGGAGGAGTTTTCTGTCTCAGGAGCAGGAAGAGAAGCTTTAAAGCCCTTGAGGATCAAGTGACAAATGGATAATGGATACCAAGAACTTCTCCGTCTTCTCAGAGGAAAACCTGCACAGAAAACTCCATCATTTACTACTGAGTGATGCCTCTTAAGTCCATTAGCTAAGGGAGAAGTAAAACTGAATGATTTTGTATAATACAGTGCAGTCGCTTCCTCTTGAAATGCTGAAGCCACTAGAAGAGATGATTTTCAGCTCTTACTTAAAGTGTCCCTGGAGAGTGCATCTTTCCAAGCTGCCGGAATATTCTTAGAAGTTTGCAAATGGGATCTATGCACGGCTATTTTTGATCATCTCGTTTTTTACTTGTTATTCCTTTTTTACTTTACAAAGTACGCAGCAGTTCCACTGCTGTCATCCATTGGGTCCTACAAAAATCTAAAAGTGTGAACAGTTTCCATAGACCTTGAATTGGGAAGCTAAGCTGTGTGGAAAACTGCCATACTGCCAGCAGCTGCAGAATCAAGTATTTAATGTACAGAGTGTATATACTGTGTACATAAATAGCTGATTGATTAATTTGTTTTAGATTACAATGGCTGTTTGCAAGAGTGCAAGACATATCTTACATCATTCAGTGATGTCATGGTCAGTGAAGCTGTTTAACCTAATAATGCAAAGGTTGTGAACGGAGTGATCTGGCACACTGCATTCAGGCTTTCAAATCTGGGGAAAATATGACTAGAGCTTAATATGTAGATAATGATCACAATTTCAGTGGTCAGATCTTTTCCACAGTTCAGGCCATTGTATAAATATATATCTATAAATCTATAAATCATTTTTACTTCAATTTCCTTTTTGCAGTGTACACAAAGGTTGGTGTGATTCTTGTAAGGCACCCCAATACTGGGGCAACAACCCAACCTACCACTACTTGACTGAGTGCCGGACAGTTTGCTTACATTGTGCTGGCATATAAGCATGCCACCTCATTAGCAGAACCAATCACGATCTCCTTTTCAGCCTGGGGGCGGCACATTTCCCAGATCTTGAGAGTTTGTGTTTGTTGAGAGGAGCTGCAGATCACTGAAGCAGTTAAAATGTTTTTACTGAGATACACAAATTCTGACATAAACTGTATCGCGGTTTATGTTACTAGACTCATATTGTTTAGTTTGAATATTTCCTAACTGGGCCTGGACTAAACATGGCTTTCACCTTTAACGTGTTTGGTGCAGACCAATTCAATTTTTTTTAGTTTAGTCTCTTTTGACATGTGGCAGAACTGCACCAAAGAACTGAACCACAGAGCGGCATAAATCACAGGACTCTGCCTGCTTCTAGGTGAACAGTGATTCAGTTCGCTGCTGATGTTTTCAGTGATGGACACCAAGCTAGAGAACTCAACCTCAGAGTCTGCTCATCAGCGCTGGGCCACTTACCTAATCCTCATTTATCATTTTGCTCTTCACAAATGCGTACATTGCTACTACGGCAAGAGGGTATATCAGCCAAAACCTGATTCAAAGACCTGATTAATTACATTCAAATTCAGCTCTTTGTATTGTGAATTTGAATGTAATTAATAGTAATTAGTAGCAGAGAAGTAGAAAATAAGATATTAATGCAAGTATATTTATTATTGCCGATTGTGATAAACAAAGATGCTTGGCATCTCTTATCTGTAAGTAGTAGTAGTGGACCACTAGTGTCCCACAGAACTTCTGACCAATAAACAAACACTCACATGTGTAATCTAGGCTGCTTCAGCTATTGCTGTGTGAAAATACCTGATGATACAGAAGAGACAGTTTCACAAAAACTCCGGTACAGACTTTAAAAAGTGAACTGGGTATGAAAACAGCCGGAACTGCCTCAGAGATAGCAGCTAGCAAAGTTTGCTATCTAAGGCTGAACCCAGTCAAGCTCAAAACAAACCGTGACTCTGTACATAAATAGGTATTAGATAATAGAAAAAACATCCCATGTTGGTTGTGGTCTAGTGAGTTTCAACTGATTTGGCTCCTGTGTTTTTAGCCTGTATGTCACATAATTTATGAGGAATAGTAAAACACTGACATTCCTACTCTCTTCTCCCCCAACACACGTCCTTATCATGCATTTCATAAACCCCTTTGCTCTGTTGACCTCTTGACTTGCTTTGTTTTAACCCTCCCCAGGTGTGCCCATGCCTAAGTTGGAGTGGTATAAGGATGCAGTGCCCCTCAGCAAACTCAACAACCCACGCTATAAGGTCATCCCCAGCATGGGACTGCAGGTCAGGAAGCTGCAGCCTAATGATGCCGGAATCTTCCAATGCTTTGCCAGGAACGCAGCCGGAGAGATGCAGGTGCACACCTATCTGGACGTCACAAGTGAGTGGCAAACAGGAGCAGCGAGAAATCTGTATTCCATCTCTGCCGGGTGGCGGGGAAAGCGCCTGAGCGTAATTATTGGCTCACAGAGAGAGTGGAAGCATAATAAAGGGCATTAAGTGTGACGGGCTGCAGAGAGCACGCTCCCACCGCCTTAGCCTCACTCAGTCACAAATACGTTTCTGCCGATCTACAGCCACTCGCGCAGCAGATAAGAAACAGAAGCATTTCCCCATGGAAAAGGCCTGTCTGGTGTTGATTACCTTATAATGTTCGCTGCCTCTTGCCCCTGCCGCGTGAGGCCATAAAGGCATCTGGGAGGAATGCTCTCATCACACTGATAATTACACCATCTCTGCTCGAACACGCTGGGTGGATTATGATAATGATTTTTAACTTCAAGCAGTGACCTTTAGGTGATCCAATTTCCTCTGATTACTGAATCGACTGGAGTAAAAGAGGAGAAATGCACTCAGGCCAAAGCTTTCGAACCTTATAAATCTCTGTGTAAGAGTCCTGATCCAGGTTCAGTTTCACCAGCTGTCACTGGAGGAAACTGATCCATATGGCCACAGGAGGTCTCTGATCTGGATGTTTTGACAGTGCTAGTACTGTTTCATGACGCGAAACTGTTGCTCGGTCCCAGCTGTAGTATAAACCCTATTAATCTTAACAGTGTAAAGGCTTCTGAGGTGTGCAATCCAGTGTAGGCAAGTTCAACACCTGGTGATGCCACAGTCAGCCATTGGTGACCAATAGGTTAAAAATAATTAGCCTAGTGTGACATCCCTTCTATTCCTGTTCTCTTTGCGCAAGGTGGAAAATACAAGGGGGGCTGAATTAACCTCTTGGACCCCCTGCTTGCCTGAGAATCAAAATTCTGGGGGCTCCCTGAAAATATAGGCTTATTATAAGTGGGAAGATGATGCTCAAATAAAAAATCAGAGGAAAGGTCACTGTTTAGCTGCTTCACCCACAGATGAGCTTCTGTCTTTGATGTTCCTAACTTACCAGGGAGGCAGCACTGATGTGCCTCAATGTGGCATGGTAGCAAATTGGTTTCTCCAGTTGGTTTAGCTTAGCAATTGTGACCATGCTTAGGATACGTCTTAACACTTTCACATTATGCTGTAGCATATTTGTGAGTCTGCTGAAAAAGACTGCTGAAGAGTGATTTGTTGCTCATTTTTCAAACCAAGGAACAAAAGAGGAGACGTGTAATTACAGCTCGGAGGATCACATTATCAAACTAGCCATGGAAGCTAGCATCAGTGCTGCTATTGTAAGTGTGTTAGCAGCCAGCCAATTCTGGAGTAGCCACTTAGCACAGGAACCCCCGTATACCAGGGGTATTTGGCACCCTGTCTTAGCACAATGTTTTGGTAGCGTGACAGGAGGAGAGCGGGATCTAACTATCGAGCAGGATTTGGCTATGATTAAATTGGGTCAAAAGCTTGATACAGTGAGATTTGGCAGACTAGTGAACAAATTGTTTTGCACTGACAACAGGTGGTGAAGTGGTGTCACTGTGCTGGATCAATGCGGGTTCTCGGGTATCTTCAGATGGTGGAAAGTTTTGCTCTGTCGGTGTGGAGAGTTGGTACTGGGCCAAAATGTGGGCTCAGTCAGGGAGTCTTTGTGGGGAACCACCGTGCAACAAAAATGTTTTGTCATAAACTTACTTGTGTATTTTTAGTTATTATCAGGGCTGTACAATAGGATGCAACAAAATTCTCACGTGTGTGTAAAGAAAATGTCAAATCGAACTCTGCCACATTTTTTTACATTTTGAAGTATTTTTAGATTTATAGCTTGTCCACTTCTGAAAACTACATTCTACACACTCAAAAGCCTGTTAGAATTAATGTTTAGTACACAATAGGAGCTCAGCAAATATGAAAAGAGAGGAAAAGGCGGCAACATATCTCTGGAGAGCAGAAGATCTTCCATCGACGTCTCTTTGCTGCTTCTGTCACGCCGTATTGAGCTTGTGTATCTAGCCCCCTATTGACCAGCAGCTCAATCAACGCCGTTTCAGCCCTCCTCCTGAGTGTGTTGTTGCTGTATAGATCTGTTTCATGCTAAAGTGATCAAGGACAAGAAGAGGGAGTGAATATCAGCATACACTGCAATCACTCACTGTGCAGTCTTCTCGCTACTGGTCTGCTGTGCCATTAGAACCATTAAGGAAAAGAGCAGCGTCGTTCTCAGTAAGGCTCTGTCCGGATGGTTTAAACGGGTGTGTCATATATATAAATGCAGCATCCATATTATTGCTGGGCTGCTGTCTATGCCTATATGTGCACAAAAAAGGTGAGACTTCTTAAGCAAAGCATATAAATATGCCTTCTAAATGATTTCTGTTCTTTATGAACATTTACCTCATCGATCTTCATGAAGATTCACCTAAAAGGTCGAGAGGAAACTAACCTTTTAGCCACTGTACAAATTGAGCTATAATGGGGTTTATTTTCCTATCTCGACTCCAAATTGATATGGCAAGAATTCAACTCCGAATCCAAGCAATGTTGTTTTGCCTTCAATCAGGCGGCGTCCCAAATGGATATACCTATTCATTTACACATCTCTGCTTATTACAAAATGACCCACCGACTCCGCAATGCTTCCATTATGTGTGCCCAATCAGAACAGCCTAATTGGATTCATTCCGGTTGTTTACTGTTTCTGATTTGAAACACAAATTTACTGAAACAGTGGAAAAGCGCACACATTTCAGCAGGCCCAGGATAACAAAGCGCTGAAAGCAGGAATAGAATGAGGCTTTAATTCAATTTCCTGCTGTTTCGCTTCTTGTAATGACTTGTGCGCAAGTGCGTATGTGTTTGTGTGCATACTTTCAGGTGTGTATGTGTAAGTTTGTTTGCAAGCACACATGCACATTTGTCCATAAATACATGTGTCCATAAATACACTGATGGTAAAAAAAAAGGTTGTAGAAAAAGGTGCACCCAGAAGGAATCAACCGACAGCAATGAAACTCGGTGGGTAGGTTTGACATTGTGAGACATGCAAATGATTCAAGTTTCACGCTCACCGTGCTTGCAACATTAGCATGAACGGACCTTATCGCTATGTCTGACTGACCCAGCAGCTACAATTGCCAACATTCAGAGCAGCGATGCCCTCCATGATTCATCCTGTTAGTGACAGCACCATTGGCAGACGGCTGCACAACAGTGCCATGATGAACGGTTTGTTGTCACACGTCCAGAAGTCCTAGTGTCGTTCCACGTCCAACCCTACCTCAAAATCTGCAGGGACTGTGTGGGAATATTCAAGCTGCATGGGATGGATTATTACAGGACACCTCACTATTAGGAACCTCTACTACATGCTGAGTCGTCTGGCATGTTGCATTAGCAAACATGGTGGCCTGACATCATACTGAGAGCTCAGTAAATATTGCCCATATCAGTCTAAATTTGTCAGCATATCGTCGCTGTCCAAAGAAAAACAAGCATCTCCAAAATGGCAACTTTACAGGAGAGGCCAAAAACCTCATTTAACTTTAATGTAAGTCAATGGAACCAGACGTCTTTCCAAACAGTTTTGGGGCATTTCTGTTGGTTCATTCATCATGAGATTCTGACACAGTGTAAACGACAGCTGCTGTGTTCAAATGATGCATAAAAGTAAAAATGGACAAAAGTGGAGATACATGTTTTTCATTGGACAGTGACGATATATTGTTCTTGGTGACCTTTATCTTCCTTCCCAATAGCATTGCAATCTGACACTTTGTTCTTGGTGCCTTACTTTAGCCATTCTTAGCCTAATTCTCATCACTGCGTTGTCTACTCGTGTGTCACTCATAATCAGTATGTAACGTTTTTGTTTTTTTATAGAATATAAAGATTGCATTAGTTTTAACTGCATACTTTAATGTCTTCAGTGTAAACTGTAAAAATGTGAACCAAAATAACAGAAGGTTATGTACCGTAAGTACAAAGAAGAGCCCCTTTTTGTGTTACAGTTTGTGTTACCCATTGTGGTAGTGTTGCTGTGTGTTTGATTAGGATCGTGTGTGGTTTGTTCAGGTTTGGCTCCAGCCTTCACTGCGCCTCCAGCTAACATCACGGTGACGGACGGCTCTGCAGCCTCCTTCACCTGCCAGGTCTCCGGTGCTCCTAAACCAGCCATCACCTGGAAGAGAGGTAATAATCAGCAGGTCCATGCCCCATATAGCTCATTGCTCTTGGGCTTTGGCTGGAGTCAACTGTATTAACAAATCCTGTCAGGCCAGTTTAATGCCCAGTATGGATGTGAAAACAAACATGGCAGAATTTCTGCCCCCACTGCTTGTCAGATTTTTACTAGAGTCATATTTTGTCACATTGACTGGAGGGCCTCCTTAGCACTCGAATTCTTCAGCAGGAGCATAAATTGTCAAACACAAACAGCACGTCTTGAGGTTTTTTGGTTCGATTTGCAGAACGCTATTAAAATGTCTTTGTTGCAGCTGATTGGCAACATAAAAAAGATCATTTCATGCAAGAGCAGCACAAATCTGCCTTTATATGCCAGCACTGTTTTAGCTTTATTCATGAAGCCATTTCCATAGTCTTCCTAATTATGTACAATGGAGCTCTCTTAACGAGACAGGCTGAACTGAGGCATGCTTCGGGAGGATTTCCCTCCGGGGGGAAACTTTAAGCTTGTAATAAAAACTCAACCATAGCCGAACAACTACCCATGATGCCCTGTTAATCCATTGTGTCGCAGCATTATTTGAGTTACTGAGTGCGCGTGTGTGTATGTGTGTGTCTGTGTATGTGTGTGTGTGTATGTGTGTGTGTGTGTGTGTGTGTGTGTGTCTGTATGTGTGTGTGTGTGTGTGTGTGTGTGTGTGTGTGTGTGTGTGTGTGTGTGCGCGTGTGTGTGTGTGTGCGTGTGTGTGTGTGCATGTAGATGCACAGATCTTGGCCAGTGGCTCGGTGCAGATTCCACGGTTCACGCTGTTGGAGTCTGGGGGATTGCAGGTAAAGCCTGTGATGCTGCAAGACACGGGGACATACATCTGCTACGCTGCTAACACTGAGGGGGCCATCAATGCCAGTGCCAGCCTCACCGTCTGGAGTAAGAGCCTTGATTTCTATTTCTGACAGCCTCAGAAAAATATTTTAGCATTAGTCACTGGTTATATAATTGATCTTTACTCGTTTGAGTGTATCTGTTTAGTCAGTTTAGTTTCTATTTTGATTGTAAGTCTGCTATTTGCTATGGTCGAGTAGATGATGCTTTCCCCATTTGAGTTTTCACTCCTTCTTCTCATGCTTCTTTCTCATGCTCTTGGAGGGGATTTGCCTACCACTGTTGCTCATTAGAGGTCTGGATATGAATATCTATAAATCTGCATTGTGACAAAATTAGTTTTGAACAGACTGTGAACCTTTGTGCATCTTATCACAGGCGACATTGCTGTGTTTTATTCTTTCCCAATATAGAGATTTCAGCAAAAATGACTATGATCGAAACATGTCGTTTGAGCAGGGATGCCAAAAATAATCAAATACGTTATCATCATTTATAAAAAATAGAAGTTTAATAATATTTAGTTAAAACATATATATATATATATATATATATACACCCATCCGAACACACCAACCACATGGTACACATTTTTATTTTATCCCAGCTCCTAATTTATCTGACACCAAGCTATTAAGAATATTGAATACACGGCACAGGCATCGGTCAAACTGGAATTTGGCAGGTAATGTAACTGGCAGTTACGTTAAAACCCCTAGCCTGGAGGCTGTATCTGAATCTGCTCTACCTCTCTTTTCACATTAAGAACTGAGGCTGCATCCACAACATGAGTAACTACGTTTTCAACATCATCTGAATTTTTTCGTTTTATCTGTCATTTTAATTCTGTCGTAAAAAACATTCCGTCGCCATCCTGAACGAGAGTTATCTGCTGCTGCAGCTTCTGAATAATTCACAAACTCCTCATCAGTTGGCTCATACATTTAACTTCCGGTTCACTTGTATATCGTTTTCTGTTATTCCTGTGCTGTTTGCTGTTGGTTTCTCTTTAGAGCATGAGTTAAAGGGGGATGTGAATTTGAGAAACTGAGCTGATGATTCTCCTTGTGTGCGCTGTTATGTTTAGTATGTGTATGTAGGGCTGGTAACTTGACTGTAGACGTCAAAATGATTTCATCAATCCTAAAAATTACTCATGGATAAATCCAAAAATGCAAAGCTAGAAAATACAGCTTCTCTGTCTCAGGGCCAAGTGTGCTGCAATGGCAGTGTAAACAAAAAAGTTTGCAAATGAGCAGCGCCACCTAAGTGTGTCCAGCTGCTGTTTTAGTACTTAATGTAAATTTAATCAGTAGTCCAAAACATCGTACTTAATGTCATTAGAAAACACAGTGATGGATGGAGAATCTTCGATGGAGGGCGGTCAGTCAGACCGTCATGTCTATTAGAATATTAAGACCATGCCTAGATTGGCATCCAAGATTGGGAGCGGACTGCTGGTCAGATACCTTGCTAGGACATAACCAAATGGCAAAGAAGAGACTCGGATTCAAGATGAGCATCGAGAGTTCAGAAACTCTCTGTTTTTGCATTTATATTCACAACGTCTGAGTTTCTGATTGTTTAATGAGCAAAGAGTGCCCCAGAAGACATCTCAGCACTCCTACAAACCCCCCCATATTCAGTATCCCTGGCAGAATCGACACCCCGTCGTATGCACACACCTCCTGTGTGTAAATAAGTTTATCTTTCATTTTCCTGCACAGCAGCTGTTGTGCTACAGGACCTGACAGCAGACACAGAGTCTCACAGTTTCATTTTACTGTAACTTAGGCTATTGGAGCGGCACTCGGGGTGCACTGAATCCCTTTCAGTCATGGTGTTCATTATAGCAAGGACACTTTAAATACAGTTTTAATTCTCAGGTCTGGAGCAACAAGATAGTGCTGTTCAGCTTCTGAGGGCATCACAGAGCGCCTTCAGCTTTGATTATATTAGCTGTTTCCTATACTGGGACTCTGTGCATACAGAGACAGCTAATGTTTAAATGTTACATCAATAAAATGGTCATAAGATTTAGTGGCTCCCACAGTATTTTGATTTTGTTGTAATGACACAAAATGGCTCTTAACATATGGGTAGCTGACCCCTTTCCTGCACAGGGAGCATTCCAATCCAACTACCTCGCTTACTGTATTTAGACATTCCTTTATACCACAAGGACATCAAAGCAGGTTTTACTTAAAGTTTGTTTAGGTGGACAGTTAGCCACATACCGGCGTGCATGATTAAACTTTATACTACAAGATTAGCAGGAGAAAACATTTCCACCAGGTGTGCCATTAGAAGCCTAATACCTTTGGATGCTTTATCAGAGGTGTGTTTCATATATGTGACAATGTAGCTATGTACCAAAAGCTAAGCTGAGCCAGAGAGATGGGCATTGTCCTATAAAATCCCCTCGTTTGTATTGCATTTCGCAAATTGGAACAGCCCACCAGGGCCATGTCGTCACATGATCAGAAGGTGGTGAAGATATTCTGGTAGCCTTCACAAAAATTGCCCAAATGTCAGCTGATTTATTAGCTTCAACAGAGCCGACTGATTGGAAGACATATCCAGAAATGCAGCCCACTTGAAACACAGCCCAAGTTTTATGAAGCTGCTTGTGTGCCTTGTATCTGTGAATGTTGTTGATGGTTCGCTTCGGTTACGCTTCATATGAAAACAGACAGCTCTGGAGAAGAGAGCTGGTAGTTTTTCCCCTTCCAAGATGCCTAATGGGCGCTGGAACTGATCATTCCAACCCAATTTCACCCCTGGGTACAGGTGTACTGTGTGTTAAGCTAGAGCAAACCGGGTAGTTTGCCCAGAGGACTGTGGTGAGAGGCATTGCTACATCTCCAAACAAAGCAGCTTCTCACCATGTCTTTTCTGTGCTAGAAGAACAGGATTGCATGTGGCAATGAGAGGTGTGGATGAAACAGCCATGAGCAAGTGTGAAAAGAGCAATAACATTCCCACATATGAAAGGAGTCTGACTCATCTGCGGAAAGCCACAGCGTTTCTGTATTGCTGTGTTACAGTTGTGACTAAACCTGCTCCTGGAGTTGTACTGTACTGCAGAATCTGGTTCCAACCGTAATGTACCACAAATGGTCTGGCTGATTAACATCTTTGGAATTGCATGAATGGCTGGATCAGATCAAATATCACTGGATACGAGACGAGTGGCAACACATTAGAGATGAGTTGGGACTAAAAGCTGCTAGAGAGTATGTTTCCAGGAGAAGGTTTGGTCGGTCGAGAACACTGAAGTGCTTGTCAAGTATCTAAGCAGGTGCTGTCTCTTATCTAAGGTCGTACCTACATTTCCCACCCTCCGTCGGACCGCCGTGTCATCAAAGGAACCACAGCAATTTTGGAGTGCAGCGCCACGCATGACCCCCGTGTTCATGTGAGGTGGGTGATGATACATGGCCCTGTGTGTGTGTAGGCAGATCCCACTGACTGAAGTCAGGGTTGCCCCATCCATTTTGACTGTAATGTTAATTAGAAGTGCCAGCCCATCTGCCCTTAAATAGATTCGAAGCGCAATCCGTTATGCTAAAAAGCTAATTCAGTGCTAATATGCAGGAAATTAGCATCATGAAGCTGTTCCGGTCTTCTTTCTCTCTCTTTCTCTCTTTCTGTCTTCCCCCTTCTCCCTATATTCTGTGCAGGTTTGTCTGGAAGAAGGATGGAGAGATAGTTGTCCAGTCCAAAGGTGGGCGGATCAGCCTCCAGGATGGCTCTCTGCACATCACTCAGACGTGGTCCGGTGACATTGGTGATTACACCTGCGATGTACTCTCCATGGCCGGCAACGACTCCAAGAATGCACGCCTCGAAGTCATGTAAGCTAAGGCCTTCTTCCTCAACAAGTGTCCTTTCAGTTACACACCATTTGCTTTTTATTCAGCTGACCTGTCCTTATAAGCTTTGTCCACTTATGTATTGTTTTATAGCTGTAGAGACCAGCTACAGCTTGGACAAGCTTTTTGGTAAAAGTCCCATTCAATGCACAGTATGTGGATATGTGAGAGGCCTCCCTTTATTGATTATTTTCCAATGAAAATGGCCATTTAGTACACTGGTTAATTGAATGGATTTTTATGAAGGAATTAAGTGAAGAAAGGAGTTTAAAAATTGAGTTCAATCTGATTAAAAATTACAGATAAAGCAACCATGTACAAACCAGATTCCAAAAAAGTTGGGACACTAAACAAATTGTGAATAAAAACTGAATGCAATGATGTGGAGGTGCCAACATCTAATATTTTATTCAGAATAGAACACAAATCACAGATCAAAAGTTTAAACTGAGAGAATGTATCATTTTAAGGGAAAAATATGTTGTTTCAAAATTTCATGGCGTCAACAAATTACAAGGAGCAATAAGTGGATGGAAAAAAGAAATTGAGCATATAACGAACAGCTGGAAGACCAATTAACACTAATTAGGTCAATTGACAACATGATTGGGTATAAAAAGAGCTTCTCAGAGTGTCAGAGTCTCTCTGAAGCCAAGATGGTAAGAGGATCACAAATTCCACCATTGTTGCGCAGAAAGATAGTGCAGCAATACCAGAATGGTGTTACCCAGCATAAAATAGCAAAGACTTTTAGCAAATGGAGGGTGGCAAAATGGAAGACTGTTCTGTGGTCAGATGA
Organism: Prochilodus magdalenae; assembly: GCA_024036415.1. NCBI lineage: Eukaryota > Metazoa > Chordata > Actinopteri > Characiformes > Prochilodontidae > Prochilodus > Prochilodus magdalenae. The sequence continues at coordinate 1,235,040 of JAMWET010005077.1, read as the reverse complement.
GTCCCGATTTGAAGTTCTTTATGGAACACTGGGACGCCATGTCATCCGGACCAGAGAGGACAAGGATAACCCAAGTTGTTATCAACGCTCCGTTCAGAAGCCTGCATCACTGATGGTATGGGGTTGCATGAGTGCTTGTGGCATGGGCAGCTTGCATGTCTGGAAAGGCACCATTAATGCAGAGAACTATGTTCAGGTTCTAGAACAACATATGTTCCCATCTAGACGTCATCTCTTTCAGGGAAGACCCTGCATTTTTCAACAAGATAATGCCAGACCACATTCTGCAGCAATCACAACATCATGGCTACGTAGGAGAAGGATCCGGGCACTGAAATGGCCAGCCTGCAGTCCAGATCTTTCACCTATAGAGAACATTTGGCGCATCATAAAGAGGAAAGTGCTACAAAGAAGGCCCAAGACGATTGAACAGTTAGAGGCCTGTATTAGACATGAATGGGAGAGCATTCCTATTTCTAAACTTGAGAAACTGGTCTCCTCTGTCCCCAGACGTCTGTTGAGTGTTGTAAGAAGAAGGGGGGATGCCACACAGTGGTAAAAATGGCCTTGTCCCAACTTTTTTGGGATTTGTTGACGCCATGAAATTTTGAAACAAAATATTTTTCCCTTAAAATGATACATTCTCTCAGTTTAAACTTTTGATCTGTGATTTGTGTTCTATTCTGAATAAAATATTAGATGTTGGCACCTCCACATCATTGCATTCAGTTTTTATTCACAATTTGTTTAGTGTCCCAACTTTTTTGGAACCCAGTTTGTAAGACCTGGTAGACCACCACAACTGTCCACATCAGGCAAACAGTACTAAAAGCTTCCATCTTGGAGAAGCAAGTGTTTCTGTCCATCCTTTTACTGTGAACCCAACACTGTATGTCTGAAAGGATATGTAGCAGTCATTATGTCATTACTTAGAAATAGATGATAGATGAAAAAGGAAGAAAGCTTGCACTAAAACCCTGAAACTGGACTCTTAGATCTTAGATAACAATCTGTAGAGTAAAGATTTATGGAAGGATAAGTTTTGAATTGTGTGCAGCTGGCTGAATGTTCTGTGTGTGTGTATGTATATATATGTATATATATATATTCTGCTTTTTTAAATGAAGGATGGTCTCTTTTACAGATTTCATATAATTTTATTTGGTAGCTGTAGTGTTTTGTAATTCAAGGCTATGATGTTAACTACACAGCAACAATCAAACAGCTGAAGCCAACACAGTTTCTGCTTATCAGTGTTTTTTCTGCATCACCTCATAGTTTGTAGGAAGCTTTTTTATTCTTAGCAGTAGCCTCATATTTAAGGCTGACCAGGAGCTCTCTGTGGGCCAGGGGCCATGAAACGCTGGCTTCCATGCTCCACTGCAGTCTGGACACAAGGCCTCAAACCCCCCCACCGCCCTGTGGGTGCTCTCCAGGGGGCCGGCAGCCCGGTAGACTCTCTCAGCACGCTTATTTGCTCTGCTGCACTCTCTCTGTCAGCCGAGGGAGGTAAGAGGAAAGCCCATTTAACAGCAGCTGCTTGCTTATTACTGAGCGTGCCGTATTTCTCCCTGCATCACGTCCAGGTCCAGCGCTGCGTACACAGATGCAGGATATCGCTCCCAGCAGGAGCTTGTGGACTGACCTTTTTGTTGCAAACTTTTTTCCGCTGTAACCTTTCCATCTGGTTTCCAACTGCTTTCCCACAAATTTTCGTACTATAGAGGTCTGTTAATTGCAACTTTCAAAGTGGCATTTGCATAATCAAAAGGTTCAGAAAGCAGCGGGGAGAGGGCAGCGTTTCCTTTTTTGCTTTTCAAGTGTTGCGGTGTTGTTTCTGGGCTTTTTGTGATTCAGTTTGTTTGTTTATTTATTTATTTGTGTGTTTGTTTTATTATGCCCAGCAATGTTGTGCATCTCTAAAAAAGCTGTTGACCTTTTGCCTGGTCTTCATGCAGGCCTCCATCCAAAGCGGTGTGAAGCCTGGGGTCCGATGCATATTTGCCCGCTGATCCCTTAAACGCTGAGTAAAACTATTTTGCTTTGCCATGAATCCGCTTTTATTGCTAGAAACCTGCGCCTTTGACACCGAGCTGAAATACAAGGAAATAAATTTGCCCTCGAACTTGAATAAGAAAGTAGTTTACATCATAAAGCTCTCGTGGCCTAAAAAGTCATCAGGTGCACTTTATGCAGATTTCAGAAGGCTGGCATTATGTGGGATTAAGACTCATTATTTGTTTGTGGCTCCGCTCTGTCCTTATTAGACTTTCAAAGTGGTTGGCGCTGGCAGACGTTTGTTTGGAGTCAGGCGTTCTGTCAGACGACTCTTTTTTCCCCCCAGCCATTTTCTCTCAGAGGCTGCTTCCCTGCTCCCTGCTGCCCAAGTCATTAGAAAGAAATGGCTTTTAGTCAGAGGTACTTACATTGGCAATAAGTTACTTAACCGTGAGAGCACAGACATTGATTGAGATTGAGGCACTGCTACTCGCCTAAAGTCTGGAGGCGCTACTTTCATAGTTTTTCCAGCGCAGTTTTGTGGAAAATCAAAAGAATAAAACATAACTCCGACGGCTACATGGAGCATTCCTTTAGCGGAAGATAACGGGTATAAATTGGCCAGTTACAGGAAGGAGTGTCACTTTTTTAAGAGAACATCTCTGCTCTTCTTCTCTAGTGCAAAGTTTTTTCCCTGGTTTTTGTTTTCCTTTTTCCAAGGAATTCTCCTGCCGAGCATCAGAGAATATGCAGAAAGACTGTTAGATGAAAGCCTGCGTATCATTTCTCTTCTACCTGTGAGATTGTCTGAGGTTGCCTGTCTAGTAACAAAGAACACAAAGAAGTGATGAAATCTGGAGCTTCGCTGATTCTCTCACTGGGTTTAATTTAGAGAAGAAAACAAACTTTCCGTGAGCAAACCGCCGGCGCTTGATATGTGGCCTCAGCAGGAATTCAATCCTCCTCAGAAATGATTAATAAAGCAATCAATAAAATGAAAAAAATAAAAATGAAAAAAGGAATCAAGACGAACACAAATAAATGTCTGCCTCTGACGGGCAGCGGGATCGGAGCTGAATTTGGAATCAGGCTGCTTCCTTTGAATGCCGGAGTAAGGGGAAGGGCAGTGCACAGAGCGTAGAGGAGATGTGAGGCTGGGGGGTCCGGAGGGACGCAGCATGTGGAGCGTTACGGCGAATCTCAAACAGACCTGTTGAGCCGAGGCCGCCCTCATGGTGGGAGCGTTCTCCAAACACCCTGGATGTTTTTATACGTCTGTTTATTTTGTGATGTGTGTGTGTGTGTGTGTGTGTGTGTGCGCGTGTGTATGTGTGTGTGTGTGTGTGTGTGTGTGTGTTAACTTTAGATTGCTCATCTTGTTTGCTCTCCTTTCCCTCCAGAGAGCTGCCTCACTTCCCGCCGAACCTGCAGGCCAGGCTAAACGCCACGGATAGCCGCAGCGTGGACCTGTCCTGGATGAGGCCTTTCGATGGCAACAGCCCTCTGCTGCACTATGTGGTGGAGCTCTCAGAGAACAGTAAGCATGCCTGCTCAGTGCCAGCCAGCCTCTCTCTGAGGGTGGCTTCATGTCTGAGGCTTCTTGTCTGTTCAGTGGCTCACTGGCCTGGCACGAGCCTGCTGATCAAGGCTCCTGCTGAGCTGGCACAGAGTGTAGCACACAGCCTGTTTAGCTTAACATTCAAGCTGTAATTGACCTGAATAGCAGCTCACAGCGGTGCCAGGTTCCATAGGCCAGTAGCCGGGTTATAAAGGATGCAGCCAAAGAATGGAGCATGTCTCAGGTGTTACGCCACTGAAGTCTGTCCAGATTTCTAGGATCCTTTGATCACAGTTAAGAAATAAAAACCTTTTTTATTGAGAAATCGAAGGAACCAGTGTATCTTCAAGACCTTGAGTCACCCTTAATCCTTCACATGCATCGCAAAGCCTACACAAAAAAAGCTGCAGGTACTGAACTGCTCCAGGTTAATTCATTCCACTCTGTGGTGATCTTGGCATCACCTAGGCAGCCATATTAGTTGTTTACAGCCATATTATAGAAGCTCTATATAGAAACCCTGCAGTCTCGTCTGTTTAGTCATCATGGTAGGTTTATATAGAACTCATTTAGGGCTGAGAGTTCATGCTCTCATCATGACTCCAGATGATATAATCCTCCAGAAAATATTATTACAGAAGCCAGGGCTAGTACATGCTATTATGCCGCTCTAAGCAAAATGTAATTATGCTGCCACTGGTGGATTTTCTACAGACAAAACCCAATTCTATGCACATAAACACAAATGTAATATTGTGTGCATATTTATACTTTGTGACATTTTGTCACAACGCCAAAATCGACTCCTCAATATGTATATCTCAGTAACACACCAGCATCAGTCCTCCAAGACTTATGTGTGGTGTAAAACCATGCCAGCATGCTCCAAACGAGTGGAAATCTAGTATAGTACTTTTACCAAAAATATTATCCAAATAAACATTGCGAAAATTCCCACTGTTTATCCGAATTGACCCTTTGCTATGGATATAGAACAATGATAACATGATCTCTTCGCAGCCTCCTGGTGATAACTGAAATGTACAGAGAGGAGAAAAACTGCACAGCAAACTTAAAACAACCTAAGCAAACCTAAAACAAATCATCAGGAAGGAGCATAACACCCTGGCAGGCATAAACCATGTTTATGGATCACGTCTAGTCTGTAATGACTTTATGCACCAAAGTAACGGCAGGCGTTTGTGTTAGCATTTTTACAAAGCCTGTTTCAGCCTTTGTAGTAAAATTGCACTGCGAGGATCAAATTCACAGGTATGTTTTACACATACCTTATACATACTTTTATACATTTTCAAAGAACAGCTAAGCTTATAGCACCCCCAAGTCACTTACATCTTTTAACCACAAGCATGCTTCAAATTCAAAAACTGGTTACGATAATGAACTAAAGACTGGAAGCAAAGGCACTAAACACTGTGGAGCACCGCCAGTAGTGTCACCTAGTACCAGATTTGATGGCCAAAGTCACATAGTTGAGCTAAAACTGATAGAAACCTCTCTGACTTCAAATAATCCGCAGCAATCACATGCACCCATACAGGTGTCTAAATGTAACTGCTATGTCATTTATGTTGGAGCTAACTTAAGCCTCTTCCTCCCTGGCTGCTGTCCGAGACTCAGTTATATGCTTTTCAGTGTTTATTTTTTTCTTTGTTTTAATTTAATCTTTCTATTTGTTTCTGTTATATACCCCTCCAATTCCAAGCAGTTAACAAAAGAGGACCTGGTAGTCAGACAGACAGCTAGACTAGTCACAAGCCAGCCGTGCCTTGTTTATTTCCTCCAGTTTAAATGGTATTGCAGTGTTCTATACTGTTTAATCCACATCCTACCCTTTTTCTTTTGTGTCTTTGTTTTATGGAATTTGATCACATTTCACTTCCTTCTCCAGACTGTTGAGATATCCAGTATCTGGTTCATTTGCTCAACGTATAAGGCTTCAGCATGGTTCTGAGAGATTTAGCACGCATTTCCAGTTTCCAGTTGCTAAGCCACAATTGGTCAACCAGTGTTTAGGGTGGTTATATTAAAAAGGAGGTTGCTGTGTAAGTGGCAGCTTGAGCAATGACTGACATAACTGGCATGTTTCATAGCCACTTACAAAAAACTTGACAAGTGCCATACTCTGCTGGCTAGTTCCTTGTAGATGACAGAATAATGTGGTATATTTTTCCATCTTTTCTGAAGTGCGGCTCTAGCCGATTGCCTAGTTCACCTATATGGACGCTGTTTGCTAGAGCAATAATGATAGTCCACTCAATCTTTTCCTCTTCCTTCCTTTCTTTTTCTATTCCATCTTAAATAGTACCCTCAGGCTACCTTTGGTAGTCATAGACTTGCTTGAATTTCAACCAGATTATGGCTTTCTTGATTGTCTGTGTATTCCTTGAATAATTCAGTGTACATAGACAAGGAATCCACTCAGCACCTGCATTTTTTAGCTCATTGTTTGTGCAGTGTTATCCATCTTCGCTAGTTCTCCTAGCTCTAGTGTACTTGCTTGGATGATAGACATAGTTGTAGACTGTGTTTATTTCAGGGAACATAAAAATTACCTTACATATTTTGCGCCAGTGATCAGCTGTCCTTTAGTGGGTTCACAGGTAAGATGTAACAAACGTAGCATAGGTATTTGGTGGCATTTGTGTTAAAGGGAACCAACTATGCTTTTCCTGTTTTTCACTATCCTTTAGTGCGTTATACAGCTTGTTGTAATTGTAAACAATCTGCAAAGTTGTAAAGCCCAGGTACATTCCACAGGGAAGAATTACATCCCATAGAAACCACTATTTCCAGCTGTTCAAAACGCCTCATTGAAATCTCAACCCTTTTCTCTGTAACATGGTGATATATTCCAGTCACATGTCAAGAAGACAATCTATATACTCTGCCAAAGGTAGCACCATGAAAAATATTGCTGGCTGTAATGAATTTTTACCACTGTTCCCTTCACGATTCCAAACTTTTTACTGAGTGTCCCGCACGTCATGGAGGGCTGCTTCAAAAACCATGCACAGTTTAATGCTGGATATTTACAGTCTTCTAAAGGATTGGGCAGTTCCAACTTTGTGGGACTCAAAGGGAGGTTCAGGTTCTCTGCGTGTAAGTATGTGCCGTTAAATGTGGATTTGTAATGTTCAAAAACAACCATTTTGAAGTTTGAAGTGTGGCGTTGTTGGCTGTACCTAAGCCCACTGCTCAGCTGTAGGCTTTGCGGCTAACTAGTCTAATTTGCCAGCTAATCTTATTAAGTTATAATGGTTTTACTGATCAACTGCTAGCCCACTATTACCTACAATAGTGTGGAAACACAGTCAGGAGACGTGTGGAGGTGGATTTACAATTACAGGCTGTAATGTTAGGGTTGCCTAACTCCAGACTGCAAGACAGGGCCGGAATATATAGGGGCATAACCTCTCTGGCCAGCTGACCAATCAGAGCAAATTGTGTTTATCATGAGGCGTGACTTTAATACACACGCACTTCAACAGAGCGTTTCCGACAGAGGGGGAACAGAGATGTACAATATGGGAAAAATAATGTGTTTTGGGAAAAACTTCAGCCTGTAAATCTGTTCTAGTAGACTCCAAAATAAAACTGAACACTGGAAATGAGCATAATCGCTCATCCTTAATCAACACAAGCACTGTGTTTTTTTCAGGGTGTTTTAGCAACTATGTGTGTCTCTACATCTTCACTTACGCAGCTTTACCAGCAAACCAATTGGCCCATTTTATTGACGGCTGTAATTTGAGCAAACACTGAAAAAGAGGAGTTTTTATATACCTGTGCCAGTAAGAGCACTCCTGCCTCCAGCTGCAGCCTTCACTTTGAACCTGTTCACACCTTGCATTAACATATGTTCCATCTCTTGACCATATGCAGATGAACTGTGACTGAACTCCATTTAACACTGTTCACTGAAATGCATCCCCGGTTTGACCAGATGAGGCACAATTTTACTTTTTCAAATAAAAAGTTTGGCACAAATATCATTCCTGTTATTATTATTCCAGATATTGGCTTTTGTTTACTCTTTTCCTGATTACCACTCAACAAGCTCTCTTTGGACACTGTCATCTCAGAATGCATGAAGGCTGTTGTTTGAGAAATTGTATATTCTTGCATTGTTTATCCCTTATATGGTTGACGAAAGCACATTCTATTTACACTTGTGTTGAAGCAGCTGGCTTTTTGTGCTGAATTAATCATCAGAAACACCTGTTAATGCAAGGTGTGAACAGGCCCTTTGATGCACATCTTGCATGTCTTAGTTTTCCTGTCCATTTACTCTCTCCAAGCTCCTCCCATGCCTTCATCCCTAGTCTACTAACTCATTCGTGCGTACTTTTTTACCTTCACAAGTCATGCTGCCAGATGCGAGTAGGCAAATTTGGCCTGGTTTCTCATAATTTTGGAGGGTTTTAAAAAGCATGTACCATTATGTATAGACTGCTTTACTTAATAATGCAGATGAAATTTAAACCGGTTTTAGTTTTAGTTTTAGCCTCTACCATTGATATATATATATATATATATATTATATATATATATATATATATATATATATAATATATATATATATATATATATATATATATATATATATATATATATATATATATATATATATATATATATATATATATAACCATATAGAAGAGCCATAATCTAAAACCATAATCATGTAGGAAACCTATTATTGTTGTCTTGTAACATATTATTGAATATTATGTTAAATAATAGTATATTTTTATTGTTTTTGGGTAGTTTTCCACTGTTTTGCCTGTATTCTATATTGTTTATTCCTTTTCTTTATAGTTCTCCGCAGATGTTTTTCCAATTACGTAATTGTACATATTAGGTAAAAACTCGTTCTATATACAGTTGTGTCAAAAAAGGTTGATATCTCTCTGACCACCTCCAAATGTGGCTGGAGTATTTCGATCGTAATCCATTCACACTTTGTTCAAAAATATTAACATCAGACTTTTTGTGCTGAATTAATAATCAAAAATACCTGCTAATGCAAGGTGTAAACAGGCCGTTTGATGCACATCTTGTGTGTCTCTGTTGCCTCACTCATGCATGACGTTTTCCAGCCCTCTGCACACCTGAAACAACAAATCAGCTAATTAGGGCTCCAGCAACTGATTAATCAATGGTATTGATCAGTATGTCAGAATAGTTTTTTTTTTTCATTGTTTTTGACCCAGTTTTCACATTTAAGGCCTAAACTGAAGGCGTAGCTGAAAAGTCATGTTGCACCACCAGTCCTAGCATGAGTAACTAAGTATACGTCTGCAGTTTAAGGAGTTCAACTCAAGTGTCAAATGGTCTTTCTTGTGAGTCCTCAATATTCTTCAGGCCCCATGGTGCAACACACAAAAGCAACTTTGTACAGAACCTGATGGAGTACAGATATATGACAGTGTGAAACAAGTGCAGAATATACAATAAATACACCAGACAAAATAGACCCCCTGTGTGTAGTATGTAGTACAGTAACAAGTTCTGACCTACAGTATTGCATCCTGATACAGCCACATGACCAGTTACCACACATTTACCTCAGAGCTGTTATCGCTGTATCCACTGTTTAGAGCTAGCTGCTGCTAACGCTGCTCAGTTAAAGTATGTTTAGCTTAGCTGTTAGCTACCCTCGGCTATTTCACTCTAAAACAGAACATCTAAAAGTAGTTCATCTTTTTCAACTTTAGACCTTTACATTTTAACTTTCCGAGGGTCATTCTGATGAAAACACACCCCACTACAATCCCTACACCCACATCTATACTCAGAGCTGTGTTTTGCTCCCCAGTGTTACCTGCTGCCATTTTCTCTGGCTAAAGTAAGTTAAGAGCTGGTGGTGCATGATGAGATGCAGTAGACCATGAAGATAGCTCGCCCTGTATACTAGAAATTCTGACTGGAGTAGAACAACATCCTGGTATCTTCAGTGCACTGCAGATGTTCAGTTTGGTTGCAAACTACATACTGCAATTAGGCAGATTTAGTACATAGTATGCCATTTCATCTGTCGTATGAGCACACAGCAAACTTTTCCACTTCACAAGTCTATCCAGTTGAAGAGTCATCTGTAAAGGCCTTAATTTTATTAATAGTTTAGTATCAGTTTTGTGTCCCCCAACAAAGTACTCACACACACACACACACACACACAAACACACTCCCACTGTTTTATTATCCTTTGATCCAAACCTCATGCTGATCAACACGGCACAATCTTTTGTATAATTTTAGAGTAATTTCTCAAAAGAGCCTGGTGTTGTGTGATCTGATCATTAAGTATTTATAGCTGCCGGCTTGCATTCTACTGGGGAATCCCAGCTTGAACATAATGTGTTATTAGCAGAATTGGTTAGAGACCTGTACTGAGTGAATCTGACAGCTACACTAGCTGCATCTACACTAACTACACTCTTTATTAATGTGAACCTGTGAATTAACATAGATCAGTGATGGAAATGAGATTTCAAAATCTTGATTGTTTTGGGGAAACCGTGTATAGGTGTTTTACACTGTTCCTGAATCAGGTATATTTTATTGTGTTCGGTGGACCCCAACTTTAATACCCTGTAACCAGTGGCAGATTACAGGGACCTCCACCTTAAATAACTTTGTTATAAGTAATAGATGTTTTTAAAGATTCATGTTTTTGCTGGGGGAATGGAACGGTGGTGCAGTGTGGCCTAACAGCAAGAAAGGTTTCTGTGTGAAGTTTGCATGTTCTCCCTTTGTCTGCATGGGTTTTCTCACCCAGTCCAAACACATGCTGTCAGCTGAATTGGAGGTGCTAAATTGCCCCCAGGTGTGAGCGAAGGCGTATGTCTGTGTGTCTGCCCTGTGATAGATTGGCAGCCTGTCCAGGGTGTCGCCTGCCAGTGAGCACTGGGACAGGCTCCAGAACCCCTGGTAACTCAAAAGGATAAGCGACTCAGAAGCTGAATGAATAAATAAATGTGTTTGTTGGTGAAAATTTCAGACATTGACCTAATTTTAAAACTGATATTGTATGTAGAAAAAAATCACAGTTAATTAGACAGTTGCTGAGTAAAATCTAATCATATCTATCACTAATTACAATTTCATTCAGTTCATCTTTATTGTCATTATATTGTCATTGTTTTATATAGTACAAGGTATCCTTTAGTGCAGTGACAAAAAAGAGATAAAGGAACCAAGACAGTGCAAAGACAAATGACAGAATCACAAGACAGTATGTGATAGACAGTAAATATAGAGGTGCTAATGAGCAAGACCTCTAGGTTACAGTCAGAACATGACTAGAACTGAGGTGCAAAGAGCAATAGGCATAATTATGTAGTAGAAGGACATGCAGCTTAAGTGTTAATGTGCTTATTGGACAGTTTAGTTGTTGAGGCACCCAGGTGTGCAAATTAAGTGTTGGCTGTAAACAATAGATGTATATTTAAAGTGTACAGCGCATGTGGTTAGTGTAGCATCTTAATGTTTAATGTAAACACCTTAAACAGCCATACACCGTACAATAGAACACAGCTCACAGTACAACACAGCTCACAGTAGAACACAGCTCACAGTAAAACACAGCTCACAGTAGAACACAGCTTACAGTAGAACACAGCTCACAGTAGAACACAGCTCACAGTAGAACACAGCTTACAGTAGAATACAGTTCACAGTAGAACACACCTTAAAGTAGAACACACCTTACAGTAGAACACACTTCACAGTAGAACACAGCTCACAGTAGAACACAGCTCACAGTAGAACACAGGTCACATTAGAACAGAGCTCACAGTAGAACACAGCTCACAGTAGAACACAGCTCACAGTAGAAGAGAGTTCACAGTAGAACACAGCTTAAAATGGAACATTGCCCACAGTACAACACAACTCACAGTAGAAGAGAGTTCACAGTAGAACACAGCTTAAAATGGAACATTGCCCACAGTACAACACAACTCACAGTAGAACACAACTCACAGTAGAACACAGCTCACAGTAGAACACAGCTCACAGTAGAACACAGCTCACAGTAGAACACAGCTTACAACAGAACACAGCTCACAGTAGAACACAGCTCACAGTAGAACACAGCTCACAGTAGAACACAGCTCACAGTAGAACACAGCTCACAGTAGAACAGAGCTCACAGTAGAACACAGCTCACAGTAGAACACAGCTCACAGTAGAACACAGCTCACAGTAGAACACAGCTTACAACAGAACACAGATCACAGTAGAACACAGCTTACAACAGAAAACATCTCACAGTAGAACACAGCTCACAGTAAAACACAGCTCACAGTAGAACACAGCTCACAGTAGAACACAGCTTACAGTAGAACACAGCTTACAACAGAACACAGCTCACAGTAGAACACAGCTAACAGTAGAACACAGCTCACAGTAGAACACAGCTTACAACAGAACACAGCTCACAGTAGAATGCAGCTTACAGTAGAACACAGCTTACAGTAGAACACAGCTTACAACAGAACACAGCTCACAGTAGAATACAGCTTACAACAGAAAACAGCTCACAGTAGAACACAGCTCACAGTAGAACACAGCTTACAACAGAAAACAGCTCACAGTAGAACACAGCTCACAGTAGAACACAGCTCACAGTAGAACACAGCTCACAGTAGAACACAGCTTACAACAGAAAACAGCTCACAGTAGAACACAGCTCACAGTAGAACACAGCTCACAGTAGAACACAGCTTACAACAGAAAACAGCTCACAGTAGAACACAGCTCACAGTAGAACACAGCTCACAGTAGAACACAGCTCACAGTAGAACACAGCTCACAGTAGAACACAGCCCACAGTAGAACACAGAGCTTACATACAGCTTAATGTCAGATTTCAGCACCATTCAGTAGAATGAAAAGTTAAGCACACTTTTATTGATTACTTTTCAAATACACTGACTGCACCATTTTACATAGTAGTGGGAAATAGACATTATAATTATTACAGCAAGATATTTATATTTGATTATCAGCCCAAACATTCTTTGCCAAAGACGTGTGAATACTTTATTGTATATTACTGATTAAAACTGATCTAGCATTCCACAGTCAGTGCTGTTGAACTGCCCTGTTCAAGTCAGTGAGTCATGCTGCATCCATGAATGTTTACACTCTTACGTACGATGTCATTGCAGATTCTCCATGGCGGGTGTATTTGCCGAATGTGGACCCGGCGCTCACCGCTGTGGTGGTGAGTGGCCTTACTCCAGCTCGCACCTACCAGTTCAGGGTATGTGCTGTCAACCAGGTGGGCAGAGGACAGTACAGCACTGAGACCAACAGGTAAACCACATGTCACCATGATTAGTGACACAGACACAAAATCGTTCAACACATAGCTTTCTCTGTCCTTGTAAATAAAAATCTGTACTGTGCAAAAGTCCAGAGACCACTCTTTCATTAATGTCATTTCCATTCAAAATGGCCATTTTTTATTTTCTAGCATGAAAACCGAATATCACACAGACAACCCGACAACTGAATTTGATTTCTGTTTGTTCAGTACTTACTGAGTACTGAACTGAACAGTACTCAGAAGTTTGTTCAGTACTTACTGAACAAACTGTGTGTTCACTGTTTACTTTTATTAAAGCTGTTTTTGGAGATTTTTGAGTGTTTCAAAGAAATCTGCAGGGATATTTTTCCACACCTCCAGATTTCAGTCTTGCACTATATTTTCTGCTACTTATTGAAAAATCCCAATTGTAGTTTCAGTGTTCAGTGTTTATGTTAATGTTAAGTTATGTTTATATAAAGTTATGTTGGTGACACTTGTGGTGGTCTACCAGTACTTGCATAGTTGTCCTAATTTCTCTGACTTTTAATATTTTTCCTCGAGTTGTTTTGTCATTTTACTTCCTTTTTTTTTTTTTTTTCCCAAGCAAGTAAAATAGCACATATCTATCATCCTCAAAAAAATGCCCTGCTATTTTAGATGCACATGAGAGGGAAGGACGAGTTATGTGGCAGTAGGTGTAAATGGGCAAATTAATTGCTGATAGATTATATTTATCATACTTAGCCTTCATACTTTTTGGCTGTTTTGACGGTTAATTAAATAACCAAAAGTGATCTCTGCACCACAAGTAAACAGATGGGCTATGTTGTGCCTATTGACTTTATCACTTCACTTCAGAATTCCATGATTTAGGTGGTGATAAAGACCTGTCCCTGAAAAGACTGCATACAGTAGTTCCAGCCGCAGACAGAACAGCTCCTTGCCTCTGTTCAGTAGCACTAGACCACACAGTCAGGCGCCGAAAGCTCAGATTTCACACCCTGATGTGGTTCGCGATGCCAACACGTTGTTTGATGAGATCGTTTTTTCATTGGACAGATGAACTCATACAATCCACAGCAGCAGTGGAAGGTTTTATTTTTAATCCTTGCAAATTGAGAGTCATTGATGTCATACGTTTGATTTACACTATATAATTAAATTTAAAAAGATAATTATAGAGAAAGCAACCAAGTAATACACGTTTCACTGGATTCACAGTTTACATTATGTAAAATGTAGATGTGAGGCTCTGTTTGTGGCATAAAATATTGATTGCTAAGATGCGGTTGGTAACTCTACATGCTGTAAGCTAGGGTCTGATCCCCTATCTGGATGAGCACCCTACACTGTATCAATATATGCAAGACTCCTAACACTATTTTTGCCTATCTATGCAAAAAATGGACAAATTGTAAGTCTCTATAAGAGTGTCTGCCAACTACTGTAAATGATTTTTTTTTTTTTTGCTAAACAAGACTATACACACAAACCCCTTGCATAAAATTCAAATTATTGAAAAAGGTCTCCCTTTCTAAGTATGAAAACCGGTGGGAATCAAAGATATAGAATTTGATAGAATTGGGAAGCATGGTACAGTAAGCTGTGTGCGAGAATCCATATGGAATTACAGAGAGCTTTTGTCAGTGCTGGCAATAAACAAAGTTATGTGTCAACACAGCTTTTTCTTTATTTCTGGTACAAACAAAACATTTTCATATGTGGTATCAATATTTGTATCTGATATGTGGTAAACGCAGTTTCTGTTTGAACAGCCAGATTGGATTTAATTGATATTCATATCAATCACTTCAATCACATGCTTCACATGTAAGTGCAGCATGTTTTAAGATGAGGAATCAAATAAATAGGTTTAGATGATAAACTTTAGGACAGTGTGAAATAAGAGAGACATAAGGCTGTCCCAGTGCCTTTATTGCCTGTATGTTATATATCAGTGTGTTATATATGTATTGGCACAGAGTTTGCCTCCTTTCCTTCTTTGTTTTCATGACAGGTAAGCGAAAAAAACTGAGCTGCTTTTCTCTGATTGATCAGCTTCCACAAGCACAGAAACTGAGCATTTAAACTCTTATCTTTAAACGCTGTTTACCATGGTCTGGTTATGGTCTGCTGTTTGTCCTCCCAGTTTAAAGTAGCAGTTCATACAGCTCATGTTGACGTTTCATAAAGGACTCTTTTGATATTAGGGAAAGGTAGAGGCCAGCTGTATGTTGGATGAGTGCGCTGGATGGTCAGTGTTCTTTGTGTGTCCAGTTCAGTTCAGAAGAGTATCTGTTTAGAGCAATAGCAGATACAGGCCAGATGAATGGGATAATATGAACTACCAAACAACAAAATCAGATTTGGGCAGTAAAGCACATCACTTCTCCAGTTTGAAGTAGAAGCTACCTTAGCAACCATGTTGCTACCATGTGCACAAATGCATCCCACTCATAAGGCTACACAGTGCTCCAGTCTGTTTGGTGAGGTCGTTGTTTAACCGTGATTTCCCCTGTCAGCCGCGCCACGGCCCCGCAGCTCTGTGGGTGTGCGCTGAACACAGCCCTGCCAGCATACATCACTGCGTAGGGAGAGAAGTCGGGCCGTCCGGGCACTGAAGTGGCAGGCCTGCACTCACACCTCCCGCTGTAATCAGAACCCCAAGCATCGCCCCTGTACACAGCCCGCAGCTGTGGGTGGCAGACGCTTCACGCACCCCCCCACAGCCCCACTAGCCCTTATCAGCGCCAGACATGCTAAAACATGGCACCTCTGCTCAGAGAAGGGGGAAGGGAAGTGTTATTAACTTGCGAGCTCAATAGCAGCTTCTCGCTTTGAAATTAGTCCTTCTGTTCCTCTGGATCTAAAGCCTCACACCCAGATATAAATAGGGAGTGTAACATGCACAGCTTTGCAACAAGCTAAAGGAGCCAAGCACTATAAAAGAAAACTGTTGTTCAAAAAGTGAAATGTACACAATTTTACCTTTCTCCAAATGTAGCTGATTAGCGATGCCATTTCTGTTGTCCAAGTTTGTATCTGTAGTTTTAAGAGTGTAAGAGGCTAATTTATCTAGCAGAGTTAAAAGACAACAGTGTATATTAAAAATAATGTCGTAATGCGATTACCATCCTGCAAAATATAACAAATATGCAGCAAAATTATTAACTTGTATGTGTGGGTCAAGCTGTGCACTGAATTTGCCTGATTCAGATTTGTACATAGCCTCCAATCAGGTTGTTTATCTATATGACTACAGCTAAGCTAGTTCTCTCATTGTGTAGGGCTTAGTGAGCTGATCTGAGGGCAGTATAATCATAGCGTGAACACGGAAGCAAACAGCCACATTTAGGTTTTCAGTAGTTGGGTCCAATTGCATGCAAATAAACAAATACCGTTAGTGCTACGCTAACAATGAATTACCAGAAAAATAAATTAAAAAAACTAAAAAAATAACATTTTTGGCCATTCCTAGATTAAACAAGGACATTTAAATATTTTATATTTAAAGATTGCATATAAATATATAATCTAAGAAAAGCCAAAAAATGTTAGGTGTAATTCAAAAATGTTAAGGTAATTCACTGTTAGCGTAGCACTGATGACATTAGGGTGTGTAGTGGAGTTTTCACATTTGTGATCCAGATTAAAGGCCTACCTCTATTAGTCAGCACGCCTGTTATCTACAAAAATAGTCAAATGCTGCTTTAAGTCCTCTATGAGTTTTGTGCCTGGATTTTGGTGTAGATAAACTTTGGCTGTCCCAAATTTTACAGATGAGATCTGATTTTACTTGATCTTGTAAAAACACATACGTCATTTTTCTATTTTACTTCCTTTTGCTTTTTTCTCATTAATACATTAATTGAGAAGCTTGGCTTGAACAGGTTCATCAGCCCGGAGTGCAAGACGGCACATGCTTTATCTTAGGCTTCCTTGTTTATCCCCTCACCTGCTTGTAAGATCTCAGCAGACGCCTTCCTGTTACACAATTATCAGCAAACGTAGAACATGCATTCCATTTATACTTGTGTTGAGGCTGCCTTGAATCTGCTCGTGATCCAGTCACTGCACATCCTGGGTGCACTTACACCTGTCTTTTCATTCGCTCTAGTAAAATCTGAATGGCAGAAAACGGTGAAGACGCATGTTGATGTGAGGTGTAACAGCCTGATGTAGTATCACTGCTCTGACCTAAGCACTGGCAAATTACATCAGTTTGCTCAGGGACATAAGACCACAGCCGCTCCCATCTGTTCTCTCCTGATCTGTTCTCTCCTGATCTCTCCTTCACCTTATCTGAAAACCCTATTGGCAAACTAACGACGTAGGTCTGCCACTCAGTAGAAAGTGGCTTGTAAAATTCCGCTATTAGACTTAACTTTAATTCCCGCTCACTCCATGAATACATATTTTTGTGAGTTTATCCTTATGAAATATTAATGTCAGGCAGGTTAATACTGCGGCATAAACTAATGACAGGATGTATTAAATATTAACAAACTCCAGTAACTTCTTAACTCTTGCATGACCTCAATTAGTGATTAACTTTTATCAAACAATCCGTCTTTAAACATTTAATAGTCTAAATTCAGTGAGAGGGGATTGGTGGGCACTGTGTACCTGCCCCCTTGGCTTTCATTTAGCATTAATTGCTATGGCAGGGATTGAGCAACAGTTGAACACTGCTGTGGTTTTTTTTCCTCCATTAGAGAACAGGTGCGTGATTAATATGTGAAGTGTTGCGTTTTGGCTTCTGTTTGTTCATCTTGTTGAATTAAACTTCCTTCAGCTGGGGAACCACTGCTGAATGTGTGTGTGTGTGCGTGTGTGTGTGTGTGTGTGTGTGTGTTTGTGTGTGTGTGTGTGTGTGTGTGCGTGTGTGTGTGTGTGTGCGTGTGTTTGTGTGTGTGCGTGTGTGTGTGTGTGTGCGTGTGTGTGTGTGTGTGTGTGTGTGTGTGTGTGTGTGTGTGTGTGTGTGTGTGTGTGTGTGTGTGTGTGTGTGTGTGTGTTTGTGTGTGTGTGTGTGCTCGTTCACTTTTGCAAAAGAGGCTGAATTTGGAGCTTTGCCGAAAATTCCCAGCATGCATGGTGCCATAGTTTTACTGATTAAAAGGCGACAACAAAAGAAAACAACAAACCCCAACAGGAAACCTGTTCCTTAGGTTGAACAAGCAGTGCGGAGCCAGAAGGAGCAAATATTTAACGGGCCTGTATTCTGCAGTTTTCTTGCATTTTAATTACATTTAAAATGGAAAAAATTTATTTTTATTTGTAGCTATAACATATTATCTGGGCTTTTAATGTTCGGATTTAAGAGCAATATATTCTCCCTAAAATTTTAAAATGCTATTTTGTAGATTCTTTACAGGTAACATATTGACTGTGGTATGTAGTCCAGATACAAGGATAATTGGAACTATAGACATAACTATAGAAGTATTATTACCATACACTCCAAATAGCAATTGAAATTATATTAATAAAATGAATGAATTAATACCCTGTAAATATTGTATTCACTATATTGTATTCAGTTCTTGAATAGTGAAAAAAGACTCCTGTTTAATTAATAGTTTATGCAGTAAAGGGATTAATTACACTAAATCAGGTGTGCTTGTGATGGAATTGAACTAATTCATGTGATGGTTGGAGGCATTTAGAATCAGTCATCTGGTGCAAACCCAAGATTATAAATAATTATAATTATAATGATAATACCAGTTCACACAATGTCAACCACGTTCAAACCAGCTTACAATATATAAAATCTTTTTATTTAAATCTAATTATTTAAATCATATTGATATATACTGTGTGGCTTCCTTGTGGCATGCTTCATTGAAAAAGCAGTACAGGATAAAACATACTTTATAACTTCAGTGTGAATGGGCGGGATTAAACCGTTGTAAGTTGGTTGGTTGGCTATGGTGACATCACAGAAACACTGAATTCAACACAATTCAAGGCTGTTGTTGCAGTTTCACTATTTGAACTGTGGAATGAATGATGTTTTCAGCGTTGAACATGTGACATCCACCTGTTTAAAACAGCGAGGGAAATTGGCTTTTCCATGATACAGACTCATTTAACATAGTTTCCTTCTGGAAGTGTCTAATACAGCAGGCTTTCCTGAAGACAGCTAGCTGCTGAGCAGAGTTAGAGCAGCCGAGAGTGGTGTCTTGAAGGAGCCCATCACTCTTTCCCCTGGATGCATATGTCTTCCTGCATGCTGTCACATCTGTCCTTTCCGGCCTTATTAAGCAGAGGCAACCGTAAACGCCTGACAAGCCCATAAACACGCACCGGTACAGCTCTGCCATAATGAGCCCGCACTCACGCGCCTGCTCTTGTTTACCCATCCGGCGGGTTGTTGTCCTCATTGAGTGTAGCCAGGCAAAAATGGGCATGAATATTCCTATTGATAGGGGCTCATCCATTAATAACCAGTGGGCTTTGCACACTGGAGATGATTAACTGACTGTGTTTCATTCACTGCCAGCCTCTGTTATGCCATTCCATTAGCCCCCAGCCCACTCGTACCTATATGTGGAGCACTGGCGTACGCAAATAAACGGCCTCCTCTTTGCATTGGTGATATGGAGAGGCAGATGTTTAATGGCCAGTGTTGCACTGCAAGTAAATACTTTGTGAAGGACAGGCCAGGGCAGCGAGACACTGTTTGGGAGCTTGCTGAGCAGCTCTTCCCTATGACCACGGTTAGGAAGATTTACTGAGCGAGTGTCTGTAAGAGGCTCCATGATATTGGTTACTGGGGGCATTAATTATGAAATGGACTTCTGGGGGAGAAATAACAAGTAGTGGGAGTTTTAAGAAGACGTTGCCCATAAATCTGAAATAACCCAATGATCCCATTAAAATTTAATGCAGATTTAACTGTCCATTAGCATGAAATGCATAGGGCAGAATGAACCCATGGACATCATGAAGCATAAAGATCTGATTCATTTTTCAATTTTTAAAAAAAATAATTCCATTAATTAAAAAAAGACCCATATTTGGGTGGCATAAACAGTGCAGTGGCCTGAGAACATTGTTTATGACTGCAGTTTTCTTTCCAGTTTTCATATAATGGAGTGTGTTTGTAGTTTTGCTCATTGAGAATTGTCGCTGTACTTCTGCACTTACTTGCTAGCTTCAAGTCAATGAAGGAAAAGGATTGGAAACCAGGTAATAGACTGCAATTATGGCCCTGAAGCATATATTTAAGGCACTGCTCTGCTCTCAGCTGGGGCAAATGCCATTATGGGACATGTTCCTACACAGAAAAGGCCACAGCTTTTAACTTGCCTTGGTGTCCAGCAGAGCCTATAATGTGAAGGGAAGTAAGCTGCACAGGCCTCTGAAAGTGATAAAGTGGCATTGCTCCAGCATCAACAGTCCTAGCTCTGAATATGGATGGAATGAAGACCCGACCTGATTCTTTTTTGTTTGCAAATTCTGATGTTGTATGTAGCTGTAAGAAAACAGAAACGGGTAACAGAATGCAGATCTGTACTGATAACCCCCTAAAATAGTCAGCAGATCCTGGCCAAGCTTACACAAAAACAAAAAAAGCTGCTGCATAAATACTGACCCTGTGGGTCGGGGTGCCCCAGGGTGCTTCCAGCGGAGGGAGCTCCTCCATGAAGCAGAGGGGGGTTTGAGTGCTTTTGATGAAGTGGGCGGATGTGTCGCGGGCAAGATCGGGAAATGGACTTCTGACCAGAAGGTTACACTTTCTCAACTCACCAGGAATATTGCTGTTATGCCCTGGAGCAAACAAGCTATCTCAGATTCAGACAGAAAATTTCGAGTAGCGAATCAATTATATAAGACCGCTCCTGCTTTCGTGTGTGTGTGTGTGGAGAACGATTCAACTGTTCACTCTGATGCTGGTGCTGCTACTTATGTTCTTCTCTGCTTCTTGTCATCCCTGTAGGCTAATGCTCCGCGAAGAGGCACCCAGCGCTCCACCCAAGAACATAGTGGCCAGTGGTCGCACCAATCAGTCCATAATGGTGCAGTGGCAGCCCCCTCCTGAGCCCCAGCTTAACGGCGTACTTAGAGGTTATGTTCTCAGGTAGGAAACTGCCCACACCACATAACTACTGGGGTAGTCTAGGAGTTGCACGACTTCAGACTTTAAAGTTAAAGATTAGATGTCGACTTATCCCTAATGACATCATGACTAAACTACAGGAGAAGGGAGTCCAGAGCAACAAGCCACTTTAAAAATCCAACTTTACATATTTAACTTTCAGGCTCTCCAGTTGTCTTCTCCAAGGCGTCCATCACGTGATCAGCAACTAGTCAACAGCAAGCTTAGAGTGTCTGTGCAGCCCCTGGTGTAGTCTAATATGAAGATATCCTGTGACTAGCTAATGTAAGCAGGTGTACAGTGCCCTCCAGGAGTTTGGAATTAAAGTTTTCAATAAAACAAAGCCAGACTAAAAGTGATAAACCCAGATAGCAACAGACAAAGGTGTAAGGATCTTTACGTCATTTGGTTTCCAATTAAATGAACATTAAGGATGCTTACTTTCAGGTCTGAGTCTGAAGCTTCTCACAATACAAATAATCAAAACTCCACATTGCATCAGTCCATCTAAGATTAGCAAATACCTTAATGACCGATAAGACCAGAAATAAAAGACATGCAATGTATAGGACAACCCTTCTGGCTATGTACTGCTAACACCTCTGCGCATATCCAGTCCAGCACTGGTGTCTGCTCTAAAATGAGAAAGATGTCAGATCGTTCACAGCAACTCTTGGATTTAGTGTAGTCGTCCCTTAGTACCTTTTGAGTCCGAAGGTGCTTCGGTTTTCTGCAAAAGGCCCCTGTCAGCCCTCTTGTAACTCTCCAAAATACGGTGTTTAGGGTGAAGAGGCTTTGATTGTAGACATTACAGCTAGCTGAGTGAGGCCTCAACTGCTATGCTGTATTTCTCTGAAGTGCTGTTCTTTCTGTGTCTTTTGCAAATTGTGTAGTTTTTTTTATTATGTTATGTGTCATGAAGCTTTCCCAAGAGACAAGTACAACTTCACAAGGCCAGCACAAGAATGACAGCTGTTACCTGTATTGTATCATTTCAGAAAAAAAAAATCTACAAATAAGACAGAAGCCTAAACAAGTTCTTTATTTTCAATGCAAATGAATGTAAACAAATTTTACAGCAGCGTTGTAGAGCAGGTTTATTGTGTATATGTGGAGCCACTATGTATATTGTGGACTGTCAGGTAATTATGTGTATATTGGTACAGTACTAGAGAGACACGAAACACCGAAACCAAATTACTTTACAAATTACATACTTACTGATACTGATACACTCCATATTCAAACAATGAATCAACTCACATCTAAATGTACATGTTTTTGTTCTCTTTCTGCATCTGACAAATCGTCAGTCTGCTTTAGCTCTCCCCACTCTGATTTCAGAAACTCCTGATTTGTCTCCCAATGGACATAATATCAGCCAGCCTCAAACCCTATGTTCACCTTGTTCAGGGCTATGATTTTTGACGTTGCAGCTAGTCGCATCACTGTGGCTCCTAAAAAGAGGGACTACATTTACCCTAGAGCTAAGGTGAGACTGTGCCGCCTTGCTGTCAGGGCTACAGTGTGCAGCTGAGCAGAGTCTAGGGGACGGAGCGACTGAGCCACAGCTGCTGTCAGTACGAGGGCTGGGACGCTCTCTACAGCAGCAGTAGAGCAGCAGGCAGGAGGAGAGCCGCACTCTCTACCCCGTCGGGCCTTGCAGAGCCCAGGGAAGAGACAGAGTGTCTGACAGAGAGCCCATCTGCTCAGGCTGCCAATGCACACACTCTGATCTCACCTTCCAGTCCTGCCAGAGCAGATACAGAAATAATTCTCCAGTGCAGCAAACAGTTTTGCAGTGTTGTTTATTAGTAGTTCTGTCTGAATCGCGCCATAATGCAGCTGCACACCTTGTTTTACTATCTCTTTGTGATGTCAGTTCATTACCTTGTTTTTTATGTGTCCATCATTTCACATATTTGCAGTCCGAATAGCCATCAGGCACAAGTTATTTATTCATTTTTCAGTGTTTAATAGCAAATCTATCAGCATTAAGTTTGTGCTCTCCACCTACTGCCAGTTTAATTCTTCCATCCTTCCAATCTTAAAAGCAGCAAGTTACAGATGTGCCCTCCCACCAAAAGCTGGTCCCAAAGGTGCCATTAATATTATAATTCCTTTCAGATAAACAACTATTTGCTAACTACCTTGCCTGTCTCCTGTGCATCTAAAACAGCTAAACCAGATGTTTATATGGAAATTAGTTATACAACAATCCACTTCAGATAGAATTAGAACAATAGTTTGCTGCAGCTCTGAGGAGATCCACAGGTGCTTTTGTCCATACCTCCACTTTGAGACGACGGCTCAGCTACAACACTGAACTGCCATCTGAGATATAGAGTAAGGTTTATTCATCAGTAAAGGCCAGTAGCTCAACTGTGAAAAGTAGAAGATGCAAATGACTTGTAAGAGTGAACTTTAGAGGTGTGGGAAAAATAGACTGAAAGCAAAATTCCAGAATGGTTACCCAAAAACAATGGAAACTGCAATAAGGATGGACATACTAAATATGAAAACAATTCATATACTTGATTGTTGAGGCTTCTGTGTTGTTTCTGTTAAAGTGTTGGGGTTTTTGTGAAGGTGTTGGCAGTTGTATTGTTCTGTTGTTGCACATGGGAAAGGAATCTCCTCTTTGCAACCACCTTTATTAGTTGAATCAGGAATATCAGGATTATGAACATCACACAAAGTGATGTGTAATTAAAGGGAATAACACAAAACATGCTAATGTGGCTATGAATGGAAGGTAGTAAACATCTGAATGGATGGTCATCATGACCCTTCTAGAAGACCCCACATGCCCTTTTTCCCCCACTCTTTTTCCTGCTCCCAATATTTGACCGGCTGTTTTCTCCTTCTGTGACAGCACGATGTAAATATCATTTCTCGCTAATGACAGGGTGCCGAGTGCGGTGTAATGCTCTGAATTGGATTCCTCTAGTGCAAAAAAGGCAGAGGGAGAGGGCTGCCTAATTATAGTCTGCGAAATGGCTTCTAATGGAGCACTGACCTGGAAGGAAATCATTGTGGCTAACAGTTCAGCTATTGATTCCTCCCATGGTTGCAGGTATCGGCTGGCGGGGCTCCCCGGTGACTATCAGCAGCAGAACATCACCAGTCCCGAGATCAACTACTGCCTGATCACGGAGCTCATCATCTGGACACAGTATGAGATCCAGGTGGCGGCGTACACAGGAGCCGGCCTGGGCGTCTTCAGCCAGCCCGTCATTGAGTACACGCTGCAGGGAGGTGAGACCCTTCAGCCTTCATCACTCACAACTCTTTTTTTTTTCCCCCACTCAACTTTCTTCAGGTAAAAGCTGGCAGATGGAGAGACAGGGAGGGGAAGAACAGGTCAGAGGGAGACATGCCAGCCAAAGCAGACTAAAACGCTGTGTGATTACACAAGGCTCTCCTGTTGGGGCCAGACTGGCCCCGAGCAGACGCTGCATTCATATGGGCCCTTCCCCCTGTGGCTGAGTGCAGCCAGTTACAGACCCGTGCTGAAGTTAATCCTCTTCAGGACAATTACATCAATTATCCCTGGAGCTTTTTATTTTGGCCGCTCCTATAAATTACACCTCAACAAGGAGACAGGGAAAAATCCATTGCGAAAGACTGGGAAAAATCCATTGCCTGAGTATTCTGATGCATGATTGGTCATTTAGGTGATTGCCTGGAGAGGGGCACATGTTTTGGCTCTACACACAGAGCCATCATCTATCATATTAGGAACATTTGAAAGTGACTTCATGTGGCTCAATGGTTCTCAATGCTTGTTCTAGTTTTCCACTCTCTTGAAAATTATGAAAAATATGTTATATTAAAAATATTCTTATGGATGCTATATTCAGTCGCGGTCTATTTGCTTGCCAAAAATTAATTTTGTTATAACAGTATTTGCATAGAAATGTAAATCTGTACATCAAAGGAATATTTTTAGTCTAGGCTATTTGAGACTTGGGTAGTGAATTCTGATGTTTGCCTAGCTTTATGGCGCCCCTGCCTAAAGTGCCCCTGTCCTGTTCATTTTACAGCCTGTCCCAAAGTTTACAGACGTGGTTTTATGTACTTGCGTGCCGGTTCATGTGTTTCCAGCAAGTGTGTCCCATTTCTCAAAAACATTGCGCAAGTCTACACTAAATGCACCCTTACCCCAATAAAGCATCAAAGCAGTACTGGGCTAATTATATGTCCCACAGTTCAACATGTTTGTAATGATCTAACATGCTGTTTTGGAAATATCGGGGAAGTACATCAGCATGGTGAGAACTCATAAAGATATACACTGCCTGGCCAAAAAAAAGGTCACTCTGATATTTCGTTGGAATGCCTTTAGCTTTGATCACGGTACGCATTCGCTGTGGCATAGTTTCCACAAGCTTCTGCAATGTTGCAACATTTATTTCTGTCCAGAGTTGCTTTCATTTTTCCCCAATATCTTGTATTGATGATGGGAGATTTGGACCTCCACTCAGTTCTCAATGGGGTTTGGGTCAAGACTCTGTGGTGGCCAATCCATGTGTGAAGATGATGTCTCATGCTCTCTGAACCACTCTTTCACAATTGGGGCCCAACAAATCCTGGCATTGTCATTTTGGAATCAACCCGTGCCATCAGGGAAGAAAAAAATCCATTGATGGAATAACCAGGTGGTTTAACATATTCAGGTAGTCACTTGACCTCATTCTTTGGCACATAATGTTGCTGAACCTACACCTGACCAACTGCAGCATCCCCAGGACATAGCACCACCCACACAAGATAAGCACTAGGCCTGCAGGGTGCATTACTTAAATTGCCTCTCTTTCTACCCTGTATGCCCATCACTCTAGAACAGGGTAAATCGGGACTCATCAGACCACATGACCTTCTTCCATTGCTCCAGAGTCCAATCTTTATGCTCTCTAGCAAATTGAAGCTGTTTTTGCTGGTTAGCCTCACTGACAAGTGGTTTTTCTTAAGGCTGCCCAATCCCCTGAGTTCCCTTCGCATTGTGCATGTGGAAATGCTCTCCCTTTCACTATTAAACACCCCCCCGACTTCTACTGTTGTTTTTCTACCATGTGATTTCATCAAACGTTTAAGTGACCGCCGATCATGATCAATCAAGATTTTCTTCTGACCACATTCCTTCCCCGAAGATGTTCCCCCTGTCCTTCCACTTTTTAATAGTGCGTTGGAGTTCTTAATCTGATTTTAGTATTTTCAGCATCTCCTTAGATGCATGCCAATAATTTGACCCTTCTGAAATGGATTAACATCTTTTCCATAACCACAGGACGTTTCTTTCTACATGGATGTTTAACAAATGAGAAGCTACTCACTGCATCAGTTAGGATTAAATAACAGCTGAAACATAATCACCCATGCAGTAATTATCTAATGGGAGGCTCTTAGCTATTGCTTTTTTTGGCCAGGCCGTGTATATATATCTAAATACATGTGGTATTAGCAAGTGTGCTTTTGATACATTAGGAAATATATAGAATTAAGCCTTTGTAAGTAAAACAGCACACAACTAGTGTGGACTAGTGGGGAGCATAGACACTGAAACTGTTTGGCCAGAACTGAACATGAAAAGCATGAAATCAAAAATAAACACACTAAATTCATTACAGGATGTAGCCTACTACATGTACCATGAAATCCAATGTCCTTGACAGTGGAGGACAGTTGGCCATGAAAGATAATGAGCTTTTTAGTCATATTTCACACTTTACACAATGTTGTTAGTGAATTTACTTACCATTTTAAAAACTGCGGCTGCAAATGGTGTTAAGGTGATAGCTGGGACCTTGTCCACATTATTAAAGTGGCAACTTGACACTGTGAAAAGAGTCCCTCAACCTAAATAGCTCCACACTCAACTATTTCTCATAGTCATTAACATTAAAATGATGTATATCATTTATTTAGTCAAAGTTGTAGATTTAGGATTGGATTTTCTTCAAAACGTTTGAAGCATAAAGGTTTTAAAGGTTACATTGTTCAACCTCAATCTTTCGATGGCTGAAACTGTGATGGATATCTAGTCATTAGTGTTTTCCATGCTCCAACAAACCCAGTTACACTTAGGAACGGCTTGTTAATCAGTTAAGCACGTTAGAACAGGGGGAAGACCTAAATGTGCCAGGCGAAGGTTGGGAGCCACTGTTGTAGCTGAACGTTATTGTTATTAGTCAGGCCATTTTAGTTCCTTGGTCTCAGTTGACTCAGCATGATATGTTTAGGTATCAAAATTAAGATTAGCTTAACAGCATGCAGCAGCATTTGTTTTTCCATTCTTGATTTGGATAATAACCATCTTGTTTACCTTGTTTCCTATGGAGGTTTCCATATTGAATATGGATGTGGACTGCATTTGATAGTGGAGGAGGATAGAGAAGTGCAGGACAAGCCATGCATTTCAAATTAAAACATATATAAAGAGTCCCTCTTAATTGAGCAGGAATCTTTCTATGCATTGTAAGCTAGGCTGGCAGTGTGAAGTACTATTCTCAGAAGCATTCTGCTCCTCTCTGGGCATTCATGAATATGCTTTCTGTATTACAAACTGATTTCTTTGAATCCAGGGATACAGTCTCCGGGTATGTAGTGCTTGGAATTCAGTCAAACAGGCCCAAGCAGTGGCCATACATACCATACTGGAGCTACAACAGCTTCTTGGGTTTAAAATTCAGACTACACAACAGGTGTTGTAAGAGCAGTCTGTCTTCTCTGAAAATAAGCATGGTTGGCTTGTAGAGTCTCCCCCAGGTTTTTTGCTTAAATGAAGCAGCTCCTTTCTATCAGCTGCTGCACGCCTGTCTGTCTGGCTGGCTGGCTCTGGGCTGTTGCAAGGTCGCTGGATATCAAACCCACAGGGTTTCATCTGCTTTAGCTTATTGTGGCTTTTTCATCTGCTCACAGCTCCAACAAAGGTCAAACCAGCCAATACAATAGGATTCAACTGTGATCATTCATATTCTAAACAAGCTGTGAAAACAGGCATACACTTTTCCATCACAGCAAATGAGAAGTCAACAGTGCATTTCCGTAAGTAGCCATCAAGTAAGGGCACCTTTTCCTTTAGTGCCACTCGACTGTGCGGGATTATGCCAGTGCTGATAGGTCAGTGAGTGAGAGAGTATGGCTGCTAGCAAGACTTAATGTGCATTAGGCCCCATATACCATGGAATACTACAGAGCAGGTCCCCCCGAGTCTAGGTCTGTCGGCGGCAAGGCCGTGCGCACTGAGAGCTTCCAGTGACGTCAGAAATAGGTAGTCATTAGAAAAGGGCTAGTGTATCTAGGACATTAGCTTTTACTCTCGAAGAGAGCCTTTTTTTTACCTGATGGTGAGGACGAGACTGGACTTTACGGACCTTTTGAAGTGCTTTTTGCAACCATATTTTCACCAAACCAATTATTAGACTGTTACAGGAATACGGACATGAAAAGAGAGCAGGTCATTGTGATCCATTATCGTTTCAGCGCTGAAAAGTCTCCGCCGGCAAAGGTTATGGTTTTGATTTAGAAAAAAATGATGCTGTAGGCCATGGCGAAATGGGTAGCTAGGTATTATGTGCTCTTTCATCAGTCTGGGATATGAGCCGTGTTCACACATGGGTCCAATAGACAGGGAACATGACTGACGTTCAGGGGCATTTTACTTGTCTTTATTTGGCTTGTAAAACACGCATATGAACTGATGCATATTTCACCCCGAAAACTGCATATTCTCTTAACATTTAGGACTTCCTGTGAACCTTTTGTCAAGCACCAGTGTTCAAGTGAGTGGAGACCACCGCAGTTAGCTGAGCTCTCACTCTGAGCTCTTTCCCCTGTGACTAAGTGCTGTGCAATACAATCAAGCAGTTATGCAGTCAAGTGGCAAAGTTTGCAGAATTCCCCTAAAAGTTAGGACTAGGTGCACTACATAGGTCTTAAAATAAGGGATTCTTCAGACAGATTGTATACATTGCATGTCCAATTCCTGGACATATACAGGGCATATTATTTGTTGTAGAAATGAAAGATACTTCACAACTTTACAACCTCTATAGTACTCTAGGTAGAGATTAGGGAGCCTTTTGAAATATACTGTGAGAGGACACAGTGGTAAGCAGATGTTTACAGTGCTACTTTACGTACCATCCATCCACTTACAACACTGGACATTAGCTGTGGCCAGACACAAAGAAATAAAAATCTTGGTTTTCTTTTCATTTTCAGTTCCCACAGCGCCCCCTCAGGGTGTGGAGTCGGTAGCCGTCAACTCTACTTCCATCAAATTCACGTGGAATCCACCACCCCAGCAGTTTATCAATGGCATCAATCAAGGTTACAAGGTAATTGAAACATTTAATATACCAATATAAATATACCAAGGAAGTCAAGCTTCATGATGCCTTCCACCGTTTTAACCTTTGTTATGTACAGTGTATGATCCCACTTACGCCACACGATGTAAGATATAAAAAGCAGAATTTTACAGTCATAATAATTTAGTGCATTCTGAGGTATTATGTAAGACCTGCAGTTTGCACAGTGCTAACTGGTGGTTCTAAGCCTCCATTAGAATATAGTTGCCTCAGAGGTTCACTGTTAATGTGTTAAAGTGTTTCTGAATTAGACTAGCTCTTGTTTGTTTGTTTGTTTGTTTGTTTGTTTACTCAGTTGTGCCCCAGTTAATTCCAGTTCTCATCCAATAGTTTGATCTCAGCCCATTACGCAATGTTACCAATCTGGGAAAGTGAAGGCTAACACATGGTTCCTCATTTGACACATGATGAGGCTTTTCCAGCTGCTATCAATATAACGTCATGTTGGGCACATCAGTGTATTTGGAGGAGAACATGAACTAACACGCAGAGAACAGAGTAAAGTGTTATACTGTCTTAATCTCTTGCCTATGGATGGCACCTCCAAAGATCAAACTCACGTTCTCCTTTTGACAGGGTCAGTGCTTTGATGTAGAGCTGAAAGATAAATTGCTTGGTATTAAAATTGCAGTTTGAAGGAGTACAGTTTTTAAACCACAAGATCTGCAATTTTATCCCTAACCTATATTGTTGGCTATCATTTAACCCAAATTTAAAATTGAACCCAGTATCATAAAGTTATGCCTTGCCTGTAGATAAGCTAAACTAATCAGAAGCTCGTAAAAATCTATGTACTGTGTACATGACAAGACAGGCATAACCAGCATTGAAGTTGTAAAGCAGAAGAGTGGAAAAGCAGTCTGGTCTCAGTCAGAAGAAAACCATCATTAGATATATTTCCCAAATGGTCTACAGCCCTACTTGAGAGTTGTGCCACTTGGAGTAGCACTTGTCTGTGTTCCTGAAAGTTTACAGGTTGTGCTGGGCTTTTTGGAGTCAGGGCTTCAATCTCTGCCTGAATGACTGAATGACATCTCTCTCCGTCTCTTAGCTAATGGCATGGCCTGAGCACTCTCCCGAGGACACCACAGTGGTGACCATCACCCCAGATTACCATGGCACCCGTCACCTGGGCTACGTCAGTGGCCTCAAGAAGTTCACCTGGTACCTGACCTCAGTGCTGTGCTTCACTACACCAGGGAACGGGCCCAGGAGCACGCCCAAACTCGTGCAGACGCATGAGGACAGTGAGTACTGACCTTTCTTTCACACTGCCCAGGCTCTCTGATAAAAGCATTAGCTCACTGGAGACGTTATCCTGGAGACCCCTGAGACCATGAGATTTCAGACTGTGGCATGCATATGCAGGGACTTGTTATGTTCGTTAATTACCTAAAGACCAAAACCTCTTGTTTTTCATTTAATTAATATGCTGTGTCACTGTGATATGCGTAACTTAACACTGGGTCTCGGCTTTTACATCACCACAATGACACGGCGTTGCTGTTTTGTGGCTCTGCAGCGCTTTGTGTGGAATACTAATTATCAGCAGCTTACAAAAGTGACTTTAATTAAAAGCATTGTCCCAGAATTATAATGTCAACATGCCTCGACATTTTAGGGTATGCATAAATGCATTCGTAATTGTACAAGTGAGGGTAATTCGATTAGCTCATCAACAGTTGTTGCTATAGAGACGCGGCGGTGCAAGGCAACGCTCCGGAACGCAGCATTAAGCAGGATAAACTCTGTTGCGTTTGTCATTGTGTTTGTTTGTCTGTGTGTTTACACCTTAGTTCCGGGCCCTGTAGGGCATCTGAGCTTTACTGAGATCCTAGACACGTCTCTGCGAGTTAGCTGGGAGGAACCTGTAGAGAAAAACGGAATCATCACAGGTGAGTTTATCCTACTTGTTGTGCTCTCATGTCAGACACAAGCTCTTTGCTTCCTCTACAACACTCCTGGGAAGCTGATGTTTAAAAGCCCAACCTTTTCTCACCCGCAGCCTCTCATCATCCTCTCTGTCAAAAATCACTTGCAAAATTCCAAACGTTAGCAGCGCTGCCCAGTAAGCGTCCAGGAAAATAGATTGCCGCGGTCTTCCTTTAGCTCTTTTTAAAACTCGCGGGCCAGAACCTCTTTGTTTTACTCTCTGCATTTGGAAAACACTTTTGTCTGTCAAAGTGATTCATTGCTCATTGGATTTCTCTTTGTTCCTAAATGAAATCAAATCTGTCCTCCCCTGTTTAAATTTAGCTGAACATTACGTTAGACAGCGCAGGTGAGTCTTTTCAGAGGTGTTCCGTTTTCATTACCACAGTATGCTGGTGTTTTTAAAGCTTCATTAATGGATATACTTCTATTTAACACTTCATTGGTTTTTTGCACAAAGGCAATTACAGCATTGTTGTTCGCGGTTCGGTTGCCAGAAACAATTCACGCTCCCTGTAGCTCTGTTCTGAAAAGAATGATGTTGTGAAAGAGTGTGTGTGTGTGTGTGTGTGTGTGTTTATGCATCTTGTGCCACAGTCATTACAGTTACGACCAGGACTGAGTCATTTTGAAAAGCATAGGGGGAAGAATGGAAGAAATTTTCTTCTGCAAAGATGCCTGCTGTGTCCGAACCATTTAAGACAGGGCTGTACAATTCCGTAGTATTTTTGCACATGCTAGGAAACATTAATCCAGTGCTAAATAAAGATCTTCGAGTGTGCATGTTTGCACACCTTCATTCAAATATTCGAAGTAGTCATGACATTATTTACAGTCAGTTTTTCATTTGCCTTTCTAACTATGTGGTATATGCAGTATAACGTCTTCCGACTGCTTAAGCGTAGTCATCACAGAACTGCAGCGCAGATTAAGGTCTAGTGTTACGGTGGTAGTAGTCCGTCAGGTAGTATGGACATGAATGGAGAGTGAATCCAGATGTTTGTAAACACAGGGTCTCTCAATTCACTCAATGCCCAAAGGTTGTGTAGTCTGGGCTGTATAGTGGTCTGTAAAGTTTATAGTCTGCCTGCTAAAGCATGTCTTTGGATACGGAGGCACCTCCTCCCATCTTTGCTTTCTTTAGCCTCTCTTTTCTAGTCTATTATGTAGATTTAACTGATTAAATAAAAAAGACACATAATTTGTAGGTAATAAATGGTTAGATTTATGGCTTCAACCACACATGCAGCACTCCTAGTGTGTGTTTCCTAAGAATGGCTTCCTACCTGCCAATAGTGTGGTTAATCTGAATTCTTACGGAGAAAATGAATTATTGGTTTATTTCACAACACAAACATTTAAATAAAAACGTGACATGTGCTCCCTGCACCCCCCAATTCACCACCCCACTCACCACCCCACTCACCACCCCACAGTTAAAATGATTATCTATATAAAAATTTTGTTAGAGCAACTGTTATAACACACAAGCTAAATGCTCAAAAAAGTGTACGGCCAGTGCAAAGAGGGACTATTTCTCTTGTTTAATATGCATTCATTTATGGTCTGTTTATAATTTAGCAATGCTTTTGTTAAGTTTATGTGGTACATAAAGAATGTGTTGTAAATAAACACTAACAGATGCATAAACGCTTACAGATCCATTCTAAATGAAATGATAATGTATCCAGCAATACATGAAGACTTGTGCATCCTTTACAGAGTTTTTAAGAGTCAATATGGGGACACAAAGAAAGGTCTAATTCCACATGCCAACAAATTTCTCAGTGGCCAGAGCTCAGCATGTACACGCCGTAACTCATTTATCAAGGGGCCATGGCTAAATTCTCAGTTTGGAGCACCGACGGGATGATCAGTTCCTTAGGGTTCAAGCAGGGTTGCAAACACATCTGTGGTGTTAAACCTATTGCAATGTTGTGGGTCTAGCAAAAAGAAGGAGTTCCACCCATATAGAGTCAATAGAGAGGCGAAGAGATGAAGACGAATGTGTAAGCAGTGCAGTGATACTGGACATAGATTAAACAGCCCCAGTGAAGGAATGGCATTGAATGTAGATTAAGGGCATGGAGACGGATGAGATTAGAAGTGCATTAGAGCGAATGGCTCTTGTCTATATCAGTACACCCAGCGTCGGTGCCCTTTGAATGTTGGGTATGCTTGTTTTCGAGCAGGGTCTCTCAGTGCAAAGCTTGATTTATGAGTGCCTCAATGGAAGAGGACATTCAGTGATTGGAAACAGTGCTGACTGTGGTGGAAAATACTTCCAATAAACAGCAAATTACACAGGACCTCTGCTGGCTATTAGTCTCAGTTAGATTCAGGTTAGGGGGCAGTGTCCAAGGTCTGGACCACTCACTCCACCAGGTCCCCCCATCTCACCCAGTATGGAACATGAGGGATTGTTTATTTCCAGCCTAAAAAATACCCCCACCTCTGCTTTGGGCTTGCAAGAGCAGTTGTCACGGTTTCAAGCAGTCAGAGTGAGGATTCCAAAATGAGCTTATTCCCCTTAGCCGTCAACCATTAGGCATTAGGTGGTTAGCAGTCCCAGCACTTAAGTCCCGTTTTCAGCATGGGTCTTTTTCCCAGGTTACCTGCTGTCCTGGGAGGCACAGGGGAAGAACCAGTCACGGGTGGCGCGCACCATGCCCAACAGCACGCTGGAGTACAAGGTGACTGGCCTCACCTCCCTCACCACCTACACTCTGGAAGTGGCTGCCATTACTGGAGCAGGGATAGGGACGGTCACCTCATCCACAATCTCCTCTGGAGTGCCCCCAGGTGAGAGGTTCTTGTCACAGTTACACCCAAATTTCATCCATCCCACCCAACAACACCTACAGCTAGACCTGGATGGTAAATAGACAATTATGATGTGCATTTAGCAAATTGTAATATTCTGTATCTTACCAAAAATAAGACCAAACACAGCAGCACACATGACGAGATTGTATTGTTCAAAACTAGCCAGGGAACATTGTGGGTTTCTGTGTTGGTTGAGAAACAGAGGGTGCCTCTTCCAATGAGCTAATGAGGTAACAAAGCTAGTTTTGCATTGGATGCTGGGTAGAGAAGTATAATGTACTGTAACGTGCTTCCGAATACAAGCAAAACCAATGCGCTGCGCTGAATTGTAGTCTGTATATTTTTTCTGTCTTCTAGTGATTAACCATAATGCGTACTGAATAGTGATTTCAGTAATTGAATACTGGCCTCTCCAGTGGTTACCCAAGTGATTGAGTACATAGGCATATTTAATAAAGATAATGATAATTATCAAAACAAATAACATTTGTTTTTCAAAATGATGATGCCTGTTCAAGATACTTTTAAAAAAATGTCATTCAAAACCTTGACTTCCATATAGATCTATTTCATGCTTAAATGGTTATTGAATGATGAAATGGTTGTTCAGATTGTTGGAGAAGGTGTTGTATACGGTTCTTTTTTAAAAATGGGTGTATAGTAT
The DNA here is from genome assembly GCA_024036415.1 of Prochilodus magdalenae. Taxonomy (NCBI): domain Eukaryota; kingdom Metazoa; phylum Chordata; class Actinopteri; order Characiformes; family Prochilodontidae; genus Prochilodus; species Prochilodus magdalenae. The sequence continues at coordinate 1,200,240 of JAMWET010005077.1, read as the reverse complement.
GAGGTATATGGTTCTATTTAGCACTAAGATGGGTTTGTAACAATAGGAAAACCCTTTTTTGTGTGAATACATTGTTCTAAACTGAACCATTGCCTTTACTAAATAACCCTTGAAGAGCCTGTCTTTTTAAGAGAGCACTTCAGTAGGTCGTGATGCACATCTAGCCATTCTAGCCATTCACTTGTAACAGTTTAAACCAGCAGGAACAAGGAAAGTTAGCTGGCTAGCTATTCTCTACTACACAATGCTATACCATCAAACAGTAAACTCTGTTTCCAGTTCCACCTTTACTGAAAGTGACCTTTGGTAAAAATGGCCTGCACCCTGTTAACATTATCATCACAAAATAGAACAGCATATAATTTGCATTATGAAAATTTAAATATATTTTATTTTTTTAAAAGTTGGTTGTCATTGAATTTCCACAAAAATGTTTAGCATTTAAATGTTTATAAAGTTATGTATAGTCATTTTATGTTGATGTACTGATATTGCTAATTTATGTATGTATTTATATTGACAATGAATCATTTTGTATATGTTAATAAAATGTTGTCTACAGACTTCAAAATACAATACCAACAGTTCAACAGAGCTATAAACAGTGCATGTAGAAATAATGGAGAATTACTAAAGGATATGGAACATACTGTATGCTGTGATGAAATGTTTTGGCCATATCACCTATGCCAACCTGCATCCCAGCCCAGAGGCATTTTCTGTACTTGCTTTCCTCTCCGTGAGTGCTGTGCATCATTTAGAATCTCCAAATGTGTTCTCTCAACTGGGAAGCCCCAGCAGCTTTGAGCCCGGCCTTTTTCCATCGCAGATTCTAAATTAAATAAGAGAAGGAACATTTCTGAAATTGGATGTTTGCATAAACATGTTTGCCAAATTAAATTTGCCACATTTTCTGCTATATGAATCCCATTTAGCTCTGTTGACACAATTCTACCAATAGCATAGCACCTTACTTAGAATCTGAAGCCACTGCTCACATACACGGGAGCAGGAATCGTGCACTGTGGTGTGTGTGCAATCAATGATTCATTCATGCACGCTTTTTACTACACACTAAGCAGCCATTTGTTCACGAGAATGCACTACAGAGCTTGCGTTACTCATCCCAGGGCTAGTCGTCCTTAGCTTGTGGTTATGGAAATGAGCGATGATTTTTTAAGTTGGCCTTTTCCACTCGGAAGCTGGCAAGTTGTTGCACATGCTCGGCCATAAATCAAATATGGCTGGAAAGGAGAAATATTCATTTAAACTAGCTCAAAGGCAGAATTTCTCTTGAAAAAAAAAGAGACGAATGTTAAAGTGGCTGAATGCCAAGCTAGAGCCATAATGCCTGCTGATAAATTGCATATTGTGAGACATTAGAGGAACAGACAGCTACAAAGCTCAGTGGGGATTTTAGACAGATGCAAGGCTCTAGCCTGTTATTTGATTTAATTCCAGTCTAATTTCATCAAAGTTTCCCAAAATTAAAAAACGGATTTTATCAGCAAACTTCAAAGGGAAGGCTTTTTTTACAGAGAGCTGAGTGCATCCTGGATTTGCACCTCCTTCGCTTCATTTGAAGCTGTTCACAGAAGCGATTAAATGATGCAATGAGTGAGGCAGTTCAGAAGTCAGTGACACCTCCTCCCAGCTGGTTCCTGTGATGTGCGAGAGTTGTTTGAAAAGTGATCTGTGTCTTTTTCGAAATCCAGAGCTTCCTGGACCTCCTTCAAACCTGGTTATTTCCAAAATCAGCCCACGATCAGCGACTTTGAAGTTCAGAGCAGGGGATGATGGGAAAACGTCCATCTCTAAGTGGACTGTGGAAGGACAGGTAAGCGGTACACTTTACTTCTTAGTATATTCATATTAGTAGTGTAATACACAGTGAGCCACCTTAAACAGTTGCACAAAGAATGGAAGGCGATATTGCTTTTGGCAGGGTTTTGTAGGCTGAGTGGCCGCTTGGAAATGTGTTTTGCATTCCTGTTTGCTCAGACACAAAACTGGTTGCATCAAATCAGAAAAAGTCATAATTCATTACCCATGGTGTTCCCTCCGGTCAAAGTGGTACACATGGATCATAGCTGCTATTTAGTTGTTTGAAATTTGCTAATATCACTTTTTGAATTAAGATCTACAAGGGAAAATGTTGACGCGATAAAATTTCTCAGACGGTTGCTAGGCTGTGGTATTCCAGGTGGTTGCTAATATGCATGTATATCTATATGCACTAGTGTTTATATGGATCTTCATTGTAATGTCTGTAAGGGTCCGTGAGAAATTGGTCATAATTTGTGGTAGTTAGACTTTTATTTAGTTCACACTTTTATTTATTTGTTAGAGAAAAAAAAAGTTTTTAACTAAAAACATTTGTGTGATTGGTCCCTATATTCTTATACAATGCAAAGCAATCATTCAATCCTGCAAAGTGTCATTGGTTCCAGTTTGAAAACTGAACCCTGTGAAAATAATACCAAAAATCAAACACAAAACAAAGAACGTGGTCAAGCCTGTTAATAAGAAGCTGTCACTATAGCAAGATACTGAAGCATATTTAATACATTTGTTTTTCAAGGTATATCCAATTAACATGTTTTGGTTATGAGATTCATGGGCCAGTGGCCTAAGTGCCTGCTGGAACCTGTCAATCCCTGGCTGTGTAGTAATGTATTATTACAGTGGCAGGCTTTTAAAGAATTTGAATAAGATTCAAGAAGAACTTGACACTATTTCCCATGTGCAGTTTTAATATAATGAATCAGTATGACAAAAATGTTTGGGCACTTCTGTCCAAACCGAGTACCGATACAGTAAGTACAAATCCTATTTACTGAATTTAGATTAGTGAAACAATGTGACCTGTTCAAAGTCGTGGCACAATTTACTTACATTAAAAAACCAAAAAAACATGTCATTTGATCTGGGGTGTTCAAATGTATCGTCAGTCTTTTGGTGCTTTTTATATAAAGGAAGGTAAAATAGTGGGGGGGCCAGTGTTTAGCATAAGGCTTTGTGAACACTCTGTGCACCAAGTTCAGATTTAGTATGCATCACTTTGCCTCTCTGCATTTCTGCAGAAAACTCTGGAAGTTTCCATTAACTCTGACAGCGTCCTCTGCACCTTTGAAAATGTATATCTTAGCAGACGTGCATCCCACTCGTACTGCTGGTGACTTCTGCAAAAGTTGACGACAGATTGAATCATGCTACTGACTTGTAATTTGTAATTGACTTAACCTTCTAGACCTGTGTTGGCCACAAGCTTGCTGAGGGAAAGCTCGGCTTTTCATCTAGAGGTACTTGAATTGCTAAGTTGATTGAGGCAGGGCTATCTACAGCTGCAGAAATCCGTCACTGCGAGCGTATGTGGATGGGGGTGGTGGGGGGTGGTGAGGGCGGGTGAGCTGGTGCATACACGCGAGCTATGAAATACAGCAGCAGTCACTGGCATAAGGTGCCACGCGTCACACATCGATCACGTTGGCATAAATGCTTACCACATCCAGAACACCCCATTGGTCATCGTAAATCTCCCTCAGTACTCTGAGATTTGATTGGTTCAGACCTGGCCTGCGTGTTGGTTGTGAAACGTGCACAGTATCTGGTGCTTTGCAGCCTAGAGAGCTCTGCTTTTAGCCTGTCATATATTTCTAAATATTTTCCGAGGATCTGTTCAGTGAATAGACAGATTTACACAGTTTGCCACTTACTCAAAATGTAGTTGATCAGCTAAAGCATGTTAGAGGTCCAAAGTTTGCTTCAGCAGTGCTGCACTGGACCCATGAGGTTAGGGAAACTTATACACCACCAAATAGCTTTTACCAAGGTGCAAATTGCGCGCCTAAATCATCACACGCAGACCGTGTTAAGGGTCCTCAGGAGAGTTGTTTAGACCGTGCTGTTAGCTAAGGGAGAGCGATGTTTTAGAGCAATGGACAAAGCCCTGGACTCCAAACAAGCCTTACACAGTTGCAGCGTCAGGAACCAGGCTAAAATGACTTAAAGTGATAGATTGATGACAAATCTCATTTAAAACACTGCAGCCAATACAGACCAATGTAGTTAACTTATGCTAGAAAAGCATATTAACACACTATCACCTGTTAGTTTCGAAGTGCATACCTAGATCATCTCACTTTTGTCTCTGTCTGCATCGAGTTCTTAAGTACTCTCCAAAAGATTTCTGACACGGTGTGATGTAATGCTATCTATAAAAATAGACTAAGTACAATACTGGGCAAAAGTCAAAGACTGCCTGTCATTTATTCGATTTCAAGTCAACACACCCAATAGATACAAGATATCGGCTATTAAGATAATCCCATTACATATAGAAGAAAAGATCATCCAAAAAAATCTATCATCCTTTAGATCATCCTTCCACTTTAAGAAGAAAATGCAGTGCTGTGGGTCTGAAAGGATGTGGTCAAGAAGAAACTGGTAGTAAGAAAAGAAAAATTTGAAGAAAAGTTTAAACTGCCCCAGAAGTTGTTCCCATTTGTTCCCATTCCTCAACTGTGAGGTAAAAACACAGCGGAGAGTCATCAGAAAGACCTGGCAGCAGAGCAAACGGGCAGACATATTGCATTGTGCATATGACATATGGCGTATATTGATAGCAGCTACCTCTCTCTCCAGAACTGTAGCTAGACCAGGGGTGTGTTTATTATCTACTAAGGAGTACCCATGGGTCTTTTCCTACCCAAATATTTAATATAAATATGAATTAACGATGAGCAACAAATCTTGCAGTGCCCTGGGTTCTATTTTACAGGTCTGGTCACCTTCATATAAACTGACATCATCTGACCATATGGAAGCAGTACAGACAAGTGTGGACATATGGTGGATTATATGTAATAAAGAGTGGGTAACAGGCAGAGTAGGTACACTTAGTGGTAACAGATTCTCGTTTCTCAACAGCCAAGCCTGAATCTTGAATGGGTTTTTGCATATTTGTGAGTCAAAAACTGATAGGGCTCCTTGGACCATGCTGCACTATGAACTTTGCTTTAAATGGCTTAATACTACAGCATAGGGAAAGTATTGGCCAGTTTCAGGTACTGAGTGTTTCTCATGTGCAGGTTGGCAATACTGGAGAAGAGGAGGAGTGGAAGGTGCTGTATGAGAAGGAGAATGATCCAGAGGCTCAGGTTCTGGAGGTGCCCAATCTCATCCCCTTTACACACTACAGGTCAGTGCACACACCAAAGAGAAGACGTCCTCCTTATCAGACCTGTTATTCCCTCCTCAGTGTTTCTCATTTACCATGTTTTTTTTTTTTTTGATGAACTGCACTGCCTCTCTGTTTTTCTTTTTTTTTTTTCCAATCTGCAATTTGTGTCAGGCCTTATGGATGTTGCCGCAGTCCCGCCATTTGTTTGACTCTCTGATAAATTTAGATTTTATGCTAATTGCAGCAATTAGAATGTGGATTGTAAAGCATGGGCCCGCTCTGCTGCCTCTACAGCTGTTTCACTTCCACTCTGGAAGTCTGTGTGCTCAGGTGGCCTGTTCTCCACAGCAGTGCTGTGTTATGGTACTACAGCGATTGTATTTGTGGCTCGTTGCAGGTTTCGTATGCGGCAGGTGAACATAGTGGGCTCCAGCACGGCCAGCGAGCCATCAAGGGTGATCCAGACCCTGCAGGCCCCTCCAGATGTGGCTCCTGGCAGTGTGACAGTACGAACGGCCAGTGAGACCAGTGTTTGGCTGCGATGGGTGGTAAGAGCTTCTCTCTGTGAATCTAGACTAATAGTGGAGCTTTGGCATTACTAGTTTTTCATGATCTTAAAGCACCCAAACTAAAGTTTGTGTGGCTTTGTGTGCCAAAAACATAATGCTTTTTGCACATGAGCTTTTTGCAGCCTATGTGTAGTCAGTCTGTTTGTGTGACTGTGCTTTAAGACTGAAATATGTTAATCCCTCCTTTTTGATTGGCCGTCAATAAGAAGTCTGAGCTTAACACTGCTTATAACGTCAGTTGGTGGGGTTAAACAGCTGTCATATATACATATGTTATACATAATATTATGACCACCTCAATGTATCTACACTCTTTATATATATTTTATCAGCTTACCACATCAACTTACCACATAGGTGCATCTTGTCGTTCAACAATTACACTGTCGTCCATCTGTTTTTCTACATACCTTGTTAGCTCCCCCATCACTTTTTTTTCAGTGGTCAGAAACCCCCACAGGACCCCCACAGAGGAGGTATTACGTGGGTTTAAATACTCACTGTCCACCATATTAGACATTCCTACCTTGCTGGTCCTTCTTGTAGCTGTACAGTCAGAGACAATAGCTCATCTGCTGCTGCACAGTTTGTTCTGGTCATCCTCTAGTCCTTCATCAGTGCTTCCAGGACGTTGCCCACAGGACACTGTTGGCTGGATAGATTTGGTTTCTGGACTATTCTCTGACACTGAGGTGTTTAAACATGTTCTGATCTGCTCATACCAGCACACACTTACACACATCACCGATCCACCTTCCTAACTACCTGCTCTGTGATGGTCCTGACCGCTGAAAAAAAGGTGATGGGGGGCTAAAAAATTAGACAGAGAAACAGATGACTTACAGTCTGTAATTGTAGTTTAGTGTACGTATGGTAGGTGGAGCTAATAAAATGGATACAGTGTAGATTCACTGAGGTGGTCATAATGTGTTCATTTTCGTGTACTATATCAAATGTTCTAAAAAATAAGAAGAATTTGAATAATCTATAATATGTATAAAATGGAGGAAAAATATGAATTAAAAAGTTAATGTCTGTGTAAATATTCGCAAAACAAAAATTGAAAATGAGTTTTCAGCAGCTAACAAGTGCTCATCATATGTGGAGCCTTTCCAGGCCCTTTGGAAAAACATCCCAGGTGGCTCCTCATTAGAGCCAGAGAATGCCAGGAGTCTGCAAAGCTGTGTTCAATATGAACAGGGGCTATTAAGAACATAAAAAGATATGTGACCCATTAAACAAGTCTCTGGTCACATAACTCATTTTTTATGCTGCTTGACGTATTTATCATTATTTCAAAATGTGCAATGTGTAAGGAAAGCTCTTTAACAGCAGGCTTGTCTGAGCATATGACTGGTACTATACACAACTTGTGGTTGTTTTCTTGGGCTCTTTGGGTTTATCGGAGGTACGTACACACAGATGCACACAGATGGGTTATTTAAAAAGATCTTGGCATAGCATGACCCAAAAGAGGTGCCAGAGGAGCAGCACAGGCAATAGCACATGCCAGGATCTCCCTGGTGCACATTTAGCCTTCTGTTTGTTCTGTTCCCAAAAACTTCTGAAACATTTTCTCTGCAAATCTTCTCAGTGCTAAAGCCCACTCGGATTGGGACTGTAAAACATTACCTTGTGTAGTTCATACTACCCTGACATTTGTAGCTCTGCCGGTTGCCATGGAAGGCGCTGAAGCGATATGTTATTACCGAGGCCTGTCTGGGGAGAGAGAATTGAACTGAGCTAAATACAGTAGCACTGAGTGCCCAAGTAGGTGAGTTCGGCTGCATTATTCAGGCCTGCTCATTTCTTTCTGCTGTGTCTTTCGGAGAAGTGATCCATGTAAGAAAATATCGCTGAAAGAACCGAGGTAAGGGCAACCCACCGCTTTCTTATAGCTCTTGTAGAGAGGGTCATTATGCTGTATTAAATGTGCTCTACTGAATGCCGGCTGCTCCTGGACATCTATTGATTTCCCTATGAAATAAAGAACGCTGATATGTGGGAGTCTGGGCCCAAATTGAGCTTCTCGAATTGAAGCTCTTTACTATTCAGGCTAAAAGTGAACAAGCGCTGATGGCTTGGCCGGCCTGTGACATCAGCCTAAATTTTTTGGCATGCTACCAAAACTGTTAAGTCGATTTTGAAGGCACATAAAGATGATGAAGCATAATCAAGCATGAGTTATTCTTTTATTGGGGCATGTCAATTTAATAGGCTGCCCATCACAGCACCGGACGGGGCCAGACACAGCGTAACCATGCCGCCAAAACAAGTGTGAGCCCTCATGCTCTTTCTTTCTCCTTCCATTTCTCTTTCTCTACTTCTCCCTTTCTGTCTCTCACTCTTTTACTCTGTCAATCTTGCTCTTTTCCTTTTTTCCCTTTATCTCTTTGTGTGTTACTCTTTGCCTCTCCAACTTTTTTCTTTCTTTCTCCATGTCTTCCTCTCTATGCCCTTCCCTCTCTGTCCTTTCATTCTTTTCTCTTTTTCTTTATATCTTTCCTCTGTTCTCTCCATCTCTCTCTCATTCTCTGTCTCTTGCTGTTTCTTTTTCTTTCTCTTAATTTCCTGTTTCACTTTTTTCTTTCTTCTCTGCTCTATCAAACGCTTTCTTTCTCTCCTGTGCATTCTCTCTCTCTCTCTCTCTCTCTCTCTCTCTCTCTCTCTCTCTCTCTCTCTCTCTCTCTCTCTCTCTCTCTCTCTGTCTCTCTCTCTCACTCAGCCGCTGCCAGAGACGGAATATAATGGTAATCCGGAGAGTGTGGGTTATAGAGTGCGGTTAAGGCGTGCAGATCAGCAAGGTGATTTCATCACGCGGGATGTGAATGACAGGCTGGAACGAGAGATCACACTAGAGGGCCTGGAGGAGTGGACCGAGTACCTGCTCCAGATCCAGGCCTTCAATTCCATTGGCCCCGGGCCCTGGAGTGAGCCGGTGAGGGGCCGCACACGAGAGTCAGGTGAGGACACCAACAGCCGCCTCGCATCACCTCCAACAAACCAAACAGCATCGTTCCAGCCGGTGCATCTCCAGCAGATGCCTTTTGAAATAAAGTTCCCTTTCCCGGCGCTTCGCAGAGCACGGCTCTGGAAATTTCCATTCTCTTGTTAATCACATTTCCGAATGTAAACAGGTGGTTCTCCGATTCAATTTCATTCTCTTTATGCGATCATCGCAGTGGCCTCCCCCCCGCTCTCAGCGCAGCACGCCGTTTCTAGACTAATTCTTGCCGCGGCTCTGACTACATGCCTCCGGTGCTGATAAGCTAAGCGCTGATTGCCTTGCTTCGCGGCCCATGGGTTTTGCCTCTTATCTTTTATCCCCCTCCCTGCGAGACACCCACAAGTGAGCCCTGTGGCCTCCCTGCGCCTGCAAAGCCGAGCAGAACCGGTGAGAATCGGCCTATTAATAAAGCCGTTTAGAGAGCCGCGCCAGCCCAACTGTAATCAGAAAATGAGGTGCGTCTGGAGGGGTTGATCTCTAATGGAGGTGCCATGCGCTAATGTTGCAGAGGGGTCCAGGGCAAGCTGGGCTTCTGCCCAATAAAGTCCGGTCACCAGTATGTGTTAGTCATTCTTTCAGAGGTGTTGGTTCTAACACCCACACTGTACCCAACTCTGTCTGCTCAAAGCACATGCTAACACTAATGCTCCTTTAGCGCTCCATTACTGACACTGGGGAGGCATCTGATCTGCCCCAAACTGTTTCACAACAGGAGGTATGTGTTAAGTTGTGACACACTGCAGGATAAAAAGAAAGGGAAGGTGTTTATAGATTAATTGTCAATTTAAATGTACAAACCTCCAAAAATGTTGGGGGCATAAAGTAAAATGGTATGGTCTGAGTAAATATTTTTTATTCAGTGGTACTAAATACATTTCCCTCCGTTACCTACATGTTTATCCAATGATTCCAAAACTCCATGTGTCATAAGGCAACTGAAAATGAAAAGAAAAATGCCTGTTTGGAACACTGAAGGCTTGATTACTCTGTGTACTAAGCACTAGGAGACCAAGTCAGCCCATCTACACACATCAAACAGAGGCCTTTAGGTCAGGTAATGCTATCTGCTTTCTCCAGCAAGACCAGCTTGTGCAGACAGACATAGTGTGTCGTTGCACATACATGTTTATTACTCACTGTGATATGGTCTGTAGTGACATTTGACTAAAATCATATATTATATTAGGAAGTTAATTTTATTTCTCTCGCTCTGCCTGTGTTCAGATATATGTCAAACTCAGAACTCATACTTAAAAATATGAAAATAAAAAATCTATGTGCTTGATCTTTATTTGTTTCCTCAGCTAACTAATGTTCTTAAATTATGGTCTGTAGATATCTTCTATCTATGACTACTTATTGCTATGTATTAGTACAGGATTTTTTTGTTTTGCCAACTGACATTACTTTCCAGGCTGAGTAGCACCTGCAGCCCTCCCACTGATCTGATATGATTGGCCTACAACTTACGAAGTTTGATATGATTGGCTTACAAAGTACAATATTTGATATGGTTGGCTGAGCCAGCATTGCACTTTTAACAGCAGAGAAGAAAATGTAAAATACTGTAATTTACAGCAGTAATGTACATTGTTTTAGCTGAGCTAAATAATAGTTATGGCTCAGCAATACTCCAGTGTGTGGCACATCTGGTGGGAAAAAAATCAGGGTCAGTGTTTTTAGTGATTTTAGTCTGTGATTTAGATGAAAATCTGATTGCTGTGCTTTTGCCCATGTCTTTGAGCAGTGCCCTCAGGAGCGCCAGAGAATGTGACGGCAGAAGCCATGAGCTCCACGCGTATCCTGGTGACCTGGGGACCCGTGCCAGAGCCTGAGCAGAACGGCAATATCTTGGGATACAAGGTAGTGCTGCGGTCAAGGCATTTTCTGGGAAGGATACCCACAGAGCAAAAGTAAAAATAGAAGGCAAATACAAGCGCTCTTCTCTGCTGAATAAATGTTTCTTAACAGGGTAAAGGCTCTGCTTTCATGCGTGATCAAGCCCTGGTAGGCCCTTGGACCACAATCCATATGATGAAATGTCATGCAAGACTAGATGCTTTCGCTTGTGAGGGAAGACGCCATTGTGCTTTCTTATTCATGGCAATTCAGCATGTTCCTACTGTTTGTAACCCCTGCAGGTTCCTCTTAAAATATATTTTTCTATTCGAGCTGACGGAGGTATCTAATTTTGCTGGCTGCGTTGAAAAATGCTTTCATACTTTATTGATTTTAAAATGGAATAAAACAAAAACGCAACAGAGGGTTCACAGTGGATTGAGCAACATTCTTAGAATGTAAATTTTTAGCAACACTTCAGTATAGAGAAGTCTTTATAAGGTTCACAATAAGCCTTATCAAACTGATAAATATCTTCTCATTAGTACATCTTTCTTTATTACACATCCTAATTATTAGCATATGCACATGCTTCTTTAATATGAATACATCCAACCAGTGCTTTGCCAGACAGTCAGTAATTGCCAGTTACTAAATTTCCTTCGGGATCAATAAAGTATCTATCTTCTGTCTGTCTGTCTATCTATCTATCTATCTATCTATCTATCTATCTATCTATCTATCTATCTATCTATCTATCTATCTATCTATCTATCTATCTATCTGTCTATCTATCTAGCTATTTATCTATCTATCTATCTATCTATCTATGTATCCATCTATCCATCCATCCATCCATCCAGCCATCCACCTACCTACCTCTACAAGGGCATAGTGATTCCCCCCTATACTAGAGAACATTTTCTTGGCCTTGCAGTGTTACAGATGTAAAAAGCTCTGACCTCAATGGCCTCAGGTTTGTTTTGATCAAATTATTATTTATAAAGCAGGACATAAACAGGGAACTGAAAGAACCCCGGAACTGTATATCAATATATACAGGTAATTTAATTCTGAGATTATCCAGAGTCTTCCCCATTAACTATTAATGTCTACTGTAGCATTGTCTTTTTTCTTGGCTCTTAGCGATGAACTGAGTGGTAAATGCATTAATTGAAAGTCTAGCACTTATGGAAGGGCAAATATTTGTGGTAGGATAAAGAGCTGTGAACCCATGTGTTCAAAACAGCTCTTCCAGTCTAAAATCAACAGTAATTAAGACAGGTGGCGGGCTTTATCGGAAACCCGCCCAGCTGAAAAAAAGAAGACCCAGAGGTATAAACCTGATCCAGCTCTGCCGTATTGCTGAGCTGAGAGAAGATTAACCCTGTGTTTTTTCCTTTGCTGAGCATTCTGCTAAATCGTTGGTCTCCGACTCCTGAGAATCTGTGTGTCTTTCGTTGAACTCTATTTTGAAAATCAATTTTGAAAACATATAATCAAAATAAAAATGTTTTTTTATGCCAATCCCTCAGTCGGACACAGATTGTTAAAAAAAGAAATTAATCAGGTAAAATATGAAAATGCCTCCTTTCATTGACTCACAGAAATGTTACCAGCAGGGAGAGGTATTAGGATTTGAACAGGGAAAGATGATGGAAGAATAGTCACTGAATAGCGAAAGGCAGTGGAACGATGCCCTTACCAGAGACATAACAGGAGAGGATGATGATTATTATAACATAATAGTTAATATATTAATATAACATATTATTATCTACAGGTCTCAGATCAGTAGGGGCTTGTTAACCATACCTAAGCTAATCAATTGCCAGGGATGTATTTATAGACTCCCCTTTATGTAGGACACATACAGTATATGTGATACAAAAATAATAAACGGTCATGGTTAGCTTTTTTACACATCTAAAGGAATACAAATACAATCCATATTCTGGAGTGGGCAATGTAATAATATTATTAATATAAATAAACATAATGACATTTGTTGTAGACCCTTTTATATACTGGATGGAGCTGAAAGTGCTTTACAGACAGGTAATAAAATGAGAAATTATGAGTATTCATTTAAAATCATATAAGACAGTGAGACCAAATTAAACAGATAAGTACTAAAGAGAGGTAGAATTAAAATTTTAATGCCCACTGGCTTTGATGGTCTAATAAATGGTGGAGTTGAGTTACACTTTAGAAGCCTGATTTTATATATATACATAGACATTTCCAGAAAATTACCCACAATACTTTGATATAAACACAATGTGCCAAGTTTAAAACTGAAATCAAACACAGTGATGTTTGTTTACATTTTCACATACTCTTGTTTGCTATGAGCAATTAATCAGACCTAATCGTGCACTCTTTGTAATGACATCCAGCCGGTCAGAGTTCTTTAACTAAAGACCGTCACCATGATATGCTCAGAAAAGCATGCTAGTCTCAATAACGAAATATCTCAGGTTACCTACAAAATATCGTCATAGTGTCCACCTCAATCTTAACTACACACATAGTTAACCACCACGGGATCACTTTTCAATGGGGACACATTTCATTAGGTGTTCAGACACCTTTAGCACTTTTGTACACGGTTAACTTGACTTTTCTCTGTTGCAAAGTATCAGCAGTGTTAAAACTGTCAATCAGCTGTGGTTTAGCTTCCTCTGAGCTAGTTAGGTAACGTCTGGTGTAGCTCACTAGCTGCCATTTGTGTATATCTTTATCATCTTATCTGTATGATAGATAGATAGATAGATAGATAGATAGATAGATAGATAGATAGATAGATAGATAGATAGATAGATGGCAGCTGCAACCACCAGTCTCTCCTTCATGTTTACAGCACAGAAGAATAACACTCTTATTTCAGACTACTTGACTACTCTGAAATGAAACAATGGCGTCGAAAAACACCTGTGTCTCCCACTGAATAGACTTTGAAACTGTTGAGTGTCAGATCAATGGTAAAAATAACATTCCTTGCTGCTGGATAGATACCGTTAGTGGCAACAGGTAGCGTATCTAATGATAATGTATGGTACAGAAGCATTGTAACAGAATACACTTAGGTCTCACTGGAGTGGCAGTGGGGTGGATTTAACATTCTTGCCTAAGGAGAGGAACTAATCGACTTTCCAGCTTCAAACTTTCTGTGGGATGCATTTTCCTGCTCATTATTAGAGTGCCATAAAATCAACAACTAATTGTAGAAAGCTTAGATAACAGGACACGAATGACACAGAACTGGTCCCAACCCAAAGCGTTCCGGAACTGTGCTAAAATACTCATTTTGAGCTGTCTAATGCTCCTTCCTCTGTGTTCTCTTCCAGGTTCTATACAGAGAGAAGGGATCGGGTGCAGAGCCGCAGGTGCAGCTTGTGAAGGGGAATCTGACACAGTCAGTGCTGCTGAGGAACCTGCGCAAATACGTGCAGTATGAGATCCAGGTGCTAGCCTTCACACGCATAGGAGATGGCCAGCTTAGCAGCCCCCCTGTACTGGAGAGGACCAAGGATGATGGTGGGCTTTATTCACATTAATACTGTGTTATAAGACTGCAGCGGTATGTGTGATCACCTGAGCCGCCACAGTAGGGACGTTGCCTTTTAATGCTTACAGTTGTACCTACCTGCAAATGTATGAAGATTGATGAATGTAACGCAGAACTAAATTCAAAACCCTAAGTGATTGCCAACATGCCATGCTAAGCTGATCTCAAGTCAGTCACACCGTGGTGGGTACAAATATAATAAAAGAGCTGGAATGCTTGCACTACTGTCTGTTCAGAACGAAAGATAAGAAACCTAGCCTTGTGGTTTTGGGGATGGTGTTGCTGTTTTCCTGCCAAGTCAAACTTGTTCGATGATGTGCAAACCTTGGTGTAAACTGACCCGTGGCTGCTGTGCACTATTACTTCTCTACTGCATTATGAATATAACTTGAAGATGTGGTGTCCAGCTCCACTCGTGAAGGCTACAGTCCAGCGCAGGCAGGTGGTTTTCCTGTTCACACTGCTGTTGACTGAATATAAATACCTCTGGCTCCAATCCCATTTCACCCTTGTCCCTAACGCTTAGCCCTACCCCTCTTTTTTGCGCATTAACGTCTAAGGGGTAGGGTTGTCCCAAATGTTGTAGAAATGGAAGGCTAGGGAGAAGTGTTATGGCTACATGGCCCCTCAAACAAAGATTTTTTAGAGGCGTTATGAGGGATTTCCCAGAATGCCTTGCGAATCATTGGCATGATTGCTGCACATGCGACCAAAAAATTCATAAGTGTAAGTATTTTCTCTGTCAAAACACATTGTATTGTAAGATAATGTAATAGCGTTTATGGACATTTTCTTCATTACGCATAGAAATCGCTAGTTTATACGCTGATGTCTCGGTCGCTAACTAGTGAATTTTTCCATTCCATCTTAAATTTAAGGTGGAATGGGGAAATTTGATCATGAAGCTGCCGATTAAAAAGCTAAGTTCAGCTTCATATCACAAAAAAAATTTATTGGTGACTGAGTCACCTACAGAGCACCGCTAACAGCCTGTTCTTGAAGTAATGTAGTTTTTGTGTGTGCTCATTATTATTTGGTGACTCGAAAACAAAGGGTAGGGGTAGAAAAAAGAAATGGGAATGGCCCTTAGAGTAATACCTTGTCTTGGAGTGGGTTCAGTAATCATTATGCAGATTAAAAGCAACTTTGACAGGTTTTTGATTACTGGGAGTTAGGCATTATGACTTAATGGCAACGATTTGACCAAACTCTTTCAGGTTTGATTAGATGTCATAAGCAATAGGAGTCTTTTCCGGGAGTACTAGAAGTGGACTGATCGATGCAGCTGTATGTTTAATAGAGTGAAAGAAATGTACGTAAGGAAATGAAAATTAAACAGAAAGGTCCTCTTTATGCCTCCATGTTTTTTGCATGTAATATGGGCACAAACTGCAACTTCCATGACATGACACTTTGCATTTTCAGGATTTCTATGCTGGTATTCACTGCTTTTCGCTGCTTTCCCAGCCTCAGAATAGCTCTCCAAAATGGCCTTTTAGGACCAAATTTGGTTATGCCGTCATACAAACCAATCTGCTAAATAAAAAATCAATGATGCAACAACCGCTGTCGATTTTAGCAGGGATAGTCTCTGAATGTTTATGTTATGGACTGCAATATGAAGCAAACTCTCAAGTGCCAGCATAAATCTGAGCAGTGAAAGCTTCCAAGGGAGGTCTGCTGTTTTGCCATCTATTAGAAATAATGGTCATTCACCCTGACAGGATTTCACAAACAGATCACTGCCGAAAACAAATACACAGTGCAGGCAGGCCTACGTATGCACTGGGGACTCTTGGAGTGGTGTACAGGGGCTGTATTTTTTCAGATGTGGCATGAAGAAAAAAGCATTCTCAAGGTTATCCTCCTTCGCCAAGGAAACAGCAGATGTGCGAAGATGTTTGTTAGACTGCTGTTAACGGATTGCAATTACAGCTTATAAACCGTTTATCTAATTTATCTCTCATTAAACGTCAACTAAATTCATTAGGCTACACTTAATTTCAAATCAAGCCCTTGTACTTACTAGACGCGGAAATCTGTGTAATAAACCATCTGCTCGCACTCCTTTATATATCAGATTTAATGCCCTTCTTTGGTTGGGGAGGGTCAATGTGTGCTGCAATCTCGGCAGTACTCAAGCATACAACTTAAGCAGGGACATTAAAGAGAGGCTAAACGGAGGATTTGGAGTGGTTAACTGAAAGATTCAGTCATTTAAATAATTAAAGAAAAGATCCTCTCATGTCACTGCTAGTTGTTCTCTGGTCACATTGCACATTTATAAGCAAAAGTCAGAAACCACCCCTTCATTTATTTCATTTCCAATTCATATATTA
Organism: Prochilodus magdalenae; assembly: GCA_024036415.1. Taxonomy (NCBI): domain Eukaryota; kingdom Metazoa; phylum Chordata; class Actinopteri; order Characiformes; family Prochilodontidae; genus Prochilodus; species Prochilodus magdalenae. The sequence continues at coordinate 1,183,733 of JAMWET010005077.1, read as the reverse complement.
TACAGAGAAGTTTTATTTAATAGGACCCAGAAGCTTTAACAAATACATATAATATCAAGTTGTTCAGTGTTTAATGTATATTTCATTCCACTTCTATTCTTTTTGGAAAACTCGCTTTCAGTTTTTCAGAGAAATCTGCTGGGATATTTTTCAACAATTCCAAGATCAGCTTCTTGCCAGATCTGTAATCTTGACGCATCTTTTCAGACCCATAGCGTTAAGTCGTCTCCTTATGGTGGAAGGTTGGACAGAAATATACATAATACATATAATAGTGATATTGTCTTCCAGGTCTTGCATGGATGTTATGAGTCCCATTTTTTATATGGCTTTAAATATTAATGTGAATTCCAGTTTGGGAAACTCCTATTGTTTTTCCTTTAGAATTTCCCTTACTTAAAGGAGTCTATATAATCCTCTCAGAAATATCTCCTGAAAATTAGGAACTTATTAAGCTTATTGACCATTTTGACTGGAAATTTAGTACATCAAAGGTGGTCTCTGACATTTACACAGCAATGTCTATTGATACACTGTTGTAAAGTGTCCTTGCCAGTGAGAAAGGCACTGTATAATTTAACCAATCTAACCATGTCAGAAGCGAACCACAACTGAACAACTAAAAATCAGTCATGATGGCCCCACATACACCACATATTAGACCACAGCATATATGTATTAATACCCTGCCCATCCCTCGGTTCCACCCCTGCACTTAGTACTAAAGACTGGGGTCCTTTCTAGTACCTGACCTAGTAGAGGCTCGGAGAGTAGCATTCTTCTGCTCACAAGAGCCTTTTAGACAAGCCATGGCTGTGATATATATGCGCAGGGCAGGCTTTTAATCCGGCCGGCCACCGAATCACGTTAATGGAGTCGGTATGCTGCCGGCCATGTGGAACCATGCAGCTCTCTGAATAAGAGATAACAGGTCTCTTTTTAAGCACCACCGCAAACGGAGCCCCCTCCGGACCACAGTGTCTCTTTTATGATGGAGACGGTGGGGCCCAAGAAGCGAGGTTATGTCGTCCGTGCTTGCTCGACCTTAGCACCAATTATCTCTGTGTTTGCCTTTTAAATTCCTCTCCAGAACAAGGCTCATTAAGACCCCCATATCATGCCAGTCGCAGACACATGCTGGCCTGAGAATGGTGGCGTTGAAGATGCTGTCTGCCTGGTCCTTTATCACTGCAAGCATAAGCACTGAAAGCTACTGGAGAAGCTAAACGACTTCTCTGGATCTGACCTACTATCTTAAACGTTCTGTTATTGAGTTTCTTCTGGCTGTCTCAGCAAAACTTGACGGCATACTGGACACTCATCCGTTCTCAATCTGTTGATCAGATTAGAGGGAGGTCATTAACGGGTTCACGGCATCTAACGACGGGCCAAAAAGTGATTTTATTAGCGCCGTCCTTAATGGAATAATTATATAGCCAATGTTCTAATTACAGATAAATTAAAGGGAAATTTACTTTCTGGGATTTTGTGCATAATAAGCAACAAAGGCCACACTTGTCTAAGTCTAATCTCTCGATTCCCCTGGCAGTATACTTTGAGGCTGATAGCAGAATGATGAATGCATGTAATACACGGTGGCGGGAGAAAGAGCCATCTTGGGAAATGCTCCACCTTGCCATTTCAAGTCCTCATCTTAGCACATGTGGACACATGCCCCTGTAGCCTCTCATATCATAACTGCGGAAAAGCAATACAAATCAAATCCATGTCGCATGTGATAGATTTAGAAGTGCCATAACAGCCAGGAAATGAAGTACAGAGTCTGCCTAACCAACCGTTGCAGCTTGGCAAGAAAATAAGCAAATAGTCCAGAAACAGCCCCAGTGTTGATTGGGTTTGATATACTGTTAGGTATTGCCCTGCAGGACCAAGATCCCAGCGGCGACAGGAGTCTGTGTGTTTACCCATGAAGCCATAACTATTTGCGTATTTGTGAGTGTAGGACTTTCATGTTAGCCTGTTTGTGTCTTGCTTGTGGATGTATAGGCCTGTCAGGAAGCTCTTGGGAACCAGAGAAGAATGTGTGTGGGTGTTAGTGTACCAGGTTTAGGTCACATTGTGGGGACCTTATGTGTCCTTATGGAACCACTATGTAAATAATTACATTTTAAGGTCAGGATAAGGTTAGGGTTAGAGTTAGGATATATTTAAGGTTAAGGTTAAGGAGAACTCAGTAAAGACTTGGAGAAGGGTGTGTCTTTTTGAGGATGCCAGTGAATTATTTATAGAATTTTATAATATCTTTATTAGAATAATGTTGGTTTGTATTGAAACATTAAAAAGACTAAAACTTCATGCCATACCTTCCGTTTGAGCCTGTGGGTATGATATTAGGGCGCAAAGATGTATGACGTGGTCTGAGAAACTGCAAAAGTGTTTATAGTGGCTTACAACTTGAGTAGCCAATGCTTTTTATGTACTCATATTGTAAAACCGATTGTAATAGTAGACTAGGTTTTATGAGATTTCACTGCAGGAACATTAGCTTGCCTGTAGCATAGATGTAGCTTCATTAATTTATATTTTGACACAAATGACACAAGTTGGCATTTAGAGGAAAAATGTGCACAAAAAAAACAAAAGCTATCAAGCTTGGACCAATTTTCCTATAGGCAAAAAAAAATGTAGGCATGGGGCCGAATGCAGAATGATGGACAATTGCCAGTACAGTTGTGCTCCGCCCATTCACGTTAATGTTACCAAGAGTGCTTCGGCCTGGGTGACCTTTGTAATAAGGCAGAGTCCAGTTATAGAAACAGTCTGTTTAAAAACTGTTTCTGGCACATAAAACCACAAAACTATCGTAAGTGGTCCTCAGGGGCCCATTACAAACAACAAAAAATATATGGCCCTCTGAAGCTTTTAGCTGTTAGCTCCTCCAGCACCTCACTTCCTGCACACAACTTTTCCGGTTCTGTATTCTACTAGAGTGGCCCTAGCATTAGCCTCGGAATATCAAGCAGAGTTAGGAAATGATGCCACATCCATCTCTCTGTCGGTTTCGTTTTTTCTCCCTTTCTTTTGGGTTTTCATAGCATTAGAGAAACCACCCCTCTGCTGATCTCGCTGAACCCTCTCAGTTTGTCTGCCTTCCTCAGGCAGGCATATTGTAACTCCATCTGCATACAAACATGCACGGTGATAGAACGCTTTCAGAGAGACAAAAAGCAGAAGACTCATTTATCTTCTCATGGAAGTTGGAGGTCGATTTATTGGAGCGCAGTTATTTAAAAGCTGTCACAGCCGGCTCTTCTCTTTTGTGTCGTTTTGTCACTTCAAGACGCTTTTAATTTGTGTTTGTTATTTGTTATTTGTTTAGTTTGTCTTTTCTAAGCAGGATTAACGGGCGCTGGCTGGATTTTACTGATGTTTTTTTTTTTTTTTTGCCCATTATAGTTTCAAGTGAAGTCTCAGATGACTGTCCTGGCCAATATTGTCTTGGCTTCTGTGTCTTAAGTCCCTCTGCTCTGTTTTGGCCAGTGATCAAAGGCCGCTGAGGGTCTTATCCTAATTAGTATGATTGTTACAGTCATAAGGTCCCGACATGTAATCTCTTCTCCTCTACACTTTGTCTCCAGTTCCAGGACCGCCCATGAGGCTTGTGTTCCCAGAGGTCCGACTTACGGAGGTCAGAGTGGTCTGGCAGCCCCCGCTGGACCCGAACGGCATCATCATGGGTAAGAAAATTCTGACTGTGGTTGAATCACTGAGGTTTTCTCTTCACTACAAATGTAGTTTATCAGCCAAGATATGTTTGGTGTCCAAAGGTAGCTCCTGTTGTTTTCACTGGTGCTACAAGGTAATGTGGGTAACAGGCAGTGGAGGTGTATATACTGTAAATTAGCACTATGCAGTATGCATGCCAGATGATCAAATATTTGCCTCAAACTGCATTAAGTTGTTGACTTTCTAAACTCTTCTAATTAAAAAAAATGTCAGCATGCTGACTACACCATTGCCACAGTAGTCTGTCTCTATGGTGCAATTCTTTGCTTTAAAAAATATAGAAATGTGTCTTGATGTATCTTAAAGGTGAAAGGAACTTTTTTTACAGACTACAGGCAGCTTAGGGTGGATAGTCGAGGGTGGGCTGAAACACAGGCTGGGTATTGTAGTGGTATAGTGGGTATTGTTAAATAATGTATACTCTCAAACCAATGAGACTGAGGGACAGAATATAACTCGACCAAACACGTATAACTAACTACTAGTTACAGACAAGAATGGCCCTTTAAATAACAAGTCTGCTGGTGTTAACTCTCAGATAGAATTACATTTCTGGTTAATGCTTCTGATATGGTGTTATTTGTAAGCATGGACATATATACAGATGACATTCACCCTCTAGGGCTATGTTTACACAGCAGGTAAAGGTGACCCAAATCTGATCTTCTTCTTCATATGTGGCACAGATATGTTACCTGTCTGCCAGTGTGAGCTGCAAAAATCACCTTGAATCTTATCATTCTAAATCCGGTCTAGGACACTTTGATATGTGGGATCGAAATGCTATACGTATCTAATATGCATCTATGTAACTCCAACTGAAGAGCCAGAACGGAAATCATGTGACTTGTTTGTCAGTTCAACTTGACATTCAGCATAATTTCATGCTGCTGAAACTGCAAACTCTTTGGTGTGATGTTTCCGTACAAGAAAACAATAAGGAAAACGAGACTGCGGTGTCAAAGAAAAAGTTAACAGTCTGAAAGCAAAGTTTAAAGAAACCAAGGACGCTAAGATGTGGCCATAGAGCGTAGATGTATCCATTGGCCGTCATGATTGTTGACCTCTGAGTCAATGTGCCATGTGAGGCATTGCCCTTGTTTGGGCATGTGGGTTGGCTTAGGAGCATGATCTGTTTAGACTAACGTCACATATAGGTCACATTTAAAAGATAAGTGACCAGAAAATCCTATTTGGCAAGAAGATCATGTGTAATAAAAAAGCTTTTTACAGATTTGGGCCACTTCACCTGCTGGGCAATGGTAGCCTAAGGTGGTTTTGTGTGACATACCTTCCAAGTCTACCAAAGAAACCTTGAGAAACCAGACCTGGATGATCAGCTGCATTTTAGGCAACCGAAAAATGATGTACAAACCGGATTCCATAAAAGTTGGGACACTAAACAAAGAGTGAATAAAAACTGAATGCAATGATGTGGAGGTGCCAACATCTAATATTTTATTCAGAATAGAACACAAATCACAGATCAAAAGTTTAAACTGAGAGAATGTATAATTTTAAGGGAAAAATATGTTGTTTCAAAATTTCATGGCGTCAACAAATCCCAAAAAAGTTGGGACAAGTAGCAATAAGTGGATGGAAAAAGGAAATTGAGCATATAACGAACAGCTGGAAGACCAATTAACACTAATTAGGTCAATTGACAACATGATTGGGTATAAAAAGAGCTTCTCAGAGTGTCAGTGTCTCTCTAAGGCCAAGATGGTAAGAGGATCACCAATTCCACCATTGTTGCGCAGATCTACTGGATGCTCTTGATCTCCGGGCCCTTAAACGTCACTGCACCTCAAACAGGAATGCCACTGTCAAGGAAAGAACAGAATGGGCTCAGGAATACTTCCAGAAAGCATTGTCAGTGAACACAATCCACCGTGCCATCCGCCGTTGCCAGCTGAAACTCTACAGTGCAAAAAGGAAGACATTTCTAAGCAAGCTCCACAAGCTCAGACGTTTGCACTGGGCCAGGGGTCTTTTAAAATTGAGTGTGGCAAAATGGAAGACTGTTCTGTGGTCAGATGAGTCACGATTTGAAGTTCTTTATGGAACACTGGGACGCCATGTCATCCAGACCAGAGAGGACAAGGATAACCCAAGTTGTTATTAACGCTCCATTCAGAAGCCTGCATCACTGATGGTATGGGGTTGCATGAGTGCTTGTGGCATTGGCAGCTTACATGTCTGGAAAGGCACCATTAATGCAGAGAACTATGTTCAGGTTCTAGAACAACATATACTCCCATCTAGACGTCATCTCTTTCAGGGAAGACCCTGCATTTTTCAACAAGATAATGCCAGACCACATTCTGCAGCAATCACAACATCATGGCTACGTAGGAGAAGGATCCGGGTACTGAAATGGCCAGCCTGCAGTCCAGATCTTTCACCTATAGAGAACACTTGGCGCCTCATAAAGAGGAAGGTGCAACAAAGAAGGCCCAAGACGATTGAACAGTTAGAGGCCTGTATTAGACATGAATGGGAGAGCATTCCTATTTCTAAACTTGAGAAACTGGTCTCCTCTGTCCCCAGACGTCTGTTGAGTGTTGTAAGAAGAAGGGGGGGATGGTAAAAATGGCCTTGTCCCAACTTTTTTGGATCTTTTTTGACATATTTTTCCCTTAAATGATACATTCTCTCAGTTTAAACTTTTGATCTGTGATTTGAGTTCTATTCTGAATAAAATATTAGATGTTGGCACCTCCACATCATTGCATTCAGTTTTTATTCACAATTTGTTTAGTGTCCCAACTTTTTTGGAATCCGGTTTGTACATCACGACCCATGAAATGAAATGAACGCAGCTGTGAGATCTGAGTTTTCTTTACAGCATACCTGCATCAGATCTGAGAAACGTGTGAGGGAACCTCCTGTCTGCAACTCAGAATAAATTGATGTTCCACCATCCGTCTTTCCTCTGCATTCCACTATTATAAGCCAGAGCTCTTTATACTTCATCTCACACAAGCGATCTGGCCTCTAGGTTTTTGATCTCTGGTCAGGTTCCGTCTGGCCTGAAGTGTTTACTCCCTCTGCTCTGTGACACAGCCAAATCACACTGCACCTGAGCCATCTGTATGGCTGAGGAGAAAGAGATTGAAAGGAGGAAAAATGCTGTGCTTTAATGAGATTACGCTGACTAACACCTTGTCATGAATGAAGCTCAGAATAGTTGCCTGGCAAGTCAGACTAAAATCTGCGGATCGCACCAGGCCAAAAATACACCAAACATGACAGCGCTGGAATGACGTGGTCCTAACCTAGAAAAGGAAAGAGAGATTTATGCAATGGCCTCCGTGTCATTTTATTGCAGCCTGGATTGGGTCTGCGCTCGTGGAACAAAGGCTCTGAACAGCAATGAGAGTGTTTAAGTCCCTTGATGCTGCTTGAAATCACAGGACCCAAAAGCAGGACTTTGTTGGCATGCAGTGAAAAAATGTGATTGGCTGATGATTCACCCAGTTGTTTGTTTGTTTGTTGTTCTCCTTAGAAACGCTGTGCAGCATGGCCATTTAGCTCGGAACCTTGTAAGCTTGTTTTATTAATAGCCAGCCTCAAATGTAATCCGGTTTTTGAAAAGCGTCGAAAACCGTGCTCTTTTCCCGCCTCTCGGTAGAAATCCGCAAGCCGGCTGCTGGAGTCGGCGGACAGCGCTTGGGAGTTTGCTTTCGAATTCGACGCAGCTAGAATAATCCTGCTTAAATCTGCCCCTAGTCTGGCCTGCTCTCAGTCTGTGCTGAGCCCACTGAAGGGCCAGAGAATGCTCAGCTGCAGTTTTCATGCAGGATCACATTAGGGCTTCGGCACGATCACATTCACCCTCTGAGCTGAACAGTTGTGGAATCGGGCACAGCCTTAGCAGTGAACCCCAGTTAATGACCTTTTCGGGCTTTTTCGGGCAGTGCTGCACTGTTACCATTCGTGCTTGTACGTCTGCATCTCATTACCTCTGTCGCTCTACAGTAAGTTCTCAAGAGTTCTTAGGAGAGATCCGTGAAAGCCTCTAATTCACCATGGGTGACAGAGAAAACATGGGTTGACCTTCCTCTGCGTTGATGAGGTTGTGACATAGCTTTCATGAAAGCATTGGCGTTTGGAGATTTTGTGGAAACTGCTGTAACCTTTAGCTGGCCACAGCAGCACAGTGTAGCCAGCCACTGCTGGACCAGTAATCACTGGCCAATCAATGAGCAAAATGGAGCTGCTGGGGTACAGAGGTGACGACCCAAGCAATCACACGGGCCGTTACCCTCACGGCACAGACCCCGTCCACCCCACAAAGCCCCAGCAAACATGGCAAGGGTCAGTGTCATGCCGAATGGCCCAGGCCTACAGAGCACAGGCTGTTTTCTAGTATTTCCAGCCCATAGCACTCCTCACATCTCTGGCAGAAACAGGGTCTGACATAAAAGCAGCAAGGGTGTGTGCGAACATGTGCACGTGCGTGTGTGCTGTAATGGTGGGTGGATGTTATTTTTCACAGCCCTTCATAGCTGGAGTGGACATTAGGATGAAATACCATTCGGAGAGTGCGGCCAGTTCCACAATGTGGGATGGCCTACTTCATTACTGTACATCGAAAGGGCCAGTGCATAGAGCAAACATGCGGCAAGATAGATGGAATAATGTTCTCCACTTCGGGCAGACTCGGCCCACGCGTTCCGAATCCCTGTTAAGTGCAGGGCTTGCTTGCAACATGTGCTGCTCCCCAGATGGAATAGTGCTCTGATGTAGCTCACCATGCCTCTCTCCTGCACCTCTCAGTGGGGAAGCCATGATCAGACCTCACATTTGGCAATCGCAGCTGCCAGAAACACTCTCTCTTTTAGATATTATTAAAAAGCCTTTGAGGTCCCCTACGGTGTATGCATGCTGAAACACATATTTTTACATTTGGCTAATTATTTTTTCACTTGCAGCTCATAACTCATTTGTGTTTGTAAGTAGAACAGATGATCTGATGAAAAGTTTATGAAAAGGTGTTGTTGAAAACATTTCTGCCATGTTTTATTATTTTCTGACCTTAAAACAAACAGCAAAAATGGTAATCAGTCCTGGCTGGTATACAGTGTACGTCTTTTGTAAATGTAAATGTCTGTAATGCAGTTATATAAATAATGATGTAAATAGGCCTTTATACACTCATCTTTACGAATAGTCTCACAAATAGTTTCATCCAGGAGTCCAACAGGTATGAAACTTGGTGGGTAGGTTTGACTTTGTGAGACAATTGCATATATGTAGCTCAGTAAATATTGCCCATATCAGTCCACATCATTCATAGTTCTCAGTAACCTTTACCTTCCTTCCGAATAGCACTGCAATCCTTCCTTCTGAGTGTAATATTTTGGATAGTGACTGTATATAAATAATCACATACTGTAAATTAAATGTCTTTACACCATTAATGCCTGTAGACCCCAACCACCTAAGTCAAACACTTCAATTTTAAGCTTTTTTTTCAGCAGCCGCCATAAATTATGAAAATATGTCATTGCTATCTGTACAAAACCTGTTAACAAAACATGTTTGACATTTTTACCAACTGTCCTTTATTATGGGATCAGATTTCATGACTGATGGGCTGATAGAAATGGCTTAGAATCACTTTTAAAGTAAGTTATTTTTTACTTCTGTTAAATGAATATTTCTAACACTGTGGTTTATTTGGTTTACAGTCAAAGCAGTCATTATGCACAAGTTCTTAATTGTTTACTGTCTGAAAAAAGTAGGAAATGCACATTTTATGTAGTTGCCGAGAAAATAAAATGAAAATTTGCTCTGAAACTGAACATCTGAGCGGTGGAGTTGGTATTGTAATTGTAATTACTGGGATCATGAGCAGCAGACAAAGCAGCCAACTTCTAAGACATGACTTTGGAAGTGCTTGAAGAAAGCATGGAAAAACAGTCTGCAGATTCCTGCCTTTTTCCAGACAAGAATTATTTTTTTACAATTACTGCATTTAGCCAACATGCTTATCCAGAGCAACTTAAAAGGGTAATCATATTACAGGTAGGCCAATGTAGTGTCAGGAGTCTTACCCAAGGACTCTTATTGGTGTAGCACAGCATAGTCACCCAGATCTCCCACATGTGGTGTTATTCTCTGAGCTATACCAACCATGCCTTCAATGCTAATAGAAAAAAAAGGTATTTAATGCAAAACGTGGAGACATATATTTAGTTTTAAGGCCTTTTGTGTAATTTCTTATTAAATGTAGTTTCTATGTTTTTCTGTTGATGAGAATGTACTTAATAACTAAAGTAGAAGTAAATAAATAAATAAAGGCCCGGTCTCTGACCTTTACACTAGTTATATAGATAGTAGAATGAAGAAGTGTAGCCCCCACACAGACCCTTGAAGTTTAAGGGATTAAACTGCCAAAAAAGTGCAGCATAAACTGATTTTTTCAAAGGCATAACGGATTGTAGTGTAACACCTCAAAGAACATCTAATATTTTTCAGCTGCACCTCGTATGCACAGAGTTGTGAACTGTGTGTGTAGATCATGCTCTTTTCTCTCCAGATACGCAGCAGGAAAGGCTCTTTAAGGTGGGTTCATTTGAAGTTAGTGGTGGTGGTAGCAGATTTTCCAGTACAGTGAAGACCTTTTGAAAGTCGTTCATCATCCAAAACTCCTGACTGTTGCAGGAGTTCCGAAGTAGGTTTTTGTGCTTCAAACAGTTGTGGGGTTATTTGGGTTTTTTTAGTGAGGAAATTGTTTTCTCCCCTCCGCTTTTGTTCTCTGAGTTCTTGGAGTTTTTCCGAATGGGTTGTTTTAAGCGTCGGCGGAATTGTTTTCTCAGTTATTTGATGTGGTTCGTGGTGCAGTTCATTTTGAGGAAAGGAGAAGTGTTGGGAAATTTACCTCGACCATTGTTGTTTCAGGGTACCAGGTTGCTTACAGGCTGGATTCTGGGGATCCAAACCAGTTCACCACGGTGGAGGTGGGTCCAGACACAAAGCAGTTCACCGCCTCCGTTCTGGTCCCTGAGTCCGCCTACATCTTCCGCATTTCCGCCAAGACCCAGCAGGGCTGGGGCACTGCCGCACAGGCTGTGGTCATCACTACTGAGATCAGAGGTGATCTTCTATCTTTCTCTCAAGCACCCACGCAGAGTAAACACTGGCCATCAATCTTTAGAGATTTTTATTTTCTCTCTTGAAAGGGTCACAGTAGTTGTGTAACCCCTGGAGATACCACACTTTAACCCTTCAAACAAAGATCGTTTGTTTTTTCGTCTCAGTAGACTGCCGTTATCTTTCACAGATCTTGTAGTTGAGCTTTTTAGTCTGATTAATGCTCAGATTATATCCAGGGAAGAACACTCGCTCCTCCTTCCCTAGAGATTTTTTTTTGAAAGAGACGTGGGATTACACATGGACTGTCATTTCAGCCTCTGATCCTTCTGAAACCAGTTGATCAGAACATTAAAAGACAAACATCACAAGGCCATCAGTGATGCAGGGTCCACTCGCTGGCTTTTCTCTCGCATGATCTGCATCTTTAATAGCGATCAATGTTTTCCACCTTTAAATAAACAATTATGGCTGTGTGCATCGATTGGGAGCATTCAAATCGATGGGATGGGTGCGCTGGAGCGCTCTACAGGCAGGTTGGGACAGCAAGGGCACGGCCCGGCCGCTGACTGATGCAGTGTGATTAAGACTAGTCAGCGAGACTGGCCTGACCTCTGCACTGATGCTCATCTCTCTTTCTTTCTCTCTCTCCCTCCCTCTCTCTATTTCTTGTTGGTTTGTCTGTCTTTCACTGTTTCTCTCTATACCTTTGTGTCTATACTCTCACTTTCTCTAGCTCTGTCTCTCTCTGTGTCTCTGTCTTTTTATCTCTGTCTCTCTGTCTTATTTTTTCATAAGTACCATACTACCTGTATCTGTTTCCACCGCTGCTTCTGTCTCTCTCTGTCTGGCTTCTCTTTCTACCTTTCTCTTCCTTTTTTTCTCTTTCTTCCTCTACTTCACTCTCTGCTCTCTGTTTTGTCTCTCAGCTCATTTGCATTACATACAGCCTATTTCAGGGTTGCTTTATTGTCATGGTGAACTGTAATACTGCTTGTATTGAGTTTAAGATGAACATTAAAAACTGTATGAAATGTATAAAATATCAGAATTTATAAATGTAGTGAAATCTTTTTCAGAGCGTCCCCAGCCTCCTCTGAGGCTTAATGTTCCTCAGGATCAGGTGCAGTCTCGCCGACTGAGGCTGGAGTGGTTACCAGGTGGAGACGGATCCTCCCCTGTTCGCTACTTCACCCTGCAGATCCGGCAACTGCCCGATGGAGCCTGGGTCACTCACTCCTCTGCCATCAGTCACAACAGCACCTCCTGCACAGTGGACAGGTGAGCTCCTCTCTTTCTGTAATGCATAAGACTGACAGCCATATACAGTGGGGTGCGAAAGTTTTGGCAGCGTTGTTAATTTTCCTGATTTACCTTTATAAAGCATTGATTGTTTGGATAAAAAAATCCCGTTAAATATATCATATAGGGGACAAACACAGTGATATTTGAGAAGTGAAATGAATAAATTTGGGCACCAAAAAAAAAACCTTAACTCAATATTTAGTAGATCCTCCTTTCCCAGAAATAACAGCCTCTGAAGGTATTTTAGACCATTCTTCTTTACAAAACATCTCTAGTTCATTCAGGTTTGATGGTTTCCGAGCATGGACAGCTCTCTTTAAGTGACACCACAGATTTTCAATAACATTCAGGTCTGGGGACTGAGATGGCCATTCCAGAACGTTGTACTTGTTCCTCTGCATGAATGCATTAGTAGATTTTGAGCAGTGTTTAGGGTCGTTGTCTTGTTGGAAGATCCAGCCCCGGCGCAGCTTCAGCTTTGTCACTGATTCCTGGACATTGGTCTCCAGAATCTGCTGATATTGATTGGAATCCATGCGTCCTTCAACTTTAACAAGATTCCCAGTCCTGTACTGGCCACACAGCCCCACAGCATGATGGAACCACCACCAAATTTTACTGTAGGTAGCAGGTGTTTTTCTTGGAGTGCTGTGTTCTTTTTCCTCCATGCATAACGGCCCTTATTATGCCCAAATAACTCTATTTTAGTTTCATCAGTCCACAGCACCTTATTCCAAAATGAAGCCGGCATACCTCAAGCGGCTCTGTTTGTGATGTGGGCGGAGAAAAGGCTTCCTATGCATCACTCTCCCATACAGCATCTCCTTGTGTAAAGTGCGCCGAATAGTTGAACGATGCACAGTGACTCCATCAGCAGCAAGATCATGTTGTAGGTCTTTGGTGCTGGTCTGTGGGTTGACTCTGACTGTTCTCAACATCCTTCGCTTCTGTTTATTCGAGATTTTTCTTGGTCTGCCACTTCGAGCCTTGACTTGAACTGTGCCTGTGGTCTTCCATTTTCTCACAATGTTTCTCACAGTGGAGACTGAAAGCTGAAATCTCTGAGATAGCTTTCTGTATCCTTCCCCTAAACCATGACGGTGAACAATCTTTGTTTTCAGGTCATTTGAAAGTTGTTTTGAGACTCCCATGCTGCGACTCTTCAGAGAAAATGCAAAGAGGAGAAAAACTTACAATTGCCCTTCTTAAATATCCTTTCTCATAATTGGAGTCACCTGTGTATGGAGGTCAAGGGTCACTGAACTTACCAAACCAAATTTGAGTTCCAATAATTAGTTCTAAAGGTTTTGAAATCAATAAAATGACAACAGTGTCCAAATTTATGCACCTGCCTACTTTTGTTTAACCAATTATTGCACACTTTCTGTAAGTCATATAAACTTCATTTCACTTCTCAAATATCACTGTGTTTGTCCCCTATATGATATTTTTAACCGCTTTTTTTTATCCAAACAATCAATACTTTATAAAGGTAAATCAGGAAAATTAACAACGCTGCCCAAACTTTCGCCCCCCACTCTATAAATATATAAAGGTACATAAATGTGGAATCATGGTTACCATGGTTCTGCAAAGCTCAAAATCATTAATGTACAAAGCAGAAAACTCAGTAGACGAAGTAAAATAACAGAAGCAGAGCAATAGATATGGGTATGCCCTCTAACTCTCTTCGCTGGAACAACAAGAAAGAACAGCAAAACAAATGCGCAAAGCTAAATAGATACTTCACATAGTAAAAAAGCAAAGAGCTATGAATGATTCACAGTCAGATTGGGTTTTTAACCCTGTTCCCTAAGCTGTGCCATTTAATATTCACATCTACCAAGTCTGTTTTCAGTATTTTGATTTTCATAGATAATGCAGATGCACAGTGCACCGCTCAAGTTCATTAAAATGAGTGAAACCTTGATATGCTTATGCTGCCAGTTAATTTAACCGTATTAAACCCAGCATCTCCTGACATTCCCTTTGCATGGTGTTGGCACCTTAAACATATGTGTGTGTGTGTGTGTGTGTGTGTGTGTGTGTGTGTGTGTGTGTGTGTGTTACTATATGGCCAGCAATACTTGGAATTTTTTTCCAAGTTGCCATAAAATGCAAAGTAGCTCTACTCATGTCTCGTTCATGAAGTTATGTTTGATCAATTATGGTGGAGTTGGTACCCATGGCTTTCTCCATGAGCTCCCACTCACCTCCCGTACTCCATCTCCTCCACAAACACATAAGCACAGATTTGTGCATGACTATGTCTACGCACAGGCCAGCTGGGCTCAACTCTCGGCTCTTCTTCCCCTAAATTTCATAACTTCATATTCATTCATGTCTGTATCTCAGCCTTTTCCAGGCTAAGTGCATACAGTAAGAATTATATGATGGGAGTGTTATTAAAAGCTTAGCAGGCTTTTTCACTCTGTAGCGATTTACAACTCTCACCCTCCCATTTAGAAGGCAGGGATGGGTTGGCGAGGCTGGACCGCCTTGCATTTGAATTACACTAGAGCCGCTACTGTGATTATATTGCCAGTCAAGTGGTATTTTATATGCATTCAGAGGCCCATCTCATCTTGATTATGATGACTCCCCTCCCTCTGTTTAGGACTTTCTAACCCTTCAGCTCTTTATCGCCTTTTAAACAGTCCGGCTGGCGTCAAATAGATTATTTAAGCCTGATTTGTGTCTTTGGAAGCTGCAGACCCGGAAGAGTTGCACGCTGCACGCCTTTTGTGAGGAACATTTTCCATCTAGCATTGGCATTGGCCTCATGCAAACTTACTGCTGCGTGAAAAACAACCTTATTTTAGAGGCAAACTGTATGTGACCTTTCAAAAGCTAGATGACATGTTCAGAAACTAGCAAATTACATGTCTCAAGCCCCCTGATTGTACCTTTACATTAAACTGTTGCAGTGGCGTAGTTCAGTGTTAATGCTTAATGAGCTGAGCCTGATGTTAAACTAAATGGAAGCTGAAGGGATCTTAAATCAAAGCAAACAATTTTGATTGGAAGATTTTCTCCTGTGTCTGACCTGGCTTGGAGATGATTGCACAGATACAAAGTTTATGACTTTGTCTGCTTCATAACAGGTAGTTCAATTGTACTGTAATTGCCAAGACTGCCCTTAGATTGCCAAGCATTGTCTGGGTGACATTTATAGATAGTAACACATGCGTGCCACATTGTTGACAATGGGAAACGGCTCCGTTCAATGTGAGATAACTCATGAGATGTGCGATCCCTCAGGCTGAAGCCCTACACTTCATACAAGCTGAGAATGATGGCCACTAATGACATCGGAGACAGCAAGTACAGCCAAGAGACCGATGCAATTACGACTTTACAAGATGGTGAGTGAAGATGGAGGTGTTGCACACGTGCCCTCTGGTACTAGCTAATCCAGTATTGATTCAAATAAAAGTGCTGTGGAAGAGCTTGACAGCCCTGTCTTATGCCCTCTGTGATTTTGAAGCGTTTTGATCTACAGAAATGGATGAAAGAAGGGTTTGTGAATTTTGTGTGCGCTATTTTCTGCTATTTTCCACCAGTTCCGGATGAAGCTCCTGTTATTCAGTCTGTGAAGCCCTCGACGACTACCTCTGTACTGGTACACTGGCAGGTATGATCTCTTTTTCATCCTCAGCTGCCTTTGTCAGACATCATCAAGTGTATGCAAATCTAAGGCTGGCCAATGTGTCCAAATGTCTTATTACAATGTAGACATTTGACATTTTTCCATATCACCTCATATTGACAGTTGACTTGAACTTACTCTTAATAGATTCCTTATTATTATTATTATTATTATTATTCATATTCTGCAGGCACAAAATTGCAAAAGATTTCTTACTATAATGCTTATACATCTACTTCTTATTTCCCCACAGTCAGTATTAGCTTTGTAGGTAATGTTGTTGCACACTTCTCTTACAGATATGCTAGCAACACCTTAGTAATCACCAGGGGTAGCAGAGTTACAGCCTAGCAACACCTTAGCAATTACACACTGCAACGGAAATGTGGCCTTTTTCTAAAACGTCTTTTTACTCCATAATTTCAGTACTGACAGCCGCGTACAGGCTTAAGTGCTTAGTCTAGAAAACAGGCGAACTGTGACATTATGCAGACCATGGAAAAGCAAAAGGAGAGCATGTTTCTTCACCTCGTTTTAAGAGCTAGAACTTTGACTCGCAGCTGGGATTTTCGAAACTCAGTCTGGCCTGATTTTAAAGATGCGGCTCCACTCACAACAAAGCACAAACGGGCCAGTTGTCTTTAAGGGCTAATAAGATCTTCATTCCTCCCAGACAGTGACTATGGGCTGCTGTCCGTTTTGGTAATGTGAAAGTGAAGAGCTTCAGCACTTCATGTAGAAGCTGAAGCGCGCTTTTAAAGTCCAGTTTGTAGCTCAGCTGTAGCTGCTTTGGGAGATTTTCAAACATTTATAGCATTTGTGAAAAAGTTCACAAGCTGGAACAAAGCTGCTCTGTCATCTGAGTTGTTATCATCCCAACAGCAGAGGCAACCATGAAAAACTTACTGAGCAATCAAAAATCAAACGGAGGGCAAATTAATAATTACGCTGTCTAAAAAAATCACGTTTGGTGTGTAATGACCTTTGCTCTCCTAACTGGCATGCAGGTTTAAGGTGTAGTGAGTGAATGACTAGACTTCTTCTCCCTACCAGTCTAGTGAAACAAAATTCGTGTGAGCACCAAGTCTACCGGGGTAGCAACTGTTCAAGTTCAAGCCTCTGCAGCTCTTGCCTACTGAGGAACAGAACAATGTGATCATTTAAAAATATGTATGCACATTAATGCACATCATCAATAATCTCCATTAGCACTTTATTGGCCAGTCCTATACAGATCCATTATTAGTTACTGCACTGCAAACAGAGCGTTTCAGTCTAAAGGGATGGACCAGTGTAGTGAAGATAATTGCCTGTTAAATGCATGCGTTACAGCTATTATCTGTTTAATTATCTGGCTCTCATTGATGAACAGCCCTCTTTAGCAGGCCGTGCTGAGCGGCTTGTCACAGCTCGCTTGGTATTCGGCCCACGACTTTGCATATCTCAGCGACATGAAGTACTGATAACACGTTTTTACTGAGTTCACCGAAGACTCCGGCAGGGCCATGATAATTAATACCCGGGCACGCCTGCAGTCATTGCACCCCAAAGGGATGTTAATTAGCGGCAAAACCTTTCTCCACTGACCTAAGAGGGCCAGATCATTTCTCCAGCTGGCTGCGTTATCAGCGGGTGTGGGGGCCTCGCCCGGTTGATTACTTTCAGCGCAGGTCTTTGTTAACGACTCAGCGACCGGGTGGCCCTGAAATGAAATCCTCATCTTTCATTTCTGCCGTCTGCTTGGTGTAAAGGCTGACGCATGGTGAAACCCTCCCTTCCCTCCTGTCAGTCTTCTGTTTTTTTTCCCTTGGCCTGGATCTTTAATAGGGAGCGCAAGGCCGGCCAGGGGAATGTGACCTTTAATTTAATCTGCGCTGTTGCAGCCACCCAAGGAGGAGAGTGTGAACGGGGTGCTGGTGGGCTACCGGCTGTATTACCGTGAGCTACAGTATGACAGCGCTCCACAGGAGTCCAAGAAGGCCATCAACAGCTCTTCACCGCGCGGAGATCTGACAGGTAGGGGGGATGAGCAAGTGACGATCCACATATTTACACTGTCCTTTCAAGCAGAAAAATCCAAACCCAGCTTGAGTTTTTTTTTCTAGTGGCATATCTACAAAAATTGTATGTTTTTGTTTTTTTTCTTATTGTATGTTTTTTTATCTGATCTAATAATTTTATCTGATCTAATAATTGGTGCAGACCAAAAAGTGTCCCTTGCACGTGCAACTGCCTGCGGGATTCATGACAGAATTCATAGTTTGAAAAGAGTCTACAGGAAATTCTCCTCAGAATTGTGCCACTGTATAACTCTTTGATGTAAGAATGGCTGACCATTGATGTGGCCTACATCCAGAGTCTTGTCCAGTCCATGCCAAATCAAATCACCTTTTACTTGTACCGGTAAAACATGTTGTTAGGGAATTTTCGGTCACAGGTGACAAATTTTTTGTCCGGTGAGCTTATTATGTTCATGTGGTGAATTTTGAAAAAAAAGAGTGACTGTTTTAGTTTTAGTTTTAGTAGGAGAAGGAGGTAGGACACTTAGGGCCTACATAGGTTCACTCAAGACATTGAGTTTATGTTATTAAACAGTCAGCACACAGGACTGTTTTTCATTCTTATCCTGTGAACAGTCTTTTTTTCAACAGGCATAGGAGGAGCTAAGCTGCTGCAGTTAATTGCCCAGATATGTGTTTATACACTGGTTTTAGTGACATCACAAAATCATTAACCAAAATAGACTGGTTTGCATATTAGCATATTGCATATCAAACTCTTTAGTGACAAAAAAAGGGGGAGGGTGGCTGCGTTGGGTACAGCCCTAGTTAATTTGTCTTGATTTATTGGGATAATGCAAATTTTTAAGGGATATAAGCTATAATGAATAAACAACAAAGAAATGCAGTTATGACTACTTTAGGCCTGGCTGGATTGTAAGCACTGAAGCAACAGCTGGAACAACTTCTCATAATATGTGTAGGTTACTTTATGGTCAGTAGGTAGGACAGTCAACGCGAACGTTATCTGAACGGGTGGCCATCATCCATTCTCGTGCACCTGGCGGCTGGAGAATCATTTTCTGGCGGATGACTGCACCGAGGTGAATTCATTAGGTCCCTGAGCCACAAAATCATGAGTTTAAGCTGGAGTCTTTGGCACTGAGCATGCCATCGGCGTACTCCTCACTGTAGGCTTCATCCAGCCAATAACTCTCTTTTGCCAAATTGGACTCGGCACTGTTGACAGCATTTAAATGCGCAAGCCTGGAGCAGCCAAGCACGAAAGCTTATTTAATTTTTTTTTGCTTTTTCTTTTTTAACAGCGAGGGAAGATCTCTTCTCTTCTCTTCTCTTCTCTTCTCTTCTCTTCTCTTCTCTTCTCTTCTCTTCTCTTCTCTTCTCTTCTCTTCTCTTCTCTTCTCCTCTCTTTTCTTCTCTTCTCTTCTCATTTCTTTTCTTTTCTTCTCTTCTCTTCTCCTCTCTTCTCTTCTCTTCTCTTCTCTTCTCTTCTCTTCTCTTCTCTTCTCTTCTCTCCTCTCCTCTCCGCTCCTCTCCTCTCCTCTCCTCTCCTCTCCTCTCCTCTCCTCTCCTCTCCTCTCTTCTCTTCTCTTCTCTTCTCTTCTCTTCTCTTTTTTTCTCTGCTCTCCTTTTTTTTCTGCTTTTCTCTTCCTCTTCCTCTCACCTCCTCTACCAGCCAGGGAAGAAGTAAAATATCCTCTTTTCCGTACTTCTCTTCTCTTCTCTTCTCTTCTCTTCTCTTCTCTTCTCTTCTCTTCTCTTCTCCTCTCCTCTCCTCTCCTCTCCTCTCTTCTCATCTCTTCTCTTCTCTTCCTCTTCCTCTTCCTCTTCCTCTTTCTCTCACCTCCTTTATCAGCCAGGGAAGATGTAAAATATCCTCTCCTCCCCTCTCCTCCCCTTCTATCCTCCTCCTCCAGAGTAAGACCCAGTGCCTAACTGCTTCTAACTCTCAACATTGCTCAGATGCTCACGCAAAGACCCATAAGCAAATTATCACAGCTTCACCCTATTTGTTCAATCTTAACCGCTCATGTTCAAAAGTCAGCAGGTGCTTCAAAACCCGATAAGGCCCTCCATCACTTTCAGGAGCGTTCCACTGAAGCGGGCACGCTCCGTGCGAATTTTGAAGTGCTAATGCGTTTTCCATTCATATCTGATATTGTTGTATTGCCAAACATGGCACACGCACAAGATGGTGATGGGAAAAAAGAAAACAAATCCTTCAGGAGTTGTCATGCTTTACATGAAATGCAGCCCTTTATTTCAACATTTTTTAAGAAAAAACTGAAAAAGGTTCTCTCAGTCGTAGTTGAAGCAGCTCGTTTCAAAAGTCTTATTAGTGCTCTAGTACCCGAGCTTGTTATATAGTGCTCTATATTGACTGCTGAATCATTAATCAGTCAGGCTCTTTGGTGTTGCTCTTGGGGTTTCATTTCGGTCTGTGTGGATGAAGAGAGATGAGCATTGTGAGATTTCATCAATCCTGTGAAGAAATATGTGATGATGTGCAACTTGGGCTGAAAACCAAAAATTTACAGCCATGATGAAATAGCTCTTTGATTTGTGTATTTCCATCTTGCTTCATCCTTTAGTAATGTACTCATCTATCTCCCTCTCTCCCCTTTTCTCCCCCCCCACCAGCCAAAAGCACTGTGAAGACAGTGAGTAATCCTTCGCTAACGGAATTCGAACTCACGCGTAAGTTTCATTCAGTCGTCTTTCTAAATTAGGCAGAGTGCCTTTGAAGTCCAAGTAAAATATTCACACTCCTTGTGGTTAAGAGTATAATGCTGTCCATGTTCAGAGGACGGAGTGCTTCCTCTAATCTGTCTGTCTGACAAGGAACAGTCTACGCTTCAGTTATGCGGTGACAGAATCCTATTCCACGCACCAAACAGACTTAAACTTGTCTCACTCTGCTGTGAAGACTTGTCTCATCAATACAACACACAGCACACACCTCTTTCCTGTTCCACTAACAATCCTAGACATTCAGATTTCTCCTCTATAACCTCAAATCACCAGTTAACATAGATGATCCTTATCTAAGCAGCACATGTACAACAGTACGTCACTGGAGACATGCCTTTACCTGTTATCTCAAGCTCAGATCCATTTGTTTAAGCACTGTCTTTCTGTACGTCTTTCCCTCCTTCAATTGTGTTTTCACAGAGCTGCAGAAGTACAAGCGCTATGAAATCGTAATGACAGCTTACAACATCATTGGCGAGAGCCCTGCCAGCGCGCCTGTGGAGGTGTTTGTAGGGGAAGCAGGTAATCATTGGCTTAACCTGACTATTCTATTTATAACTGTGTGAATATGTGCCACCCCTCGCCTGCTATGAAATGAACTAAAGGAAGAGTTCAGTGAAAAATCGAATATACACACTTACACATACACTTATACGCTCCCATTCTTCAAATGTAGTTGGTCAACCAACGCATGTTTGATGTGTAAACATTGCTTCTTTGGAGGTAGCCAACAAGTGTAAAAATATCAAAACAATAAATACAAAAATAGCATTGGACAAACAAGCTGACACAACAATTTTTAACCACTTATGTTAGTTCTGACTTAAAAGTTAATTTTTGGCTTCCCATTCACATCCCAGCACAGAGCCTGTCCTTAAGCTTTTGAAATAAGCTTCTGAAAAGTTTGGAGGATAGGAGCTACTTTATTGACATGAATACCACAAGTCTAAAAGGGGAACACTGACCTGTGGTGTCCCACAGGGATCCATACTTAGGCCCTTACTGACTTTGTATACTACCATATGTCCTTAAAACAATTACACAACATCTAACCATAGCTATGCAGACAACACCCAGATCTGCCTAGCTCTCTCTCTCTTGATGATGATTTCCTAATGACACTTAGTTAAAGAAGAAACAGACATAACGTCAGAAAGAAATCAGCTTTTTACTGAATACAATGGGCTACAGCCTATTCAAATACAGCTGCTAGAATGCTAACAAGAACTAAGAGATTTAAGCACATTACTCCCATCTTTAAGTCACTCCACTGGCTACCATTTACAGAGTACAGAATTGGCTTTGAAGTGCTTCTAATTGTATATAAATCTCTTAATGGCCTTGGACCTAAATACATTGCTGATCTGCTTGAAGTGTACAAACCCAATAGGCTTCTCCAATCACTAGGGACCAGTCAATTAGTAGTGCCCATAATCAAAACCAAACAGGGTGAGGCGGCATTCAGTTATTACGCTTCCAAATGCTGGAAAAACTCCCAGATTAAGTCTGATATACTCCAGTTGTAGCCATCTTCAGTCCAGGTTAAAGACGTTATTATTCGTCAGCCAGTGCTAATGATCATGAAAGTTCTGGTGAATTTGACTGCTGGGAGAGGCCTATTAGAGGCCATGCCAAGCCTTCTCGGCTAACGTCATCAAACTAAATATCGAATTTGGCCAGGAAGGCGATTTATGGTGAAACAGCTCCAACCTTCTGGTTTTTAAAGTTGGTCAGGAGTAGTCCTGCTGGATCATGTGCTCTGTGGTCTGGCTGTTACTGAGGCAGCCTGACACATATGAATTGTGTCCTGGCAGCGTTGAGGCGTGAGGGCAGGAGACAGGAGCTGAGGGTGAAGCAGAGGTGTGGATCACTCACATTTGACAGTGGTCCCACCCAGGCTGGGCCTGCAGAGGGGGCCGGAGAGCATCAGGGATGGGTGATCACTCACTTGTCTGACTGACAGCTGTCAGTGGACATTTTGGTTCTAACGATCAACAGTCAGGCAATGAACTTGCTTTCGGTGCAGCCCCCTCTGTAAAAAACGCAGTGTAGAATAATGTCTAGGTTCTGAGGAGCACACGTAAAGAAGTGTGAGGGGCTGGAATTTATAGCTCATAGAGTGGCCTGTGAGGTTTGCACAGCACGTTAAAACGGGTGCTGGCGATAGGCTATTTGTACAATTTCCACTTTTCTCTGACGTTACATCACATTCCTGCAGGCTTGACCTTGCTGAAATAGAGATTTTGCTGTGCTGAAAAAAGGCTTGCTTTCTGTGTGGTTGACAGTTCCAGCGTATTGTTTCTACACTCACCCAAACATGTACACACACACAAACAGACAGACACAGACACAGTCTACCCTTTATTTTCAAAAGATTCCTCCTCTTACAGGCTAATGACTTCCACACTGACCAGTTCTGAGCTTAAGTATAGAATTTTATGCCTGTCCATTGCCTCAGCGTTTCAGCTGAAAGTAATGAACTGCTGGATTTTAGAGTGCCCTTCAAATTCAGCACAAGTTGCTTCGATGCTAAAAACAGTCAACGTTCAGTGCAATTACTGGCTGAGTAATATCCCATTGCCCTGGCAAACAGCCGAACCTGAGCGGGCTTCTGCATCTAATGAGCTGCCAAACCACAAGACAGGACGTGACGATGACGTCCAAGCTCCACCATTGGAGACTAGGCTCTAATTGCCGTGCTGCCGTGTATGATGCAATACTCAAGCCGCGCTGTTCTGTGCTGACTCGGGCTGACATTAAGCTATCTGTAGATCTAGTGCATCCCTCTGTATGATCAATTGATTGTCGCCCATAAGAGTGGAAGAAATAAAAATCCCACAGATACATCAGCACCATGGTTTTAAATGCAATCGCACCTCAGTGTTACAAATGCAAGCTGTCATTTGGGTGTTTGAATTAATTCTGACTAGGAGACAGTGGACAAAAGGACAAATTCAGACCTCCAGATAGCTGCTGCTTCCGTCTGTGTTTTGTAGTTAGGTCTGAGAGTGTTTATAATTTAATCTGGTTTGAGGTAAGTATATGGTGCTGTTTCATGATGCTTATTGTTATAAGCTGTCATTACTTCATAATTAGCTCCAGTGCAGAGCTAAGTAAGCTCATACGCTCAGACACCAAACATGACTTGGCGGATTAGCTACTTTTCAGGTGAAGGGAAAGTTGTGTAAAGTTTATTTCTCCCCAAACTGTTCCTTTGAGAGCAGTGGTGGCGAATAGTGGGGCTGTCCCCCCCTCTCTGCGCCTCTTTGGGGTGCTTGTGGCCATTTCTCGTAAGAGGCTTAATGAAGCAGTAAATATGAATCTGTCATAAAGAACTCAAGCAGCTGGCGGAGCTGCATAGGGTTATCAGCATCAGGTTATTAACAGCATCATTAGAGGGGGGCCAGGCGGAGAGATTACTCGCAGCAGCAGGAGGGGGAGCGGCAAACAAACAAATGAATTTCCTGCTGATTAACGTCAGGTTTGGTGCCATTCGAGGACGAGCAGGGAGAGGGGTGGGAGTCATGGGCATGTGGCAGGGAGAGAATGAGGCCTGGTAAAAGTTTCTCTGCCCATTAAAATAAAGTTCATTGACAAATTACATTTCCATTTTTCTTCAATTCAATTTTGTTTTTGCTTCAGGCCTCCCAGACATGTTTGGTGTCCAAAGTTTACTTCGGAACCACTACATACCTCTAACTGCACCGAATTTATAACCTCAAATAGGCATGAGGGCGTGGTTCCTGACATTGTATAAATAGAACTGATCGAAAAATACACAAAAGCATGGATCGAAACAAGACTTAGCAGGCATTTTAAATATTGAACTTTGTACTTTAGAACATATGCAAAGTCTATTTGAAATTATATTGTTATACTATTCAGAAGGGCTGGCAATCTGACTGCAAATATTAAAATTACCTCAATTATTCTAAACCTTTGCAACGTCATGACAAAGTTGGATTTAGTTTTAAACCTTGCACTGATTAACACCGGTGTAGCAAGGCAATGTGAGCAAAAAGGCTATGTTTTGTTGTTTAAAGGAGCAATGTGTAAGATATCACATTCTGTTTAATTCATACTCCAGCCAACAGTTTACTCTGTCTTCAGGAACAAGACCTTCAGACCTGACAAGAAATTAGAATATGCTGGTGGGGTAGGGCTACTTCTTCATCCTCCTATTTTGAAATGATGGCAGGCTCCATGCTTTATCAACTCACTTTTGCATCTTGCAGTACAAAGTGATATTACGAGACAGGACGAGCCGGGGGTACCTGGTTAGCATGCTAACTTCAGTAGATAGATAGATTTAGTTGATTTAATATGTTTTAAATAAACAATCTTACTTATTGCTCCTTTAAGAAGTCTGGCTTAGAATCCTATCATCTATATATTCATCTACACAAATTATAATACTGTGGCTAGGTGGCTATGAAAGGCACCAAGTCATCGAGGGAAAATGAGCATCTGTCAGTTTACCCAACAAACTATGCAGAAAGAGCTGCATAGCTGCCCTGTAGCTTAAACATCCAGGGACAGTAGAGAAGGAGTTGACAGTTTCTTTTGAAATTCCTGCTAGCTAGCTCGCTCACTCACTTGGTCAGGTAAACTAAACAGTTGTTTAA
Organism: Prochilodus magdalenae; assembly: GCA_024036415.1. NCBI lineage: Eukaryota > Metazoa > Chordata > Actinopteri > Characiformes > Prochilodontidae > Prochilodus > Prochilodus magdalenae. The sequence continues at coordinate 1,158,534 of JAMWET010005077.1, read as the reverse complement.
GCATCTTTCAATATAGCTCTCCCTGAATTTCATGAAATCAAGCAAACACAAATGTGCAAATATCTTTTAATCAAGATTTGGTGCTCAGAATCACATGAACAACATAAAAATATTAAGCAAGCACGGCAACAGCATCTTTAACACCTCAATGGACTTTAATCAGTTGCTGATTATTTAGACATGTAGTTTAAATAATGCTAACTGGGTGAGTAAAGATTTCCTTCGTCTGTTAGACATGTTAGGTTTGACTAATCCCAATTGTTTTTTTTTTAAATTTGCTTCGAATTTCACTAAACGTTCTGCTGTCTGCCGTGCCTTTCAGGACCTGGGGTAGAGAAGATAGCAAGCAGCCTATTAGCATTGTTTTAACGACTCGCTTGATGGAGCATCTCAGAATCGGCTCCCTCCTGAACTCCACCGCCACTGCTCTTCGTTCCTACTCATAAATTATTCCGCCACACATAAGCAGGGCTTTCGTACATGAAATTCAACAGAACATGCTGTCACGCTTCATGAGTCGTCTTCGCTTTTAACAGCTTCCCTGATTAAATATTTTTCTAGTTTGAAACATTCAACGTTTAGCGCGGCTCATAGCTCTTCCTACCGCTGTGATCCGTGTTGGGGAGCTCTTTAGTCTCATATCCCTCAGCCATTGCACAGAAGAAACAGAGACATTAGTCATACTGGTGTGCAGTTGGAGTTGGCTTGGCATTTGGTTTGTGTTTGCATGTGTTCTGGTAAAGTGAAAGTGGCAGTATCTGTAAGCACAAGGGTTTGTGTTGTAGCTGTGTTGTTGGTGGCAGTGATTGCAGGCGTTGGTGTTTTTGTACTGTGTCTCTAAATATACTGTCTATCGCTCTAGCTGTTATGGTACTGTGTTCTTGCGTATAGAACAGTGTTTCCTATAGTGCTTCATCTTTTACAGTATATATGTAGTACATACAGTGTCTGATAGCAATAGACAGTACGATATACAAGACACGTTACAAGAACCCTAATGCCTGCAATCCCTGCCTCCAATAACACAAACCCTTAGTGTCTCTTACATAAAATTCTTGACTCATTATTTTTGCCCCCAAAATTCACATACAATGAAAAACAGAGAAGCCACAAAGGAAATGCCGGATTATTCATGCAGAAATCTGACTTGCCTGAAGTTGCTTTCTTCTTAATAGAATGTTCCAGGTGCCAGAATGGAACTGCACCATTTAAGGTGGAACAGAAAATTTAGGAAGCCAGCTTCAGCTACCACATATTTACCAATATTTTACTTTATGTTGTTGTTGAGATTGAAATCAAAAAGCTAGTATAGCAAACCTTAAGTAAATAACGATAGCACATCTAACTAGATATTCAGACATCCTGGCTCATTTACACAAAGGTTTTATTTTATCTTCCTGCCTGTGTCTGTATGACATGCTTCTGTTGGTCATTGCAGCGCCCTTGCCAGTAAATCAGAGCAGAGCTCATGTAATTATTTTTATGAGCTCACAGAAAGTGGAAAACAACTCATTTTATTATAAATCCAAAATCATAATCATAGGGTGTTTAAAACAGCATCTATGTAGGCATCAGAGAAGGATTTAAAATGCTGAAATAATGCATTCTATGGCACCCTTGTGCCTTGTGTAAAAGCTCACTGGGCACCTTTCCAGTTATTAGGACTTGTTAAGACTGTTAGGCAGGTTAAGAATTGTCATAATTGTCAGCAGATGACAATTCCAGAGCATAATAAATTCTCCGCCTTTGGAATCCTTGTTCTAAGTCTCAGCAAACATGGGCTCATATACTCAGCTGGTTGACATCTGAAAGTTCTTTAGCTTACAGGTAAGAGGAACCGTGGAAGTCAAGAAAGATCAGGAAGACAACATGCCTCTCAGATAGACCTACCTGGGTGCTGACCAAAAGGGCAAAGCAAAACTCTCATTAAGGAGTAGCAAAGGACCTGCCTACAGGTGCATCATTCTTCTGTTGGGCACAAACATGGAAAAGCATGGAGAAGTCATCAGAAGGAAAGCTTATTTGTGACCTCATCATAAATATCCCTGTCAGAAGTGTGCAAAACAACATCTAGATGAGCCTTCAGCGTTTTGAAATCAAGTGCTGATGAAGTAAAAATGGAATTCTTTGCCCACAATCCCCCAAGGGCTGTTTGGAGAAAAACAGGAGCAACATTAGATGCAAACCTTGCCAACCTTGTAAATGATGCTTTTGTAACATTTGCATAAAATGATATATTTTGGGGTGCCCAAATCCGTGCTCCTTGCAATGCTATGTCTCTTGAGGTACTCTGTCTAATACATACCATAGATTATGGTATTGTGTACTCTGTCACTAGTGCTGCCAGTTATGTTGTGATGATTACTGTAGTACTTATTCCCCTATAGGACTGTATTACTTATAGTACTGTGCTCTCTCAGCTCCCTCAGTGGCACCTCAGAATATCCAGGTCAACACGATATCATCCACCCAGCTTGAGGTGCAGTGGGAGCCGCCCCCTGTGGAGACTCAAAACGGCATCATTCAAGGCTATAAGGTCATGACCTCTTCTCCTGGTTCCTGCTTTTCCTTAATATTCCTTTTCTGTGTGTCTCTCTCTCTCTCTTTCTCTCTCTGTCTCTCTCTCTCTGTCTCTCTCTTTCTCTCTCTCTCTCTCTCTCTCTTTCTCCGATTCTTCACTTCTGTGCCCGTCTCCACCTCCCTAGGGATGAATAACCAGAATAAATGTTTTCAGTCTTCACCGTTATAATGTACTGTAATAGATAATGATGTTAGACAGCATGTTTAAAAGATCAGGACATCTGGGTCAGGAGATAATTATCACAGGTCAGAGTTAAGTGAACCCCTGTTAAAATATGTATGACATGGGTGCAGAAGTTATAAGAGAAACCGTGCACTAATGTGGCAGAGCTGTTTTATTGGGGTTTTTTTTATTTATTATTTTTGTGGTTACCTACGAGTTTCACTGAGTATGTCCCTATCTGCGGTATCTATCACCTGTAAGGAAGTCTTAAGAAGTACCATTCAAGCATGGGAGGGAATGTGCTTTCCTGGAATGTGACCACAGCAGAGATCTGAGACGTTTACAGAGGCTTGCGTCGCTCAACAATACTATGTTTTTTCTGCCTATAGATTTACTACTGGGAGATGGACAACCAGAATGAGACAGAGAAGGTAAAGATCCTTTTTCTTCCCGAGACAAGCATGCGGCTGAAGAACCTGACCAGCTATACATACTACATGGTCAAGTTGTCCGCTTTTAATGCAGCGGGGGACGGTCCACTCAGCGAGCCCAGGAGGGGCCGCACTCTTCAGGCAGGTCAGTCTATAGGCTTCGACTATGAATGTGTCAGCAATACATGGTTAAAGTGGAACAAAAATCCATTGGATTTCTGCCTATGACATGTTTTCAGACCTGTTTTACCACAACAATGGGATTTCTTTCAAAACACAATTGATCCGTTTCATATATGGTTCTATTTCTAATGCATAGTCATGTGTGATGAGAACAGTCATATCAGAATATATATTTCTTTGTTTGTTCGTATTACATCACACTTCATCACCGTCTATCTGCCTATCACCGCCATCATCGTCAAAGTGTGTGTAGCTTGTCAGTAGCAGCATGTGGATCCTTTCAGGGAACTGTTATGTTCACACTAATGACAGAAATGGGTCATTTACAAACACAAATATGAACATTCAAGGCTGAAATACTGGATCTGAGAAAAAAATCTGAACTGAGCAATAAGCCTTGTAATGTGATGAGAATCTGATTGCAACTCAGTTCTGTCCAGCCCATTTCCTGCATATTACCCTGGCTAAACGTTTCAATGGCTGTCCATTCGGCCCAGTTGAATCTTTTGACTCTGCTGCTAGACAAGTTAAAGGACTCGTATGTCCATGTAGGACACAGTCAAATGTGTTAGCATGTAGAACCTGTAGAGAATCTGTAAGTTCTACCGTATGTTCATATGTTCTACCACTGTACAAAAGGTGCACAAGGCTTCCGTTACTGTGATTTTGTTTTTCTGAGTATGCATGGAAGTTCATTCAGAGTGCAAATTCAGATCAGCAAATACTTCAATAATTTAATAATGAACTGATGTTCGAGAGGAGGACCATGCCTGAGGGTCCCTCCACCATCCAGTCTCCTCTCTGTTCCGCAGTCTTCTCTCAGTACCTCTGTTCATCAAAAAGAAAAAGTGAGGTCCAGCCTGCTAGCTCAAAGCAGGATACTTCCAGAACTCCATCATAAATTCTCAGAGTTCTCTCCACTCCTACAGTCAAACATTCCCTACGTATACTACTACCAAATGGTAATACCAAAGCTCCACATTATTGATGGGAATAATCATTACTGTTTTGTTTTTATGGCTTTGTTAGATCACATTTCTTACTGCTGGAAACCTTTAATAAACTAAATTACACAAGTTGCAGAGTGTAAAGCATCACAGAACTCATTTGAAACTCGGGCCGCAACGAGTGCGAGTTTTTAAGTTCAAGATATTGAATTACTTTTCCCCTCCCTTAATGGCCACTAATTTTACACAGGGCCCAGATACTTTTGGTATCCACAGGATGAAAACATTACAGAAGGGGAGAGAGACACGATGGGGGTTCAACTTGTTGTGCTCCTAAGATAGGAGGAAATAGACATCAAATAGGTTAAAACTATAAAGGCTACCTAAATACTGTATGTAAGCAGACAAAAACTTATTCACCATGCGTGTTTAAAGTAATCTCAGTCTACAGAAAATTCTCCTCAGAGTTGTGCCAGGGAAGGCATCCACCAAATCTGGCCCAACTGGACAATTCTTGTATGCAGGAGTGGCTGAACATTGATGTGGCCTACATTCAGAAACCAGTCCATGCCAAATTGAATCACATGCTCACAGAGGTATTACACGCGATTAGTTACGTTTCAATCACAGGTGGCTCATTTTTTGTCTGGTGAGCTTATATAGATACATAGATGAATACATACATAGATACATACATAAATATAATGTTACATACATTATTATAAATATAACTGCTGAGAAAATGTTGCAAATATTAAATTATGCTTAAGTAATTCACTTTGAAGAGAGAGCAGTGTACCAAAAAAACACAAGCTGCTAATTTGGTTTCTTACTGGCTTAAATAATGTGTTGTATGCAGCTTCAGTTACTTTTGAGTTGCTTCGGGTAACTGTAAAGTTGTGCCGTAATAATAATGCCATTAGTCGTATTAATGTTTCCAGCCTTACATGTCATATAAACACACCAGCAGGACTCAGAAATCACATTATTACCAGAAATATAAAAGAAAAACTTTTAAACCATAAGTCTCACCCCAGAACATATTCATGAGCCTGTCCATTCTCATGTCCTTTCTCATTCATGAGAACCTGGTCTGCACCTGATCGTTTTTACTTCCGGCGCTTCTACTGATCTGCTTTAAATTGCCATTGCATCACTATCGCTCATATTAGCAGTTCATGTGCTGCACATTAAATCATGCACTCTAAGAACACAGTCAGTCTGAATCATTTACTAGCAAGGGAATCGTTTGACCTGAGGCTCTGGCTCATTGTAGTGGCAGGATGGCGTTCTCTACCTGTGAGTCATCTGCAAAAACAATTCAAAAATTATTCAAATGGTCTTTGACGTGACCTCATTTGCGCAAGCCGTGGAAACACGGCCCCTCATTCTCTCTTTGGCATTTCCCAAAGCAACATGTAGCACATGCAGAAGAGAGCAGATTTGCATAGAGGCAGCAAACATTGTTAAGTAATTGTACAGAGGCCAAACCTATGGTCACTCCTGTTGTTGTTTCACCATGATGTATCTCTTTATGTTTTCCTTTTTTTTGTTGTTATTCTCTGCACAAATGGGGCTCTATTTTCCTGAGGCAGTGCACGACAGCCTACGCAGCTACTGCTGCGTGTCAGACTTGAGGGCATGTTGAAAAGGCATTTACGTTTTGTTTTTTTGTTGTTGGGTGTTTTTTTTTTTTGGTTGTTCTGTGCAGGTGCAGACACACTATGCATAAGGGAGTTGTGGGAAATAATAAAGTGATTAAACTGGATTTTTTCAGCCAGTAATGTTACCAAGTAGCACAATAAAATAACAGAGCTTACAAAAATAAGTCCTGCGTACAAAAGATAGAAGATCCATTAAACGGTGTGATTAGTAGTCAAGACCGTTGGAGGTGAGTTTGAGTTAAGGCTGACTGACACTGATGCATGTTGGAATATAGTTAAGATTTAATATTTAAATCCCTTATTGATCCCACAGTGGGGAAATTTAGTCTCCACATTTAACCCATCCGTGAAGTGAAACACTCACTAGTGAACACACACACTAGGGGGCAGTGAGCACACTTGCCCGGAGCGGTGGGCAGCCCTATCCACGGTGCCTGGGGAGCAGTTGGGGGTTAGGTGCCTTGCTCAAGGGCTCCTCAGTCGTTACTGTCAGTTCAGGGAATCGAACCGGCGACCCTCCAGTCACAAGGCTGGTTCCCTAACCCCCAGCCCACAACTGCCCCCTAAAGAGCTGGTGGATATACCTGAGGAAAAAAACAAGGGCAAAAAAATTTAAAGTATACCAAACTTGAAGAAATGTATGATCAAAAACGTCAAAGTCACGCTACTGTTGAAAAAGGAGTGGTGGAAAACAAAACCCCATCTTCTAAAGTGTTTCAGTGGGTGAATAGGGGGTTAGGCTGCAGGGGCAGTAGGATATAAAGGCCAAATAGCTTCGGAACTTGAAATCTGTACAAAGACAAAAGTAGAACAGATAAAGGGTTCTGTTCTATATTACCTTCAACCAAGAGCCAGGAATTCACTGCACATCTTTCGCTTGCACCTGTTGCTAAAATCACTTTAGGATTAAGTACTTTTGCTGTTTAGACATGTGCAGTGAGATATACCGTGGTTCTCAGAGGTCCTAACGCCTTATTGTCCCCTGTTACAAAAACGCCTGACACCATACATGCAACATAGCTTATAAAGCATGTGGCTTATCTGTATAATATACCAGCTATATAAGTCAGGAATACTAACATGCTCAGTAATTTTGTTTTGGTTTTCCTTTTTTTCCCACTTACTAAGTGCTTAGACTGTGGGTGGTGGTGTACTGATTTAAGTGAAATGTTTTTGTCGCGCAGAAGCTGTAAACAGACAAAACAAAACAAATATCTCCACATGAGAGAAACGAGCCAAGTCATCAGAGCATCACTCGCCAGAGCTGAAACACAATTCTGTGCTGTAATAATCACTTTGTGTTGTTAAAAGGATAAAAGTTGAGTTTCTGTGACATGAAGGTGACATAATCCTCCATCTCTGGCTTTTTGTTCTGTCGGCTCATCCCTGAACACTGCCTGACACTTTGTCTGTCTCTGTCTGCCTGCCTTTGTTTGTTTATGAGTTGATGTCTGTTTATGTGTGTGGGACAGCTGTTAACATCTCAAATACAGTAAAAAGGACATTTCTGATTCTGTAATGAGTAATTAATATGAGCACGAGAAGACTATCAGTAAAGAAAATCAGTGTTGCTGTTGATTTTTACATTATGAATGTTCTATGCAGTTATCAGTGACCTTGTTTGACACATACGATGAAGCTTCATTTGGTAGAATGTACGATACTGGCATTGCCAGTTTTGAGGTTGTGCACTTAAACATGGTCATTGATATTTGACCTTTTCCCACTTGCTTTCTCTCTCTGTCTGTTTCTCAGCCCCCAGTGCTCCTAGCTTTATCAGTTTCTCTGAAGTCACCAGCACCACTCTCAACGTCTCATGGGGATTCCCTGTGTCTCCAAACGGAGTAGTGGAGGGCTACAGGGTGGTGTATGAGCCCACTGCTCCCATTCACGGTACGCCTTAAATGCCTCTCTGTGCATACTGATACAGAAGCTTGTCAAGCGGTACACTTTTATTATTCCTCATGCTGCCTTTAGCAGTTTTGGTGTAAAATTGCAGTACAGCAGGTCTAAGCCACATATAGCGTGACTCAAAACTGAATCCCAGTGGTTGTATACATCTCAGAATTGCCAATCAAGTGCCAAGAAACCCTGAGGGGCTTCTCAGTGGTTCTTAAACAAGCTGCTGGTTACAAGTCAGTGATAATTTATGTGAGAAAACTCATTTCTCAGCCACTGTTCCAGCGCTGCCATGTGATGTTTTCTTTCACTCTGCCCCGGAGCTGAAAATTACGAGAGTTAATCGTTTTCTCTGTGTCAACATTCACAGCATTGTTTTAATTTCATCAATAAATAAGCGGATTTGTTGAGCTGGAGACCGACTACCACCCAGAGAGATAGGCCTCGTGTGGCGCGTGTGTAAATACATTTGGGCAAGTGCTTTGTGCATTCATGCGTGTGTCTGTGTGTGTAGGTGTGAGTAAAGTGGTGACAGTGGACATTCAGGGCAGCTGGCAGCGCTGGTTGAAGGTGCGTGATCTTTCGAAAGGAGTGACCTACAGTTTTCGCGTGCAAGCCAAGACCATCAGCTACGGCCCGGAGGCTGAGGCCAATATCACAGCAGGCCCCATGCAAGGTGGGTGAGCCACATGCACACAAACAAATAAATCATCTGATGCCTGGGCTCTGCTGCAGCCTAACATGGTGTGCATTGCCACACGTGCATTGGTATGGGGCTTAGAAGTCATCTTGTCAAACTGCAGTATTTCATCCCTGGTTGTCTTTCTGTACATACCAGCGCCATGTTCAGCAATTATAATATCCAGTAATTCTTGTGTAGCGTCTCAGTTTGGAAGCTTTTCAGACCAGTTAAGGGGCAAGTTAAGTCAGGTTTAAACAAGGTGTCAACATGTAACGCAATCAGAGTGATCCCATGGCCTGGGTAGAGCTTTACATTGTGCGTTAGCATTAAGTGTGATTATGTGTCCTTAATAATGCAGCAGTGATTGTATTTTTGCAGTAAAGGGAGTATTAGGATATATTAATGAATATCCTAGAAAATCTGAATGAATTTGGATGAGGAGAGCTAGATTTTAGCTCAGTAATCCAGTTTCTCAGCACATGTATATTCTGACTGTGATTTCATTAGGATTTCTCAGTCTGTGCATGTGCAAATGCATACCACTGTACTAGAAAAGCTAGCAGCATTTAACACTGCAACCACAAGGTAGCACAAAATCACCTTTTGGATGGGGCTGAAACCAACTAAATGCTAAAAGAAAGGAGGATTTTAATTTCCTTTATCTTCTACATGTCGTATGTTAATATTTTCAGGTAAAGTGACTCTTTGTTTATGAAAAAAGTTGCAACATGATTTTTGTACTTTGTTATGTTAACGCTATCATGTACTGTTTTTTGATGTTTTATTGACTTGTGTGGACCCTCACTTTCATATCATCTGGTTTCTGATCTGATGGTTATTGGATTTCTGCTTTTATCCGATTATAAAAAGCATACAAACGCACTTAGTGTCATATTTAACCTTTTAAATCCTAAAGCTCTGTATCTGGGCACACTATTCAAAATCTTACTGTCACAAATTCGTGACTAACATATTAGAAGCAGCCGAAGGATTCAGGAATTATTTAGAAGTAATTATAAACAGTAACAACTGAACAAGGTGTGGGGCTTCTAGGCTCACTATAACTGCTTCTTTTTGCATAAGCAAATCATTAAAATGTGAACAAAGTCATTCTGGTCGTTTAATATGAAAAGCTTCCCTCTAGAGAAAGTTACTGAGTCAGTATAGTTATCAGTGGTGTTAATAGTTTTACACTGGTTGAATATTTTACCATTTCCTCTTTTATAGTGTAAACCTTCCTTTTTTGTTCAGGATCTCCAGGATCCCCCCTTGAAACATCAATCACAAAATCGGGCTCCACCCTCACCATCCACTGGACACCAGGGGACACAGGAGCAGGCCGCGTGACTGGCTATGTGATCGAGGCCCGCCCTTCAGGTATGAAACCGTTATGCAAACATGCGGAGCAGCAGGTTATGCCTCAGCCTCTCCGAAATCATCTCCATTATTAATCATGTGCCAAGTTCAGAACAAAGCAATGTGACATGGATCCAAATAACTTGTCACACAATTTTGCCTGAGGGACGTAACGGAAAAAGATTCATCGTAACCTACTGAGGTCTTATTAGTTCATCACAGAACAAGTACTCAAGGCAGTTCCCAGCCTACTTCTGGGTAACGTACAGGGGTTTGTGCGCTCCACAAAAAGGCATGCTGCTAATAAAGAAGTGCTAGTGATTCCCGCTGTGATTGCCTGCTGGGTTCTTGCAGCCATACTCAGTGGCTTTCCCAGAGAGCGTGTGCCAATGTCAGAGAGCACAGTGACATTTCTCTTTTCCTTGTATTTGCCTCCCTCTTGCAGATGAGGGATTATGGGACACATTCGTGAGGCACCTGCCCCCCGCCAGCACCTCCCACATTGTCAGCCTGGACCGCCTGCGCCAGGGTGTCAGCTACCAGTTCAGAGTGCTGGCCATCAATGATTATGGCTATGGCGAGCCAAGTGCGCCCTCTGCTGCCATGTCAGGTAATTGCTCTTGTCTCACTCCATGACATTCAGACACTTTAGAAGGAAAAGAGGCCAGGCTGAAAGGGATATTGAAATGGAGCCACAGGTAAGCTGGAGAGTAATATAGCACACATGAGAAAGACCTGCTCCAGTTAGACCTGCTGCAAGTTAATCTTTAGACTTTTTTACTGCCTTTTGTTTAATCAAGACTGTGTCCTGTTGTTACGCATTCACATGACCTTGTTTAAGCAGTTCCTTATCAGCAGTGACAAGGCCTAATCTCTAGGTTAAATGGCTGGCTATGTAACCATACAGCCTGTTGTGTGACAGCATGAAGTCATGTATGATATACAAGCCACAAAATCGCCTGCTGCACACAAGCCATATATGGAGAGTACTGGTTTTAACAAGTCTGATCATAAATCTTAAGCTTGGTGTAAGCTTGAGATGTACAGGTCTTGTAATAAGGCAAAGTTAGTCAAGTAGATGATTTAACAACATAAGCTAAATTTTTTTTTTTTTAACAAAGCCTTCACTAAAATAGGTTTTACACCTATACGTGGGCTAATGCATCCTTGGCTTTCTGCCGGTAGTGTTTGAGTGCTGGTGTTATTAATATCTTTGTATTTGTTATTGTTTTCTTGCCCCCAGTTTTATCCCCCCACATATATTTATTCTATCCACTTCTCACTCCACTGTATAACACTATTATCCTACAATAGCTTCCAAACTGGGATCACCTTTCAAACTTTCACCCCCACATTATCATAGATCAGCTGGCCATGCTTGGAGGAGAGTGCCAACTGCCTAGTTCTGTCTACACAATATTATGGATGGTCATGATTGGCTAGCTTTACTGTGTGTTAACCAGAAAACTATATCATCCTTATTACCTAATGACAACAAAATGACTTCTACTTTTTGTATATGGCAGTAGCAGAGCTGAACCCTACCTGTAATTGTGCCCATGTACACAAATCACCATTTAAACCACCGTTATAAAAGTAACTGTTATATCAAATATTCCCACAGATTGCACTGGCAAGCACCACTAACAGTTTGTGCCACATAATGTAATGACATTCAAAGATACTTGTCAGCACATTGGTGGCCTCTGTTTGGCAAGAACAGTCTTTTTGAGTCCTTTTCAAATGGCCATTAATTTCCCTTGGCTGCAGTAGAAAAAGCCACCTGGGGAGATATTCTCCTATGTTAAATTTACAGGAACAAGCACACATGGCGAATTCAAAAGCGAATAACATCTAACACTCAACAAGCAGACTAAATGCCAGGTTATAGGACTGTGCAGTATGAGCTAAATAATATATTGTTATTATTATATTGTCATTGTGATATGCCAGTACTGTGTAGAAGACAGAGACCACCCTTCATTTCTTCATCAGTAAAAACAAGCATGAGAAAAATCAGAATACGTGTTTAGCAGAAAATTACACAGAACTCTCCACATCTCCATATAAGACCAGCTTTTTCATTATTTAGGGATGCTTTAATTACATTTTCCCCTTCTTGAATTTTCTGCAGATTTAAAACCTGTCCCACTTAAAGATGGAAGCTTGTTATTAAGACCAAATGTTTTAAAATAATTTATTAGTTGATGACATAATTGATTTGATTCATCTCAACACCCTCAGCTAAGATGTGTGAGAATTGCTCAGGGTGCTCACAGCACACAAAAGTGAAATATGTATATATCTATATATATATTATGAAATATATTATATGTATTATGTGTAATTGTTTATTTATTTGACTTGGCAACATATTGGTAATTTATGCAACGGTCGATTCTGTAATAATAATTATCACATATTTGTTGTGACACGCTTGCTTTAGAAGATTTTGTTTGTCCATTATGGGGAGAAAGCTGTACGTGTGGGTCATGTGTCCAGACTTTCACACCACAGGCATTACTCTCTCTCTACCTCTGAGCCTGTGTCATTCCGTCTTTACTTCTTATTGTTGTCACACCAGTCAGTCAAGCCCTGTCAGAAGACCTGTCTTTAGATCACTGGCACATCTAGGCCACTCTCCCCTCCACTCAAACCCAGAGTGCGCAACAGGAGATAAGATTCACACGGCAGCCCATTTTATTTTACTGCGCCTCCACATACAGACGGCAATTCCCACAACTAATTTCACCAGGAAATGAAATGTGAAACCGTCTCAGAAGTTTACTGCCATCGCTGTGTTTTGGGAGTGCTCTGTTATCAATAGCTTCTGGTTAGATATTGCAGATGATGTCATGGTTGTTTACCTCGAAGCTTCCTCTGCCCACTCACTTTTGATGACTCTCGATTGCACTCTGCTGACAGCACCAAAAAAGGCCATGCCACACACGCTATACACCAAAAATGGTCATGTGGCACGCTTCATACATACTCACATGAACGAGCACCAGGACGTCTAGTTTATTGCTGCGTGGTTACAAGAACTAAACGTCATTTCTGAATCAAATGACTATGGCAAATAAATTTGTCATATTATTGTGCTTTGAATTTGATTCAGTGTTATATTATATGTTATATTAAATTCTGTATTACATACTGTTATACATTTTTATACAATGTTAATGTAATTATTCATGTAACTCACTTTATTTAATATGTAATTCTGTTATAATATTTAAATAGTGTAGCAGAACAAAACTCTTCCAAGGGTTCGGACTGGCCCAGGCTTTACTTCCTTAAACATTTTTGGGGGGGCATCCGCCCTGTAAGTAGATGTTCTGTAAATTTAGAATGTAAATTGATCATTTGTGTGTTGCTGATAACTGGACACTGCTCTGGAATTCCAGTAAGTTTCTAATGAGGTTTCCTCTTTAAGCTTAGTTGGATCTACCTTTTTGTTCGCAGTGGCAACAACACTGCTCTTTTCTCATCATAAAAGCTTTACCTTCATATTTAAGATATCGTTATCTTTCTTTGCCAACTACTTTCCACATGATTGGCTGTTTATCATTAAAGTCATGCTTCATGTGCCCATGCATAAGGATTATTCACAGCTTGAGAATTTAAACCTTGTTTAACAGAGACAGCTGGTGTGTGCAATTGGGAAACAAACTGTCTGCCTCATCATTCGTTTGGTTTTGTGAAGGGGTCACTCTATGGCAAAGCCTGTCTTAGTTGAACCTACTTTGTTAGATTTATCCAATTACGAGTCAAAACAGGTGTTGGCTGAAAAGCTTAACATTAACAGAGAAGTTTAAAAATAAATCTTCTGTTCGGCTCCCCCATTCACTTGAGTATCTTAGAGAACTTGATAATACAGTAATAACCCAGAAGTTGTTTGTAGGACTACTGGCAACTGTGGCACCTTACTCAAGTAGATAGATGGAGCTGGCACCAGATAATCTTGTCAACGTCTGATCTCAGAAGAGTTATGGTGTGTGCATGTCCACATTAAAGACAGTAAACTGTATTCGAATTATTTGTGTGTATAAATACAGCATAATTTATATTTAATGCCTTGCATTGTTAGAAGGAGTCCAGTTGTAACAGTAAAAAGTTACAGATTTCTTCTTTTGATAATGTGTATATATCTAATACAAGCAAGTAGATTAGTGAAAAACCCATTGGTAACATTTAGGAGCAGATTAAATGGCATGAATAGCTGCTATTGTGAATTGTTCTTAAAGAGTTGTTCTGTATTGTTTATCCTGTTCTCTCCAACAGCCCAACAGGAGACCCCCTTTTATGAGGAGTGGTGGTTTCTGATCGTCCTGGCACTGTGTGGACTGATCTTGCTGCTGCTGGTGATTTTTGGGCTCGTTTTGCATGGACAGAACAAGAAGTACAAGAGCTGTGGCACAGGTGTGTCCAGAACCATATCGTTCTGTCATCAACCTCCCATTCATGCACCCACCTCACCACACACAAGTACCGCACACTTTTATACCGAGCCAGCTGAATACACTGGCACTCTGTCTCCTTGCTCTAGCAGCTGTTTGTTGAGAGCTGTTGAATGAGGTTTCTTAGCATTAGCATTAGCTATAACATTAGGTGTTGGTCCAGGCGCTGTTGTTGCCATGATGATGATTTGCTAACCACTGCAGGTGTAGCTGTCTCCACTGTAGAGGAATCTGTCACCCTGGACAACGGAGGCTTCACAGCTTTGGAGCTGAACAGCAGACCCATCCATGTCAAGAGCACATTCCTGAGGAAGAACGGCACAAGGTGAGATGTCACAATTCTCATTATTTAAATTAGGTAAGTTTATGCTGAATAATTTTTGAAGGATGTGGAGACAGTTAACTTTATTAAATACAAACAACCTAGATATGTACACACCTGTGCTACAGATGAAAATAAATATGCTTTCAGCATCTCTTTTATGAACAACCCAGACAAAATCATTCAAACATCATAATCTACACCACATGTTGGGTTAATTGTTACAGACGTATGAGGTGGTAACAGTTGTTAAATAGGCAGGTAAATCTGTGCAAACACAAGAAAATAAATACAAGTCTGTTTTAACTAGGTTAATGCATATATTCATATTAAATATGATTAGTTAAAACAGAGCATGGGAGATTTGTTGTTGACTACAGTAGCAAAAGAGCAAATGTCAGCACAATGAAACAAAAAAAAAATTATTTACATTATACCTATACTATGTTTTTGATAAATCTGTGAATAGAAAACCCAAAAACGTATTATTTAGGAACATGGGCTTCTCTCATTGTTGATTTGTGGGGGCTTATTTGTAACACTGTGATAAAACTGACCCTGCTCTGTGGAGGGCATGCCTAAGCCTTTCTATCACTCACTGTGAATTATTTGCATGCTTTAATATGTGACTGCCAGCAAGAGGGTAATTAAAATGATATAGGAGTGAATTTCCTGACAAACAAACCAGCCACTGAAAAACAATTTCATCCTTCAAGCTCTTCAGAAATATCTGTCTAATGCTATTTAACTTTGCAAATGAAGTTGTGAGTTTGAGAAGATGTGCCTGGTAACTACTTACACCCACCCAGCTTTAGTATGTGCAGCACTTTGTCCCCTGCTCCAGGATTAGGTTTGGCGTGAACTTTATTTACACGTATACCCTGCATGTCAATCACATATGAATGACATCTTTCCATGATGACCCTTTAATGAGGTGCACAATATCATACCACTCTTTCTGTCCCATCTCCCAGGTCGCCCCCTCGACCCAACCCTGCAGGTCTGCGATACTCAGATGAAGATATCTGCAACAACTACAATGGTGCAGTGTCGACAGAGTCCACAGCGCTTACAGAAAGGCCTGCAGAACTGTCCGAGTCTGAGGTAAAATTTAATAATCTGCATAATATTATGTATGCAGTCCATATTTTAAATTAAAAAATGACTGAAACAAAAACTTTTGTTAATTGAATTGGTTATGACAGATATGCTTGGATTGGTTTGAGAGTGAAGCTTTAGCATAGATAGGAAACATGTGTTTTCACAATAAGGAAAGCTGCCTTCTCTCGTTAGTTAGGAACACCAAAGACAGAAGCTCTCTACTTCATAGGTGAACAATGAACAACACAATGGCATAATGAGTCTTTTTTCAGGAATCCCCCAGAACTCTCTGACTTTGAGACCGTGCATCTCACTCCTAGATTATAAACATTAGCAGGAAAAGCTTATAACCAACCAATGATCTATGATTTGCTAAAAACACATTACACACATTTATGACAGACCATTCTAAATATTCAAAATGTCATAAAATAAATAGATTATAGATAATTTGGGCAAATAATTATGGCATTTGGCAAATACTCCTATCCAGAATCATATTACAGCTACAAACACTTTGTAAATATCTACAGTGATACAATAGTTCTCCTTCTGTGTATGTGAATAAGCGCTGAAGGGACACTGCATTTATGGAAGGGTTAATCTTTGTACCTCTTAATAACTTTTTTGAGAAGAAAAGTAAAATAAGTCATGACAGGATGCATAGAGTCATTGATACAACTATGGGCCTAAGTAAATTTATCTTAACTATATCCAGTTCTAAGGACAATTAAAATCAACAAAAAGCTCAGTTGTTAAATAACTGTCATTTTTAAAGAATATTTATTTTTGTTTATTTTGAATTTATTGAATTAATTTACTTACACACAAACACCAGAGGCTATACACTTTTAAAATCTACATTAGGTTATAATAATAAAACCCCAACTCAGAAAACGATGAGACAGTCTGGAAAATGCAATGCTTACACTTTGACCTTTATTTCTTTGCAGACGGCATGATCATGTTTTGTCTAATGGTTTGTCTCCTTCATTTTATTTCTTAGTATACATTCAGGCCCGCAACACATTTAAAACAGTTGACACGGGGGCAGTTTAGGGCTAGTGATGAGCTCAAAACCTGAATAACAACGTGATTATAAACAGGTGATTGTAACCATGAATTGGTACAACAACAGTATCCACAAAAAGTCTTTGAGTAGCACTGATAAGCAGAGGCTCTCTAGTTAGTCAACATATATGAGAAATTTTAAATCTTGAAAGAAAGAATTCCCAGTAAGGGAAATTTTACCAAGACATTTTGGTAAATGGTATGCTTCCGATTTTGTGGGAACCGTTTGGGAAGGCCACTTTCTGTTTGAGCTTGACTGTGCCCCAGTGCACAAAGCAAGGTCCACAAAGGTACGGGTGGGTGAGGTTTGAGGTTTACCAGGTTATGGTTGTGCGTGTCATACTGTTTTGGAATTTTATAATGTGTGATTATAATGTAATGCTGCTCTTATTATCTGTTCTAGGCCACAGACAGCGACTGTGAGGAGGAGCAGATCAAGCACTCATTCGTGAACCACTACATGAGTGACCCCTCCTACTTTAACTCATGGAAGCGGCAGCAGAAGGGTCTGAAGCAGACGCTGGCTTGCGCCTATGAGGAGTGCGCCAGCAGGGATGGCGAGGGCTACTATCAGACAGTGGTGACCCAGCACAGCGTCGGAGGGGTGTACACACCCGCTGGCCAGCCAGCGACCGGCTCACGGACTCCCGTCACAGGCTTCTCGTCCTTTGTGTGACGCTGCATGGGGCTCGGAGGAGCGGGACCCCTCTGCAGGCCCTTTGTTCTGGCAACAGTAAGGGAAAGGCACAAGACTTGGGGTGGGGCGTATTCAGGACATTTCAGCAGTACTTTCACCATGAGCACTACAAGAGACGACATTTCTGACCGACCCATTTCGATGTAACTTGAATGTGCTCGTGACGATCGGTGAACGCGGCGGAAAGCGAGAAACGAGTCAGCAATGTGGAAAAGTCACTGTAATCACGGGCCTGGAGATAATCACACAGTTTGGAGTGAATGTTACTTGTACGTGTTCTACACAGGCACAGCCGCAGCCATTGCAGATGACTGAAAGCTTTTTTGTTTTATCAGATGGGGATAAAGCAGGGTACAACAGGGAAGTCCTGTCCGTAATCTACAGATGTGACGATCAGCACTACATTCCCACACTTGACTCTACATGGTGACACACTCTCACAGGATAAATGACCATGAAAGCATTCCTGACACTTTTCCCTTTACGACAACCGCCAGGAGGATTTTACACGGAACACGTGCTCTGTAATTATTATATACTCTAATGTCAAGTCTGAATAATCCATCACTCGCCTTCAGTGTCTCTATATATACATGTTCCACTCGTGAAACTGTAATGGATGTGATGAAGGAGTGGTTGAACTTGGCTCCAGTGTGCACTGTTCAGCAGGGCACTGAGTCCTTCAGCAGTGAGCCGACAGCATCTGCTCGTATTCCTCCCAAGGCGTAGGACGGAGCATCAGTCGTGCAGTGATTCTTTAGGTGTCACATCATCCTCTCGCGGAACATTGCCATTATAATTCTGCTTATTTGTTCCCACGTTTAAGAGCGGAGTTCGGTTTTCCAGACACTGGTCATAGCCTCGTCCTGGACCAAAGCATATATTCAAAGAAATTCCAATAGCCTTTGAAATTTACTCTAAGGCTACTTTAAAACTGAATCTGGAAAGCAGGTCTTTATGCTGGATGATTAATGAACATGAATTCTTCCCTTCACTGCACAGTTTCATATTTCCCCCGTTCTAAAACACCATATTCCATTCATGAAGGACATAATGATTAGCCACAGATATGGTGTGACAGGACAGTGGAAACACATACACAGTACAGTGCAGGGACTGGAGGTGGAAAACTGCTGCAGGAGTATTGTGGGAGAGGTTAACCTTGATGACCTTTGGCACATTATTTGTAGGGTTCTCACAGTTTTGGACGTGAGAGTAATTATTTTGTTTAAAGAAAGTATTTTAGGACAGTTCATGTTTTTGACACTGTGAAAATTTAGCACAAGACAAAACTATTTTTGTCACAGCTTCAAGTGACAAGTTGCTCCATATCCAAACTCCATCAGCAAGGACGTTGGGTACATTTGGTAAATACACCTTTTTAAGCACTGCAGTCTTTTAGTTTGTGTCTCACGCTACACAGAAAACCATTGCCTTTTTTTTTTTAGTTTTTTTTCTGAAATGGAAGCTGAATGATCCATGAAAGCCCTTGGATGTGTTAGAGATGGAGTGAGAACCCTGTATTTCCAGCACCCTTAAGCCATAAGGACATCATTTTCTTTTCCTTTTCTCTATTTTCAGATTCACTTCTCACAGAGTGGAAGGACTGAATCGTTGCCTTTTCTCCATCTTATAAGCTTGAAAGGTGTAAATGTGATTTAGGATTTGTTTGTGTTAATTATTTGCTTCTTTTTTTGACGGTAGTGTTATTACAGACTGATGCAGCGTCATTCGTATTTTCATTTCACTGTATTTTCTTCACTTCTTGAAATTGCCAATCACAGTGGTGGACAACAGAAGAATGAACTGTAATGGAAAAGGAAATGTTTATGGTTTATGCCTGCCATAATATCTGTCCCAGCACGAGTGTAATGTCATGGACATTCATGAAGTAAAGACTATTTCCCACTTTTTTAGAGAAATTAAATGTTTGCTGTTCACGCAAGTTAGATGAACTACTAACATTTTGTTGCCATCTACAAAGACACAGTGTGCCAGACACGTTCTTTAGATTGAAACTACATTCACACGCCTTTAGCGCATCCTGTCTACATGTATGTGATATTTAGGGCTTTTACTTGGAGTGCTGTTCTCTGTCAGAGATTACAGCTAACAGAATCACTGCTCATGCATGTCCTGTAAATGAACTAGTGGATCACAGGAATGGAATTTCTGGAAAGACCATTTAAATTATAAATTATAAATTATAGTTATTACATGTTTAAAGTGATTTCTAACGTGCACATAGAATATTGTACAACGATATTCCAAAAAAAAAAAAAAGTAATAACAGCATGCACTAGTATGCGATCATTTTAAGCCTATATTTAATTGTAACGAAGACAACAAACCCAATGCTGAAAATGAGAATTTTTTATAAAACATGCCTCTTTTATATATGCCTACAACACAAAAAAATCTGGGACAGGATAAACAAAAGACTGGAGAAAGTTGTTGTTGCTAATAAACACCTGGTGGGAGCTAATTACGTTAATTGGTAAAAGGTCAGTGATATGGTAGGGTATAAAATAAGTAAAGATGGGGAAGGACTGCTCGGGAAAATAGTGCAACAATACAATACAAAAAAAACATTTCTCAGCGTAAACTTGCTAAAACTTGACTTAAAAACAAGACCCAAAATCAATATTGGACCGTGTGATCTTCAGGCGCTCAGGCAGCAATGCATTAAACACAGGCGCTATGCTGTTCTGGAAACAGCGCTGTCACACATCACTGCATCCACAAATGCAAGTTAAAACCCTGCCATGCAAAGAAGCCATATACACTGATCAAAAAAATAAAGGGAACACTTTTTAATCAGAGTATAGCATCAACTCAGTTCAACTTCAGGGATATTGATCTGGTCAGTTAAATAGTAGGGAGGGCCGTTAATCAGTTTCAGCTGCTTTGGTGTTAATGAAATTAGAGGAGCAACAATGAACATCCCCCAAAACAGGAATGGTTTAAAAGGACGAGGTCATTGACATTTTGTCCCCCCTCATCTTTTCCCACTGATTTTTCACTAGTTCTGCAGTTGACTTGGGTCAGCGTCACTACTAGTACCATGGTGCGGTACCTGGACCCTACAGAGGTTGCACAGGTAGTCCAACTACTGAAGGATGGCACATCAATATGTGCCATTGCCACAAAGTTTGCTGTGTCTCCCAGCACAGTCTTAAGAGTACGGTGGAGATTCCAGGAGACAGGCAGTTACTCTAGGAGAGCTGGACAAGGCTGTAGAAGGTCCTTAACCCCTCAGCAGGACCGGTATCTGCTCCTTTGTGCAAGGAGGAACAAGATGAGCACTGCCAGAGCCCTACTGCTGTGAATGTGTCTGACCAAACAATCAAACAGGCCTCATGAGAGCGACCTGAGGGCCCGATGTTCTGTAGTGGGCCCTGTGCTCACTGGCCAGCATCGTAGAGCTCCGTTGGCATTTGCCACAGAACACCAGAATTGGCAGATCTGCCACAGGCGCCTTCTGCTTTTCACAGATGAGAGCAGGTTTAACCTGAGCACATGTGACAGACGTGACAGGCTCTGGAGACGCCGTGGAGAATGTTATGCCCCCTGCAACATCATTCAGCATGACTGGTTTGGTGGTGGGTCAGTGATGGTCTGGGGAGGCATATCCCTGGAAGGACGCACAGACCTCTACAGGCTAGACAACGGCACCCTGACTGCTATTAGGTATCAGGATGAAATCCTTGGACCCGTTGTCAGACCCTACGCTGGTGCAGTGGGTCCTGGGTTCCTCCTGGTGCACAACAATGCCCGGCCTCATGTGGCGAGAGTATGCAGGCAGTTCTTGGAGAATGAAGGAATTGATACCATTGACTGGCCCACCGGCTCCCCTGACCTAAATCCAATAGAACACCTCTGGGACATTGTTTCGGTCCATCTGACACCACCAGGTTGCACTTCAGACTGTCCAGGAGCTCAGTGATGCCCTGGTCCAGATCTGGGAGGAGATCCCCCAGGACACCATCCGTCGTTTTATTAGGAGCATGCCCCCACGTTGCATACAAGCATGTTGGGGCCATACAAACTACTGAGTACCATTTTGAGTTGCTGCAATGGAATGTTGGTTAAATGGACGAGCCTGCTGCATCATTTTTGCACTTTGATTTTCAGGGTGTCTTTGAATTCAACCAATTCAGTTTAATTTCCATCAAACGATATGAGGAAAGATGTTCTGCATGATTTTTTCCCATTGAGATCTGATGTGTTTTCAAAGTGTTCCCTTTATTTTTTTGAGCAGTGTATAAATAGCCTCTGTACCTGAGCTCATTTAACATGGACCAAGGTGAGAGGTAAAAATGTTATAAACTGAAATACCTTATCCTGGAGAAAGAGAGGCCATCCGGCTTGTTATCAGCACACGGTTCACAAGCCAGCATCTGTGGTGGTTTGAGCCAAATGCCAGTTTCACCCACAAAAAATATATATGATGAACAGAAGGCATAAGAAATCAGATCCCGAACTGCCGAGCATCTGAAAATCAGAACTACAGCAAGTTGGCCGCTCAATTCCCAAATGAAGAGGCGATGAACACAGTGGTTAACATGAACCTGTCCTAACTTTTTTGAATTGTTTTGCTTGCATCAAGTTCAAAATGGATTTTTTTTTTCAAGAATCAATAACATTTCTGTTCTAACATTTTATTTTCTATTAAACATAGAGTTTCAAATTTCATGATTTTCAGAAAGTCAGTTGGCATAATTGCACGGGGATTGCTGTGGGATTATTTATTTATTTTAATTATTAAAAAATAAGAAAAATGATTGAAACCTTTTTAATGGTAAGTATTCGACCTAGTCGTGGGGTGGACTAGTACAATGCATTACCTTTTCCATGGTTTTAAAATCCTGGGCGGTGCCGATTGTACATACCAACTTTTACTAGTACTAGGTCAAACTGAATGTATGATCTCCAAACTTTTAAATTATAGTGAAACTGCTGTACGTATTTACTACAGAAGGTGTATATGGTAAATACTGAACATAAAAGTAAACAAACACACAATGTCCAGTACGTGGCGCTGTACCATCAGCTGGAAAAGGGATAAAACACAGTTAATCGCTGGACAACAAGGAAGTGCGCTCAGTGATCGCCACCGTCTCTCAGATCTTCTCAGGTGGGTAAAGAGACTTTTCATGACTTATTTAAAGAACACATACAGAATTTATTCTCCGGGTTTACATCATAGAAATGATCCAGAAATATCAGACATGAAAGGTCGAGTGCTGAAAAACAACAGAGCAGAATTCCTCTGATAGTTGTGCGGATCTCTGATCCTCCCAGCTGGGGTTTGTACTGGAGGACAGTTGGAGTGAGTCTGAGCTCCTCTCTGCGTTTCTGATTCAGGCGCTGAAGTTCAGCTGTCTAAGAGCTTTCTGGGCATCTGTGCCCAATCGGAGAGCAGCTTTGTGCTCTTTAGCCTAATCGATGTCTCCTATAGGCGAATATGGCTTTTAAGACGTCTACAAGATATGACGCAATTTAGTGACGTCGTTGTTCTGCCAGCCAGCTGGATGTTTTCAGGGGTGTGTCTGTACTGTCCGGGGTATTTACACTGGTGTGGTAGTGACTGTTACTGCTGTATTTGTGAGGAATGAGATGTGGGGTTTTCCTGTTGGTCATTAACTTTAATCTGTGGTTAATTTTACTGTAGCTCATTTCACTGAACTGCTTTTAATCCAAGACCTAATAGGACTTACAATGCCTTACTATATACCCACAGCAAACATAAGGAATAAAATAAAAAACATTTGTTCAAGTTGAAACAGGGCATATCTGTCTCTTTGCCAACAGAATCAGATTGAACAAGGGTAGAGAAACCAAGCAACAGTATCCCCTTTGTCTTAGCTGCAGCTCCTAAATATATTATTATAAATATACAGATTATTTATCAGTTCTATTTATCAGTCGGTCTACAGGCATGTTAAATAAGCTAGGTGACAGAATGTCATGATGTCAAGGGCAAACATTATCTCAGTTAACTTTCTTTACATTTAGTTTTACTTTTAACTGAAGCTTAAACATTTCTACTTTGCTTTCTCCATCACAAACTCCCATTAGATCGGCCCCTTCAGTCCTGTCAGTCTTCTTTGGCTTCTTCCTCTCCCTATCCTCCTGTGTTCAGTAATATGTTCATTCACATTTGTTTTGTTTTGTTTTATTGCTAAACAGCACATCTCACTGGCCTCTGACAGAGCTGCAACCTGTTCATTCCCATCCCACCATAACCTAAACAATAAATGGTAAATACTGCAGAGAAAACATTTTTTAAAAGGCTAGACTGGCATTTTCCTAAGAGGAAATACATACGAAGAGAGATGAAAGTGTGTGGCTGCATGTATGTGTGTATAGAAGATGTGTTCAAAAACATTCCACCCATACACAGCACACCTCTCACTGCAGAGACCTTCAAAACAGTTTGAATGTAGTTTAAATAATAATAATAATAATAATAATAATAATAATAATAATAATAATAATAATAATAATAATAATAATTATTATTATTATTATTATTATTATTATTATTTTGTTTTTTTTAATGATTTGTATTTCCTGACGGAAATAACCAGTGCTTGAAAAGGGCTAACAGTGTAGTGTGTGTGTGTGTGTGTGTCCGTGTGCATGTATGTTCCACCGTTACCTTAAAGCTACTGTCACTGTAAACTATGCCACTGTACTATAAGGCAAGCACTACAAAGTGACATCAGTAACATTATATGGTATACTTCTGCTCTCACGTTCACTCTCACTATAAAGTTAGTTGTCAGCTATCCAGCTTACTTTTGTTTTAGCCTATCACACCTTCTCTTTAGCGTACATAGACCCACAGTTAGCTAACAGCAACCGTGAAAACACCAAAACTACTAACTATAATTAGATATAAATGAATATTGTAGGCATCTTCACCCTGTATATTACAGATTTTGAACATTGTCTAATGCATATGTCAGAGCTTGCAGTGAGCTTTTCATCAGCTTCAGCAGGTGCAGGCCGATGTTAATTTGCATAGAAACTAGAGACCCGCCCACCCCAGGTCTGATTTGATTGGCTTACAATTTATGAAGTCTAATATCATTGGCCGAGCCAGGGGTTTGCACTTTGCACTCTGTTTTAGCACAGGGAAGGCTGGATAAGAGCAGCAGTCACTTCCCCAGATTGCATGCTTCCTATCAGCAAATTGTGTAGCTGGGGACACACTAGCGTGGTTGAATAATGAAGATTGAATGGGAATAAACCATAGATAATTTGAACAAGTAATATATAACACTTATTATAACACTATAACCCTCTGAAAAACAGGATAAATGGAGGTAACAACGTATGCATTAACACATATGGACTGAAGGGTTTCAGAGGGTTATGAAAGTTTTTCACTGCTAATTATTTGAAACTCTAATGAAAAAGGAATTTCTATATTCAGGCAAAAGATTCTAGCTACAGAGGCTAACTAGATTTTACATATTACTTTAATAACTAAATGTCATAATAAAAGCCTTTGAAGAAGAAAGACAATATGAAAACAGCAAGCACAGCACCTCGTGATAACATGGTCATAAAACGTGGAAGCACTAGTCGGTGCAATTCCATATATAGCTTAGTTATTTTACAGTAGGGAAGCAGATCAGATGTCACTTTAGCAAGTTAATGCAAAACCAAACAAATGCTTAATGAACTTATCTAGATGGTACTCGGGCCAAGTCAGAGATAAGAAGCTTTCTTCATTACCTTATTTAGTCATGTTATCCACCTACTTCCCCTGTCGTGAACTTGAACCTTGTTTAGCCTTCCATAAAAACCATCTCCCAGCAGATATTTCTTTAGCTTCAAGCCACGCTGAAAATGGACGATCAGCTGGACACTTCCTCTGAGTTTGTCATTTCAGGTGAAAACAAAATGAGCTTTCTCCCATCTCTGTCCGTGACATGGGCTCTGGTCGTAGTGGTGGTCACCCTTCTGTTAATGTAAGTATGTTTACACAAGTTTAACAGGTGCTACATGTGGACGATGGCAGGTTCCACCTCTTCTCTCACACTGTGGTTTGTGTTGATTCTACATTGCTGCGCTCAGTACGGACTGTGTTTCTTATTTGCAGTTATGGCACATGGCCATATCGTTTTTTTAAGAAGATGGGGGTCCCAGGACCAAGGCCTTGGCCGTATATTGGAACCTTTCTACATTACAGAAAGGTGCGTATGTCCCCTGACGTAAAGGAGTATATGGATATTGATGCTGAGTAATGCAGAAGCAGCAGCTTGTTCTTTTGTTACTTATGCGCATGTGTTTGAAATCCTTTCTAGGGTTTCTACAAATTTGATACTGAATGTTACAAGAAATATGGAAAGGTTTGGGGGTAAGTACGATTAGGATAACTGCATATAAAATATATACAGTACTCTGAAAAAGTCTTTGGCACCCAAAAAAATATGTTAAATTAATAAAATTGAGCAGGTAGTTGTTGTTTAAACATTTTATTGAATACGAATAATTTAACACAATGTGTAGTAATACTATTGTACTTTTCTGTATGTCAATGTGTTTACTTAACCATTTCTAAACCTCTTCCCTAGTATTCTTTGTAAATAAGCTTGATGTGCTTGAGATGTGCTGCTGATGGAACTAAACAAATCCATGCAATGGATTGAAATGTATAACCCGAATAACATAAAACATTTACTACATTTTTTACTGTATTTATGTTTATTTTTGTATTAATGTTATATGGTGTTATAGTGACAAAAACATTCTGTCCACATAAATAGTTCAAAAAATTTGCTCAGGTGCCAAAGACTTTTGCACGTTACTATAGATACTAAGTATCATGAAAATACCATGTACAATTAAAAGCCCATCCAGGAGTTCTCAGATAGTTCAAATGGTAAGAATAGACAAACAGACAAATTAAAAGGTTATTTTTAATAAAAACGTTTGTAGCAGTAGCTTTAAGAACTGTATTTAAGAAGAACTGTGGGCTTGTTTCAGCAGTATAAAGAACCACATCTTGATTCTGCTTGTTTTGTGAGGCTCTGTGGGACCTAAAAGGAATGCTGCCCTGGTGTAATATGATCAAATGTATGTTTCTCTTTATTACTAAGGATCTATGATGGAAGGTTACCAATTCTAATGGTCTTAGACCTTGAAATGATCAAATCCATCATGGTGAAAGAATGTTATTCTGTCTTCACTAACAGAAGGGTAAGTTCACATGAACAGTCCCATTACTGCCACTGTTAGGATGCGTCAGGTTTTAAGTGTAATTAGGATTTGCACTGTAGTCCATGTGGTTGATGAATAATGAGGCCCAGTGTGTAGTAAACCTGGGGTTTTAAGGGGGTTGTAAGGGGTTTAAGGGGTTAAACAAGGTGTTGTAATATGTTTTTATGTGTTCAGGAAACAAACAAGGATTTGGCTGGGCCCTTTGCTGACGGGATTAGTGTTGTAAAAGATGAGCACTGGAAGCGAATCCGGGGTTCAGTCTCTCCATTCTTCACAAGTGGACGACTGAAGGAGGTGCAGAGTCTTATAAGTTCATTTCAGAACAATATACACTTACTAGTTAAATATGGATAAAATGTAATCATTGCACTGTTCAATCTGATTAAATTAGGTGTCTATGTGTAATTTGTTGATCATCCTGATCTGAAAATCCTACATAATTCTACAGAACACAAATGTGTTAAAACTGCTACTTGGAAAATGATGAAGTGAATCTTGAATCTCCTAAACCCTGAATTCCAATGACACCGTGTTTTTATTATCCACCTTCCTGGCTGCTCAGTTATGGAAGTTTTTTTTTTGTTGATATATTACAGATCTTTCCAATAGCTGACAAATATGGAGATCGCTTTATTGAGAACTTGAAGAAGAGGAACCCAGAAGAACCAATTAAAGTTAAAGAGTATGCTTGCATTGCTACAGTCCCTGCAAGAACACCATACGATTATACAAATCAATGCTTATTCAGAATTCTGTTTATCAATCATTCACTAGGGTTACATTAAATGTACATTCACAATTAAATGTAAAAAAAACAGTGTACATAATTTGACTTAAAATTTTATTGTAATGATCTAACTGTAAATACCATATGCTGGAGAAGTGACGTGTCTCTTTCACAGCGCCCTCGGCCCCTACTCTATGGATGTTGTCACCAGTGCCTCCTTTAGTGTTGAAGTTGATTCTATGAACAACCCAGATGACCCTTTCGTCGCCAACATTAAGAAGATGCTCAACTTTAGCTTCTTCAGCCCTCTTTTCCTAATATTGAGTATGTACTATTCACTCTTATTAGTCATAATACTTAGTTTGAATAATTCAGTACTATCTGCAGTTTTTCTTTTAGGGCCAATTTTGCTTTAGGTGTTTTATATATCTTTTCTCTTTACTCATACAGGGAAATGTTAGCTCAGTAATAACATAAAATGTCTACATCATCAGAACAAGGAAAACAAACTAAATAAAAACTAAACTAAAAAAGGAATATTTTTAGGAATAATTATGTCTACACCCTACCAATCATAGTTTAAAGGTGTTTTAAATTAAATAAGATGAATTAATCATTAATAATTAATTAAAAATTATTGCATTTTAAATAATTCCTAACTGTTGTGGTGTGCATCGCAGATTAAATATGATCATTACATTCTTGACAACTGATTTATGTCTAATTTACATGATCACACTTTCTCTGGAAATGATTACTATTTGTGGGTCAGACATATTTTTAACTGATTAGATATCAGTTTAAATATCAGAAAAATAATTAATTAATCCGACTTAACAGGTCAGAAAGCTGTAACTTGCTACTGATAGTCTGTGTCTGTTTTAAAGCTGTCTATCATATGCAAATCATGCAGTGATATTCCAGAAAGATTATGAAGACACTACAGTCTACCCAAATTCATCATTTCTAGAGCCCACCAGAGATCACTACATCAGCTGAATGTACATCAAAGTGTTTTATGAGCCTGCTGTTTCTAAGCAACATACAAAGGGACATTAGGTAACATTAATGGTGAAAAGCTGCTGTTTATGTCTCTCGTTTGCAGCTCAATTTTTGAGTAGGGATTCATTTCTGAAACAACTTGATTTATTTGTCATAATGACTCAGTAGAGTTTATGATGAATTCAGCCCACAGGACTTAAGCTATGATTTGTACAGTAAGGAAATAATTCTGTGACGAATGACTATACTGATTAATTTGTCCCGTTTGTTTTGCAGCTCTGTTTCCCTTTGCTGCTACACTTTTAGCAAAAATGGGAATCACCTTGTTTTCAAAGTCAAGTGTGGACTTCTTCTACAGTTCCCTGAAGAAGATAAAAGAGCAGCATGGTACAAGTGATGATGTATGTGTGAATATCTATTGAATCTGCACTTATCAGCACCTTCTATGTGTACCTAAGAGCCACTGTATGTTTCATACACATATGTGACAGTTGGGCTCTCTCCTTTTAGAAACGAGTGGACTTCATGCACCTAATGATCCAGAGCCAGATTTCTGATGAGCAAGCTAAAAATGTCTCCAGTGAGCAACCAGCCAAAGGTAGGGGCTGCAGTAAGATCCAGGAAGCTCCTTGTTTAAGAAGAACAGTAAACGCTGTCCTCAGTATGGCTCTTGTTTAGGTTTAGTTCTTTTTCAAAGAGATGTGTGCACTTGTGTTTTCTTTTACAGGGTTGACTGACCATGAAATTCTTTCCCAGTCCTTCATTTTTATCCTGGGGGGATATGAGACCACCAGCAGCACCCTTACTTTTCTACTGTATAATCTTGCCACTAATCCAGACTCCTTGAACAAGCTGGTCAAAGAGATCGATGAAGCCTTTCCTAATAATGTGAGCACAACAGTTTAAACTGCATATAGAAATATAGCATAATATAGAAAACCTGGCAAAACAAAATGGCACAATTATGTTTTTATTAGGATGTGTACAATTAGTTTTTACAAAAAAATCAACAACACATGCTTGACAAGAGTGGCTGAGACTCGATAGCTGCATGCAAAATTTACTGTGAATAGCTATGCGATATAAAGAGTGTAAAAATAAAGTGAAATGACATTTGATGTCAAAGATGATTACTTCAGTATTTTAAGAAAGATCATTTTTCCTTTCTTTCCTTATTTCCTTATAATTTCCTTATTTCGTTTACAGTTTAGAATATTTATTTTGGCAAATATCACAGCTTGCAAATATTCTTTGTAGCCATCTTAGTGTTATATAGTTCTCTAGCTGTTATGCATGAACTGCTCCTTTAAGGTAAAAAAACACCTCTTGAGGTAGTGAATCTGTTCTTCCCACTATCAGTGAACGGTTGCAACACAAGCCCAAAGCATGATCAATTCACCACCATGTTTAACAGCTGGAGAGGTGTTCAGAATGTGGCCACAGAGTTTTATTTTAACTTCATCAGGCCACAGGACCGCTTCATGCTTATTTACAAATACCATTGCAAATGTCTGAGGTAGAATTTTGTGGTAAGGATGCAGGAAAATGTTTTCCGTCAAAAACAACTATAACACAGTATAAGAAAACAGAGGCCTGCGGCACAACTGCACTACCACTGAAATTTTGAAGATAATGTTTCATGTTGAACTCTTTTGGAGATCTGTTCATCTATCACTCATTATCACCATAACAGAAATTTTAACGCAAACTTTTGCTGGGCTGTGTATCCACACTAAAAGGACTAAAGAAAAGGAAGGAACGGCAGTGAGCTTTAAGAGCAATTTCACAGAATCACATTTTCATATTTATAGGCTCCAGTGACCCATGATTCACTGACGAAGTTGGAGTACCTGGACATGGCCATCAATGAGTCGATGCGTCTCCTCCCTACTGCCCCACGTCTGGAGAGAGTGTGTAAGAAGACCATAGAGCTCAATGGGATCACTATACCTAAAGACACACTTGTTGGAATCCCGACGTATGTCCTGTTCAGAGACCCACAGCTGTGGGAATCTCCTGAGGAGTTCAGGCCTGAAAGGTAATGTGATTACTCTTCCTACCCCTGTACTACCCTTTTACTCCAGCCTTGATCTTTAGGTAACAACTACAGTGTTACCTAAAGAGTTTCACACTAAGCATTAAATCAAGTAAAGATATGGTTACTGGTGAAATGACTCGGGCAGAAGTTTTTTACTTAAATAATGAGTAACGTAAACTCTGTTACACCTGGTCAGTTTATATGACTAGTATCTGGATTGTATCCTGATAAGATTTTAGCCACATGCTTTCAGAATTAAAAGTCAAAGGTTGATGTTTCATATATATTTACATCATTTAGCTGACGCTCTTATCCAGAGCAACATACAAGGTTAATCATATTACAGATAGGCCAATGTTGTGTTAAGAGTCTTGCCCAAGGACTCTTATTGGTGTAGCACCGAGTAGTCACCCAGACCAGGATTCGAACCCCAGTCTCCCACGTGTGGTGGTGGCTCCCTGGCGGGTAGTGGTGTTATCCCCTGAGCTACACCAACCTCTTAGGATAGCAGCTCTGGAATCTGATAGCTGTTTGGGACAGAATATGCAAATGTGTTAGTTACATGGCAAACAATTAAAATTGTTTACCCTTTCAGTCTCTTCCTGTGCCCCTATGCTAAAGATGGCTGCTGCTATTTTGAGACTCAGAGGAAAGCAAGAGGTTCATCAGGTCATGCTAATAAGAAAACTATACTACTATTCAGACTGATTCAGACTCAGCAATAACCATGGTTGCAACCATAGCAAAAGTCATTATGTTGTTTGTGTGTCTTCTATTGTTGTATTCCTGCTGTAGGTTTATCTTCTATTAGTTCTATATATGCTGTTCATAGATATTTTAGTTGGTTTCCATCATTTGTAAGCAGTACTGATACCAAAATGATCTGATTATGCTACCTGTGTGCGCTGACTGTGCAACTCTGTGAATATGATCAATGCAGTATTAGTATTAGTGTGGGAAGCACCATGAACAGGACTAGCAATCTGTTGTAACATGTTATTACTTTAATATGAAACTAAAGAAGAAAAATTGATTTTCATTCAGGAATTCAGTAAGTTCATTTTGAGATGCATATTTTTAAGTTTTCAACTAGAAGGGTTTTGAACTACACCAGCCATTCATAATTTTAATCAGTGAACTATTTGTGTCGGTTTCAAAGCAGTAACCCTGTCTCATAAATGATGGTCCCTGTAATGAACTTCTTCTTTCTAAATAAATTACTGAAAAGTATTGTTGGGTTTTCACTTGTGCAGTTGGTTCAAGCAGAACTAGCTTGTGAGTAATGAGATCATTACACACCTGGAGAGGAGTTATCAGTAGCTTGTAATGGATTACTGTACACCAACACTGTTTTACCATCGTATATACAATGGTTTGCTTCTTTCCTGCAATAAGCTGGAGACTAGAGCACACAGTATATGTTTATATTGTCATGTTTATGTCTGTGCAGTGATGGGCCAGTGCTAACAAGTGATTTCCTCTGATTACTGAAGGTTTAGCTCAGAGAATGACATCGACCAATATGCTTTCATGCCATTCGGCCTCGGGCCTCGCAACTGCGTGGGAATGAGGTTTGCTTTGATGATCATGAAACTGGTGGTGGTGAAGCTGCTGCAGAACTTCAGCATTGAGACATGCAAGGAGACACAGGTAGGAGCTCTCTCTCCTTTAAAGCAATAGCTTCTTAAGAAACTCATTTTCACCTTCATCCTGTTGATAGGCATCATGCAAACAGCATTCCTAAATAATCACATGTGTAGTATGACGCAAAGCTGTGATGACTGATTTGTCTGGTAACTGGATTTAACATTCAGTGATAGATATACAGTAAACTGTTTCAGCAGAACCGTCACGGCACATTAGCTGTGTTTGATACATGTGAGCTTTTTCACTTCTCGGCTGAACACTATTCTAAATGTCTGTTCCTGTCTTAATTCTGCTTTTTCAGATTCCCATTCAGCTCAATGCTCTCTTTCAACCTACAGTTCCTGTGACTCTAAAGTTTGTACCAAGATCTCACAAAGAGAAATAGTTCAACCTCAGACAGAACAGCCAACAGGAAGTTTTATCAGAAATCATGATTCTCTGTGTTTAAGTGTTTGAATGTAATGGGAATGGGCATTTTCCTACATGTTGCATTAATACTGCTTTCTTGTTAGTGCTATTCTGTTAATTATACTTATAGCATATTTTATGGTTAAAACGTTGTGATATGAAGCTTATTTTTACTCCAGTGGGTTTTTTTTACCCACACCTCTGTCTGTCAGGTATTTTACATATTATTTCCTGAGAAAAGAAACACGCAACTGAAAGCTCAGGCATGTTGATGTTTATATTGTGTGTAACATTCAAAGTGAAACATATATTGTTATGGGGATGAGGGTTTTTTATATCAGCCATTTCAAGAATCTGGATGGAAAACATTAATTTGATGTACACTTGAAAATGTGTTACGGGTTGTTGAATGATAAAATCATTGAATAACATAATAAAAACAACAACTTGAAGGGGATGAAAAAAGTGGAGCATTAAAAATAAATCAACTGTGATTTTGACAAGATGATTTACAATTCATTGAAGCTTATTTTGCCAGGTTATAAACTCAGTTTAGCAGCTCTTAGAAAAATTTTCATGTTTACATGATTGATCTTTACTCACTGACACAGCATTTCTAGGTGGAACACACACGTTTCAGAATAATTTATCAACATAACCATACCTTCACAACTCTACCGCTTATTAATATGGTTTCTGATCCAATCCCTACAAAGTCGTTTTGTTACCATCTCGACTTGAAAAACCACCATACAGATTAATTAAAGTTACATTTCCAGCTTATAAGTGAATCCACATGAAATAGGTACACTCTGCAATGCAAAATACCAGTGACCCATAGAGGGCACCTTATCTGACTTCCATTTTTGGCCATGCAACCCCACCTTTATCTAACATTGTCATGGTCAGGGCCCTCTAGCGGAGAAAAGGAGCTCACATTGTATATAGCTGAGCCAGAGACTGGCAAACTATCCTCTCAACAAGGAGATGAATTTGCACACAAATCCTCTTTGGGCCCTTTTAACGTGGTTCTATACAGCTGTATAGGAGCGCAGCTATCCCAGAGAATTTTAAGGGCCTTAAGTCTTTATAGTAACTGCAGACAGCTTAAACAGCAGGCCATTCATAGACTGGAAATTAAACATTAAGATCAGACTCCCAAAGAAAGAGAAAGAGAGACCCCGGGTGCCTGGCAGCTTAAGAAAAAATAACTGTCTGGTGAGTCTGGTGTTGCCCGGGCCATGCACAGCATATGGGCTTTTTTGAGGTCCCCTGAGCTTTCAGTATTGAGGTGCTGTGCTGGTAGGGAATAATCTCTCTAGAGTCTTGATACTGCTGCCATTAGACTCTTGACTCCTGGGTGCCAGTAAATAGGAGCGAATGTACAGAGAGCTATGTGGGATATTTCAACATACCTAATAAAAAAAGCGATGGAAGTCAAAATGCATTTTAGCTCACTTCCAGACCTGCTGAATTCACAAGAGCGACAGGATGTGTTTCAGAGTTGAAAAGTGTGAGACTAGCTTTAGGGGTCTGTTCCCAGAGTGTGGTTTGTTTCAGAGCAGTGTCAGATATAAACTCTAAAACACATCAGAGGAAGAAAGATCATGAGTGTGTATGAGTTGATCATGCTAGATGGAGTTAGTGAATTTGGAGCCGAGGCAAAATACAGAAATGAGGCCCCTGGAGGCACAATTTCAAATTTGTTCTATACACAGTCTCACTAACTTGACTATCAAATTTGACCACAAATATGGACCACTTATAAGGTATCTAAAGAGATTATCAAAGTGGATTAACTGTTGTGTACGTGACTCACAAAAAATGTACCCCATAAACTTCCTCATTTTATTCTCAGTTTAGAGACAAACAAGTGCAGGGAGTGTTTTCTTGTGAAACAGTTGAACTCATGTCTGTTTTCAGATGTTTCAGAGAAAAAAAAGTTCCCCACTTGAATCCACTGTCGCAGGAAGTGTAAGAAGAGGTCAAAGAGTTGTCCTCAAATTAGGACACAGGTCAGAAATGTGTGTGTGCACGCAGGCTGGGGGTGGAAGTGTACAAGTTTGGCGGAGCGGGGGGTGTTTGGTGGATGAGAAGGGTTGGGGAATTTTGTGGCTGATCTTGGACCACTAATACCTATCACCTATTGCTAATACCTGTTGACTAAAGGGTACATTATTAACAGGTGTGGCGCATAACCATGTAGTCTCCATAGAAGAACACTGGCAGCAGAATGAGTCATACTTAAGTCACTTTAAATGTTACACAACTGTGTCAGTTTGTTACACTTTTGCCACAAGGCAGTTTATGAAATTTCTGCCCTGCTTGATCTGCTGGAGTCAACTGTAAAACTATAACAGTGAAATGGAAGCAACAATAATATTATTATAACAATAATATAATATAATATATATATGCTTTTAACTTGTGACAACAGTTTGGGGAGGGCCCAGTGAACCCCACTGAACATAGGCAGAAAATATAAAACATTATTCTATGTATTTCTGAGTGAAGCGTGGTATTAGGGAGGGTCTCTGAACTAGTTTTATTCCAGACTCCATAGGAACCTGTTTGTCTTTGTTGTTGTGCAATAAACTGCTTTGACAAAGAGTGCCGTTTGATTTGTTTTCTGTGATGTGTGGGCAGGAGCTTAATAATAATAAACTGGAATGATGTTGTGATGCTGTGAACTTCAAAATCCTTTTCAACTCCAGTGACTAATGCTCCAAAAGGCTTATGCCTGCCAGCAGAACTGGCAACTGTTCGCTTCTGGTGACTAGCATTTGCTTGATAAACACGCAGCTTTTTTTTCATCTGAAATTAAACTGGAACTGTGATCAAAGCACAACATAATTTCATGCTCATGTCAGACTGATCATTCCATTTCAACATTCCAAAAACATATGCTGTGTTTTGGATGCTGAAATGCTGGTAAGCCAGTATGATTGTAATGGGTAA
Source organism: Prochilodus magdalenae (assembly GCA_024036415.1). Lineage (NCBI taxonomy): Eukaryota > Metazoa > Chordata > Actinopteri > Characiformes > Prochilodontidae > Prochilodus > Prochilodus magdalenae. The sequence continues at coordinate 1,122,961 of JAMWET010005077.1, read as the reverse complement.
CCAGCTAAACCAGCACCAGACTGGCACAGAATGCATGTTGCTTAGTTTTCAGCAGGGATGCTAAAGTATCTCTGCTTCTTAATCCCTCTCACCTGTTCAACCAGGTGATGTTCCTGCATGACATAAAAACACCAGTTACACAAAAATAATACACAGTGTCAGTACTGGACTTAATTATGATAAATTCTCTATATTCCATACATATTTCATTACGGCATACCCACTGATTTGCTGACCCACAAATGCTCATACATTTAACTCTAATGTATCAGAAGAAAGCATGTTACGCCGCCTCATGCCCTATCTTCCTCTCCTCCTGTCTCTACACTCCTGGGATCTTTCTGCTCCTAAAATATAATATAGCTCCAGTGATGCATGTCTGAGGTAAAGCTATTGAACATTAAGGGAGGACATTTTAAAACTAAGGCCTGAAATGCTACTTGCATTTAACCATGTGATGTGCAGGATGGTGTATGGTTCTCCTGGTGCAGCGGGCACCAACAAGTCTATCAGCAATGAATTTGAGTTCACATGTAGTCATTAAGAAGTCAAAGAGATGGGACCCTGCTGAATGAGTTCAGCGAGCTAAATCGCCGCTTGTAAACAATTCTAAAGGCAACTCAGGAGGCTTAGGAGAAACTAACCCAATTGCGTCATTACTGTTTATTGATCTCCTTTCTCGGTTAATTGCTTACAATCATGAATCAATTGTACACCTCACACCCACTACAGCCCCATATGCTTCTTCTTTTTCACTCTTCCAGGTTTGGACCAGGGTTTTTGGTAGCATGAAGGTGAAATGAGATGCAATCAGCTTGAGCTTTATGAGACTGAGACAAGACTAACATTCTAAAGGAGGTTTTCCTCGCACCTGTTGCATCTGGCTTGCTTATGGGGGGCTTGGATCCATATTTCCCTTCTCTACATCTAGGGATGGACTCAGTGTTTTTCTTTTCCTCTTTATAAACTGATTTTCTGTAAAGCTGCTTTGAGACAACATTAGCTGTAATATAGTTATAGCGGTATACAAATAATAAATGTATAAACAAATAAAATGTTAGACTGTGGGGCAAAACAACACCTTCTGGAGAATCACATGCTACACCAATAAAAGCCCTTCTAATGGTGGCACACGCTTTTACCATACGTAATATTATGCAGTTTGGGACATTTGGGACTAACCACCTGACATTTTGAGCTTTCTAACAACTTTATATTTAATGTTAGTATCAGCTAACCCAAACCCTTCTTGTATGTTTACCTTAAAAAGATTTTATACACAAGTCACATTCATAGCTATAATTACTCGTGCTCTTGTAACTGACCTCAAAACTGGTAAAAGCTAAGTGCGAACCAGAAAGCTAAGGCCAGTGAAGCTGGTGATTGAACAGGCTGCTTAACACAAGCAAAAGAGAACAGTGTCACTAGACCACTGAGGTCGTATCATCAACTTCAAGCTTTAAGAATAGCTTGACCTGCCATCCCTGAAGTATGGAAGACATGCATCCAGACTCCTCTCTGTCGTGGCTCCCAGATGGTGGAATAAACTCCCACTGGCTGTCTGAAAAGTCTCTTGCAGTCTTCAAATGCAGACTAAAGACCCATCTTTCTGAAAAGCACTAAAGTGAGCGAGCACTAATAGATGTATATATTAAAATACTTGATATGCTGACCATAGCTTAATATTATTTCTTCTCTGTACATCTGAGCACTGGATTAGAATTTCTAGGTAGTGCACTTATGCTTTATATATCTTTGTATTCTTCTCTCTAGGTATCAGAACTGGCCCTTGTTCAGGCAGTTTCTGAGCTCATGGCGAGTTATAGATTCTAACCTTCCTGTACTACCTAGGAAACATTATTTGTTGGAACACTAAGCACGGTTGTCACTCTGGATAAGAGTGTCTGCTAAATGCCATAAATGTAAATGTAATAATCTGACGCAGACGGGGAGTGGCAAATATGGGCCTTAACCAACTAACATTCACTGAAGTGTGGGCTACGGCAAACATGATTTTTTTTTTTCAAAGATATCGCCTCTATTCCATTCTGTGCTAAACACATACGTTCATGACCCCATACGTCTGTTCTGTAAATGTAGATGGGCGTGACTATAAGTGACGTTCAGTGTTTATGAGCGCGTGACAGCTGCTGCTGTTGTTCCTGCTGCCGTGAGCTGATAAACCACTCATTAATAATGTTGAACTATAAAAACTGAATATTAAAACAAAACTGAACCGTGAACTTGAACCTTGTTTAGGCTTCAATAAAAAACATCTCCCAGCAGATATTTCTTTAGCTCAGAGCTGCAGTGAAACTGGACGATCAGCTGGACACTTCCTCAGAGTTTGTCATCTTGGGCTAGAAGAAAATGAGCTTTCAGATTACAGATCTTTCCAATAGCTGACAAATATGGAGATCGCTTTATTGAGAACTTGAAGAAGAGGAACCCAGAAGAAGCAATTCAAGTTAAAGAGTATGCTTGCATTGCTACAGTCCCTGAAAGAACACCATACGATTATACAAATCAATGCTTATTCAGAATTCTGTGAACAATCATTCATTACACTGAATGTTATAAATCAAACTTTATTGTAATGATCTGAGCTGTAAATACCATGTTTGATAAATATCCACATTGATCTAAGTGACGTGTTTTTTCACAGTGCCCTCGGTCCATACTCTATGGATGTTGTCACCAGTGCCTCCTGTAGTGTTGAAGTTGATTCTATAAACAACCCGAATTACCCTGTTGTTACCCACCTCAAGAAGATGTTCAACTTCAGCCTCTTTAGCCCTTTTTTCCTAATACTGAGTATGTCCCATTCATTCTTTTTAGCCCATATTTTTGTAAAATAATTCAGTAATGCTGACCTTTTTTTTTAGATTTGCTAATGTTTTTGTGTTTCTTTCATTTCTCTTTCTCTCTCTCTCTCTCTCTCTCTCTCTCTTTCTCTCTCTCTCTCTCTCTCTCTCTCTCTCTCTCTCTCTATATATATATATATATATATTTATATATATATATATATATATATATATATATATATATATATATATATATATATATATATATACATATAAAACACTATCAAGGAGCAGACTTAACAACTTAAAGCAGACTTAATAATGATCACGCAGTTTTATTTTTCTTACAAATTATTTTTAAAAGCACATATTGAAACTCTTTGGCACTGCAAAACCTGCTTTACTCAACCTACTCCTGTATGGCTTCTGTGTTTTTTGTGAGTGCAACAATAAGACAAGACTTTCACTTTCTTATGTGGGTTGGTCATTAGTCTAAATAATTAAGTTCAAATGATGAGAAAATGAATAATTTCTGAACCAATCAGAAAATTCTAACCTTCTACTACTAAACACTATCAGCACCCCTCTAACTAAATCTGTCCAAATCATACACTGGAATTCCAGACTGATTCTCAGTGCAGAATCTCCCAGAATGCCTTTACAGCGAGTGCAAAATGTTTTAACACGTCGCCAGTTTTCTAAGTAAATTTCTAAAGATGCTACTGACATTAAAATCTCACCAGATGTCAATAAAAACCCATCCAATCCACACATGCAAAGAAATTGAACCATAGATGTCCATAAATAAATGTATGTGTAAAAATGAGAAATGACTCAGGAAAAAGGATTGAACATGCTTACTGAAATTTATTAAATACTTTGCATTTGTTGGTGATGACGCCTCCCGTATGAAGATGCTAGTTGCATGCATTGCTCAGGTGTGGTATTGGTCCATTCTTTCACACAAACACCCATCAAATCCTGAAGAGAGTAGGGACCTATTTCTGTCACAGCTTATTATTTATTTGTCCTAATAGCTCAGTAAAGTTTGAAATGAATCTGCACTTATCAGCACCTTCTATGTGTACCTAAGAGCCACTGTATGTTTCATACACATATGTGACAGTTGGGCTCTCTCCTTTTAGAAACGAGTGGACTTCATGCACCTAATGATCCAGAGCCAGATTTCTGATGAGCAAGCTAAAAATGTCTCCAGTGAGCAACCAGCCAAAGGTAGGGGCTGCAGTAAGATCCAGAAAGCTCCTTGTTTAAGAAGAACAGTAAACGCTGTCCTCAGTATGGCTCTTGTTTGGGTTTAGTTCTTTTTCAAAGAGATGTGTGCACTTGTGTTTTCTGTCACAGGATTGACCAACAATGAGATTCTTTCCCAGTCCTTCATTTTCATTCTTGGGGGATATGAGACCACCAGTACCACCCTTACTTTTCTACTGTATAATCTCGCAACTAATCCAGACTCCTTGAATAAGCTGGTCAAAGAGATTGATGAAGCCTTTCCTAATAATGTGAGCACAACAGTTTACAAACTTCACATAAACACAAAGAATGCTATAAAAGTGGCTTGGGCTTCAAGTGAGGTTTATTTGTTTTGTCATATGCTTCTCCATATTGTAATGCACAACTACTCTTTTTGTTTTTGCCAACTACTGTCATGGCAACACCTTCAGGTTACACTTCTTGAGGTAGTACACTGTAGGTTCTGAAGTGTGTTTAGGATCATTATCGCGTTTTATTTATCTTCAGCTTTTTTACAGTTGGTGATGCTTGCTTTTAGAATTTGCTGGTAATTGATTGAATCCATTCTTTCCTGTGCCAGTGAAATGCTAACTCTGCCACTGGCTGCAACACAAGCCCAAATCATTGAGCTACCACATGCTTAACATTTAGACAGGTGTTCTCATTGTGGCCACAAAGTTTTACTTGAACCTCAGCCCACAGGACTTGTTTCCAAAATGCTTCAGGCTTGTTTAGATGTATCTTGGCAACGTCTAAAGAGTTGTGTGGTAGGGACGCAGGAAATGTTTTCTTCTGATGACACAGTAGAAGAGTGCACCACCTCTTCAGGGTTTGACAAATCTTGTTAAAGGATTTTTTTTTTTGTGCTTTTCTAGCACTTTAATGAGTAGTTCCTTAGGAATGGCCTTCCACACTACAGGTTGACCTCTGTTCCTATTGAATGACATTTTAATTACATTGTGAACTACCAAAACAGCTACCTAAGGGCTTTGCTATTGTCTTACAGTTTCTTCTGCTTTGTGGGCATATACAGTGGGGTGTGAAAGTCTGGGCAACCTTGTTAATTTTCCTGATTTACCTTTATAAAGCATTGATTGTTTGGATAAAAAAAATCTGTTAAATATATCATATAGGGGACAAACACAGTGATATTTGAGAAGTGAAATTAAGTTTATATGATTTACAGAAAGTGTGCAATAATTGTCTTAACAAAATTAGGCAGGGGCATAAATTTGGGCACCCCAAAAAAAACCTTAACTCAATATTTAGTAGATCCTCCTTTCGCAGAAATAACAAACGCCTCTAAACGCTTCCTATAGCTTCTAATGAGAGTCTGGATTGTGGCTGAAGGTATTTTAGACCATTCATCTCTAGTTCATTCAGGTTTGATGGTTTCCGAGCATGGACAGCTCTCTTTAAGTGACAGCACAGATTTTCAATAATATACAGGTCTGAGGACTGAGATGGCCATTCCAGAACGTTGTACTTGTTCCTTTGCATGAATGCATTAGTAGATTTTGAGCAGTGTTTAGGGTCATTGTCTTGTTGAAAGATCCAGCCCCGGCGCAGCTTCAGCTTTGTCACTGATTCCTGGACATTGGTCTCCAGAATCTGCTGATATTGATTGGAATCCATGCGTCCCTCAACTTTAACAAGATTCCCAGTCCCTGTACTGGCCACACAGCCCCACAGCATGATGGAACCAGCACCAAATTTTCTACCTGTAGGAAGCAGGTGTTTTTCTTGGAGTGCTGTGTTCTTTTTCCTCCATGCATAACAGCCCTTATTATGCCCAAATAACTCTATTTTAGTTTCATCAGTCCACAGCACCTTTTTCCAAAATGAAGCTGGCATACTTCAAGCGGCTCTGTTTGTGATGTGGGCGGAGAAAAGGCTTCCTCTGCATCACTCTTTCATACAGCATCTCCTTGTGTAAAGTGCGCCGAATAGTTGAACGATGCACAGTGACTCCATCAGCAGCAAGATCATGTTGTAGGTCTTTGGTGCTGGTCTGTGGGTTGACTCTGACTGTTCTCAACATCCTTCGCTTCTGTTTATTCGAGATTTTTCTTGGCCTGCCACTTCGAGCCTTGACTTGAACTGTGCCTGTGGTCTTCCATTTTCTCACAATGTTTCTCACAGTGGAGACTGAATGCTGAAATCTCCAAGTTAGCTTTCTGTATCCTTCCCCTAAACCATGACAGTGAACAATCTTTGTTTTCAGGTCATTTGAAAGTTGTTTTGAGACTCCCATGCTGCGACTCTTCAGAGAAGATGCAAAGAGGAGAAAAACTTACAATTGCCCCCCTTAAAAACCCATTTTCATAATTGGAGTCACCTGTGTATGGAGGGCAAGGGTCACTGAACTTACCAAACCAAATTTGAGTTCCAATAATTAGTTCTAAAGGTTTTGAAATCAATAAAATGACAACAGTGCCCAAATTTGTGCACCTGCCTTCTTTTGTTTAACAAATTATAAAGTACACTTTCTGTAATTCATATAAACTTCATTTCACTTCTCAAATATCACTGTGTTTGTCCCCTATATGATATATTTAACGCAATTTTTTATCCAAACAATCAATGCTTTATAAAGGTAAAACAGGAAAATTAACAAGGCTGCCCAAACTTTCGCACCCCACTTTATTATTTTAAGGCATATGCTTCTGATTGCTGGGACATGGTTTGGGAATATTTGTGAGTATTTCTAAAGCTTTGAAACTTGCATCACTCAGACATTTCTAAAACAAGCTGTCAACAAACTTATTAAGGTTTGAGACTTTGGTAAAAGTAATGTAGGAACTAAAATATCTCAGGGTGCACAGTCTTTAGCATTGTGCTTTCTTTGTGCAGTCTTTTTGCATTTGCATTTTTGTTCCTTTTTTGATCTAAACCTGTACAAACAAAAACGAAACATGCTTGAGATTTTGAAAGAATGTGTCATATTTAACTTTCTGTCTTTTAAAGATTAGTTTATCTTCTGCTTACGTTACTATTCACTGTTTTGCACAACACTGTATCTACATTTAATGGGAAGAAGAAAAAATGACTTGGAATATTATAAAATATTATAAAATTACAATTAAAAGTCATCTATCTATCCATCCATCCATCCATCCATCAATCTATCTGTCCATCTATCCATCTATCTGTCCATCCATCCATCCATCCATCCATGTAGTCCATCGGAGCTTTTGCTTTACTCTGTATCTAGTACTGTACGTAAGTGTTTGACCCACCTCTGATGCTAAGACCTGTTATGACACATTCACTGCTTTTATGGTGGCTGAGTAGCTTTTATAATGGGTCAGAAGTGGAAAGAAAGGATGATGACTGGCTCTATCTTCTTAGTCATTTTAAATGATTAGTTGGGTAAGCCATGATTGGTCAATTATCAAGGTAGTTTTAATGCTAAAGCATGATGAACATGACTAGCAATCTGTTGTAAGATCTTATTAGTTCAATATGAAACTAAAGAAGAGAGTAGGTTTTCAGGAACAGCTCTGTTAGTTCATTTTGAGACCTGTTTCTACTGGAAGGGTTTTGAACTACACCAGCCATTCATAATCTTAATCAGCGAACTATTTGTGTCGGTTTCAAAGCAGTAACCCAGTCTCGTAAATGATGTTCACTGTAATTAACTTTTTCTTTCTAAATAAATTACTGAAAAGTAAGTAGCCGGTGCTAACAAGTGCTTTCCTCTGATTACTGAAGGTTTAGCTCAGAGAATGACATTGACCAATATGCTTTCATGCCATTCGGCCTCGGGCCTCGCAACTGTGTGGGAATGAGGTTTGCTTTGATGATCATGAAACTGGTGGTGGTGAAACTGCTGCAGAACTTCAGCATTGAGACATGCAAGGAGACACAGGTGGGAGCTCTCTCTCCTTTAAAGCAATAGCTTCCTAATAAACCAATTTTCACCTTCATCCCATAGATGGGCACAGATATACAGGTACGTGAAGCTTCTAGACGCAGACTGGCCTCATGCAAACAGCATTCCTAATGTGTGATTACTGGATTTAATGCTTTCTCAGACATTCAGTGATACATATACAGTAAACTGTTTCAGCAGAACCGTCACGGCACATTAGCTGTGTTTGATACATGTGAGCTTTTTCACTTCTCGGCTGAACGCTATTCTAAATGTCTGTTCCTGTCTTAATTCTACTTTTTTCAGATTCCCATTCAGCTCAATGCTCTCTTTCAACCTACAGTTCCTGTGACTCTAAAGTTTGTACCAAGATCTCACAAAGAGGAATAGTTCAGCCTCAGACAGAACAGCCAACAGGAAGTTTTTAGAAATCATGATCCTAATTATTTGTATTTACATGTTTGAGTGTAATGGAAATGGGCATTTACCTACATGTTGTATTAATACTCTCTCTTAGCTTTCTTGCTAGTGGTGTACTGTAATACACACTTACAGCATATATAATTTTACATATTATTACCTGAGAAAAGAAACTAACTTCACGTTTTAAAAGAGACTGTAAGGCTCAGACATGTTAATGTTTATATCACATGTAAACATCCAGAGTGAAACATCTGTTGTTTTGGGATTGAGTTTCAGATCAGTGATTTTAAGAATCTGGAGGAAACATTCAAGTGAACTTGAAGTGAACATGTTACAGGTTATTAGTTATTGTATTGTTACAGTATTTGTATTTATGAATAGTGCATTGCTGTATCACATTATATCGTTGATAACGAAATAAAAACAACTTATTGAAGGGAAGAAAATGAGATGAAACATCATCCTCTGGAACGATAACAAAAAGATTTCTAATTTCTTGAAAGTGGTTTTGCAGGGTTGTAAACTCAGTTCAGTTCAGTTTAATTGTTTACATGATGGATCTGTACTCACTGATGCAGCATTTCCAGGAAGGAACAGAAACTGTTAACATTAACATACCTTCACAGCTCTTCTCTTAACAACTCCAACTATGGAGTTCCTCAACACACACACACATACACACACACACACACACACAAACACATATAATATATATATATGTGTGTGTGTGTGTAATACTATAGATAGGATATCACACTCCCTCATGTGGCCTCAGATCAAAACCCTACGAAGCTGCTTAGTGATCATCTTGATTGGAAAAGGGCACCATACAGAGTCTTGGGTCTTACAGTGGGTCTTACAGTTTCCACCCACTGTCTTTTGCTGGCTGTCAGACATATTCTTGCCAAATATTTGTCATTGTCCATAACAGGTTCATCTATATGTCCAAGATACATAACTCTGCATTCTTTAGGGACTGAATAACACAAAACATCTTTAACCACATCGAATACATTTTCCCAAGAAGAGTCTGACATTGCCTCAGGCTGCGGTAAAGCTGGGAAGACACCTTAAATTTTGTCCCAGTGTATACCTTCACTACTACATCTAACACTGCATTTAAAGACTTGAAAATGTGTGTATTTTGTATTTCGGTTGTAAGTTAATCCCTTAGTAGTAACTATCTAAAAAGTCTTTATTTTGTAATCCCTAATTCCCTTTAAATTCCTGGAATCTCATCACATTTCCATTCTTAATGATTCTGCATACTGCAGTGATCCTCTTGGCTCCCCATTTTCTAAAACTATGGTCAGTCAAGCTTGGTTTAAATTTCTCATCATAAGCAAACCAACTCAGTAATATTTGCCTTTCAAACTTCTACCGTTTAATTAAATCACAACAAATATCTAATGTATGGGAGCTTATTGGATCTAGTAAATTTTGTAGTGTCTTTCTAAGTTTCCTATTTCCAATAAGGGACTGGATAGGTAAATGTTCTATTGTCTTCTCAATGTCTTTCCACCTTGACTATGGCTTTTATCGCACCATTTAATTAATGGTCCAAGTTGTGCTGCCTGAAATAAGTCTTTAGGATTTGGTGATGTCAACCCACCCTTTTCTTTAGTCAGCTGTAATGTGGAGTATTTTATTCTAGGCCTCCCACCCTTCCATATTAATCTGGAGATAATCTTAACCCACATTTGAAAACTTTCTTGAGGTATTTTAATTGGGACAGATTGAAATAGGCATAGGTGTCAAGATTTCAATTCTGGAGCTAAAATCTAGTGGCAGGGTGAACTGGTTCTCAATGATTTCTGGAGAGAAAGAGTAGTTAAAGATCAAGACCTCTGTTTTATTAACATTTGCTTTATATCCTGAGTGTTCAATACATGTTAAAGATTTTAATCAGGCATGAGAAACCTGTATTAGGACTGCCCAAATAAATGATACCCTCATCTGCGAATAAGCTGGTAATATGTGTTTGTCTCTTTATAGCGATTCCTTTCAGTTCTGTGCTTTGACGTATTGCTTGTGCTAAGTGTTCCATATACAGGGCGAAAAAGGGGGATAGAAAGAAAAGGGGCTAAGACACACCCTTGGTGAGTGCCTCTTTCAAGGATTATCCTGTTAGGCTACCGTTAAGTTTAATTCTAGCTGTTGGGTTTTAATATATAGTTTTGATACACTTCACTGAATCTTTGCTAAAAACCAAATCACTCTAACACTAAATCTAAAAGATTCCAATTCACACTATCAAAGGCACCATACAGATTAAAGTCAATTTCAGGCTTATTAGTGAATCCAGCAGATTGTATAGCTGAGGCAGGAATCCTCTTTGGGCTGTTTTTTATTTGGCTCTATAAAGCTTTAAAGGAGTCCAGCATTCCTGGAGCATTTAAAAGACATAAGTCTGGACAGTAGCTCTGCAGACAGCTTATATAACAGGTCACTGATAGACAGGAAATTAAACATTAAGATCAGCCTCGCAGAGAGACCTCTGAGAAGAGAATACTACTAAAAGTTTGTTGTGACCCCAGCCATACTCAGCTAATGGGCTTTTCTGAGTTCCCCCACACTTTCACCTTGACACTGCTGCCATCAGAGAGATTTTCTAGTGTTTTAATGGCTCTTTGGTGGCAGTGAAGAGGAGCTTTTGTGCAGAGTGCTAGGCAGGGTCCTCTGTCATACCTAATGCAAAAAAGAGATGGAAGTCAAAATGCATTTCAGCGCACCTCCGAGCCTGCTGAATTGGCAGGAGTGACAGGATGTGTTTTAGAGTTGAAAAGTGTGAGAGTAGCTTTAGGGGTCCGTTCCCAGAGTGTGGTTTGTTTCAGAGCAGTGCTTTAAACTCACGATTGATCACGAGTGTGTATGGGCTGTGTGTTCAGTATAAACTTTTGAGTGTGAACTCTGTAATCACCTCTCTCACTGACTTATTAGTGTTCTCCCAGATAGAACAGAAGAGGCAGGGGTGGAGTTACAGCTTACAGCTTGACTACAACTTGGACCACTTATGAGGTGTCTTAGCAGATCTTCAAAGTAGAGTCATTGTTACATACAGGACTGACTAAAACTTGACTGTGTGAGCCTTGACTTCAGTAATATCTGTTTATCATAGACTATCCAAACTTCCTCATTTCATAGTCAGCGAGAAAATCTAGTGCAGACAGCCTTTTCTTGTGTAACTGTTGACCTCAGGTCTGTTTCCAGATGGTTCAGAGAAGAAAATGTCTCGCTCCTGTAAGCACTGCCAAAGGAAGTGTGAGAAAGGGTCACACACAGAAAGCAGTATCTACTTTGGGATAGGTTCTTTGATAGTAATATACAGTATATTAAAGCCATTCACTGAGCAATTAGTTAACTAAATACAAAACCTATATAGTATATAGTATAGTATATATGCTACCTTTTATCAGGAAAGCAATTTTTAAATCTTATTCATTTGTTTTAAAATAAAAGTTTGAATATTTAGATTTATCAGTTTTTTTCCCCCGCATTATTATAATTCTAAAGGCAGAGCCTAATTCTACACACACTAATGCATTTTGTGAGACTGCATCACCATCCCTTGTCTCGATCTCATTGTGTCAAAGTGAATGTGTCTTAAAGCCTGTGTAACACTGAGAATTAGCACTACTGAAACATATCATTAGCAGTTAAGTCAACTTTTCAAGTTTCAGTAACAGTATAGTGATTCTATGTGTGCTGTGCTGTTTGAATGTCTTAGGCATGTGTGTATATACACAGCATATGCTCAACGGTAAGTAGACACTCAGTTCAGGTGTTTCAGTCACACACGTTGTTAACAGGTGTTGGCGCATAGCCATGCAATCTCAATGAAAAACACTGGCAGCTGAATAAGTCACACTAAAGAGCTCCGTGACTTTAAATATTGGTCTGTCAATTGGATGTGACTTTTGCCAAAAGACAGTTAATAAAATTTCTGCCCTGCTTGATCTGCCCTATTCAACTGTAAAACTATAATTGTGAAATAGATGTATCTAAGAGCAACAACAGCTCAGTCGTGAAGCAGTAGGCAGAGCATAAAATCATCTGTCCTTATCAGCACAAAAACTGGCCTTCATAAAAAGCATTTGTCTGAGCAGCTGCACACAAGCCTAAGATCGCTATGCACAAAGTTTGGAGTGATGTAAAACATGGTCAGTAAAGTCAGGGATAACGGTCTGGGGCTGTTTTCCAGGGTTTGGGCCTCTAAGCTACAGTAAAAGCTGAAGTTAATGATGTTCCAGATGTACATGCTTCCAACTTTGTGGTAACCAGTTTGGAGAAGGTCCTGTCCTGTTCTAGAAAGACTGTGCCACACTGCACAAATCAGGGCTTAGAAAGACATGATAACACGAGTCTGATATAGATGCATTCCAAGGGCCTGCTAAGCCCTGACCTCAAACCCCCTGAAAACCATTGGGATGAACAAGAACATCATTTGTGTGCCCGGCCTTCTCTTCAGTGCCTGATCTCACGAATCTTCTTTTGACTGAATGAATACACACTAGGTGAGTCCAGTGAAGCCCAATGAACATATTAGGCAGAAAACACAGCACTTTATTCTATGTATTTCTGATTTAAACGTGGTATTAAGGAGGGTCTCTGAACTAGTTCTATTCCAGACTCCAAAGAATCTGTTTCTCTTTGTTGGTGTGCAGCAAACTGCTTTGACAAATTCTCAATTCCATTGTCTACTGTTCCAAATGGCGTATGCCTGCCAGCAGAACCGGCAACTGTTCGCTACTGGTGACTAGCATTTTGCTTAATAAAAACGCAGCAGTTTCTGAAATTAAACTGGAACTGTGATTAAAGCACAACGTAATTTCATGCTCATGTCAGACTGATCATTCCATTTCAACATTCCAAAAATACCTACAAGGAAGAACAGCATAGACCAAAGTCACTCCAAATCCAGTTTTGCTGTGTTTTGGATGCTACAATGCTGGTCAACCAGTATGATCATGTTGGGTGACCAGCTAAACCAGCACTAGGCAGCACTAGTGGGGTGCGAAAGTTTGGGCAGCCTTGTTAATTTTCCTGATTTACCTTTATAAAGCATTGATTGATTGGATAAAAAATTGCATTAAATATATCATATAGGGGACAAACACAGTGATATTTGAGAAGTGAAATGAAGTTTATATGAATTACAGAAAGTGTGCAATAATTGGTTAAACAAAAGTAGGCAGGTGCATAAATTTGGGCACTGTTGTCATTTTATTGATTTCAAAACCTTTAGAACTAATTATTGGAACCCAAATTTGGTTTGGTAAGTTCAGTGACCCTTGACCTCCATACACAGGTGACTCCAATTATGAGAAAGGGTATTTAAGGGGGGCAGTTGTAAGATTTTCTCCTCTTTGCATCTTCTCTGAAGAGTCGCAGCATGGGAGTCTCAAAACAACTTTCAAATGACCTGAAAACAAAGATTGTTCACCGTCATGGTTTAGGGGAAGGATACAGAAAGCTATCTCAGAGATTTCAGCTTTCACTCTTCACTGTGAGAAACATTGTGAGAAAATGGAAGACCACAGGCACAGTTCAAGTCAAGGCTCGACGTGGCAGACCAAGAAAAATCTCGAATAAACAGAAGCGAAGGATGTTGAGAACAGTCAGAGTCAACCCACAGACCAGCACCTACAACATGATCTTGCTGCTGATGGAGTCATTGTGCATCGTTCAACTATTCTGCGCACTTTACACAAGAAGATGCTGTATGGGAAAGTGATGCAGAGGAAGCCTTTTCTCCGCCCACATCACAAACAGAACCGCTTGAAGTATGCCAGCTTCATTTTGGAATAAGGTGCTGTGGACTGATGAAACTAAAATAGAGTTATTTGGGCATAACAAGGGCCTCTATGCATGGAGGAAAAAGAACACAGCACTCCAAGAAAAACACCTGCTACCTACAGTAAAATTTGGTGGTGGTTCCATCATGCTGTGGGGCTGTGTGGCCAGTACAGGGACTGGGAATCTTGTTAAAGTTGAGGGACGCATGGATTCCAATCAATATCAGCAGATTCTGGAGACCAGTGTCCAGCAATCAGTGACAAAGCTGAAGCTGCGCGGGGCTGGATCTTCAAACAAGACAACGACCCTAAACACTGCTCAAAATCTACTAATGCATTCATGCAGAGGAACAAGTACAACGTTCTGGAATGGCCAATTCAGTCCCCAGACCTGAATATTATTGAAAATCTGTTGTGTCACTTAAAGAGAGCTGTCCATGCTCGGAAACCATCAAACCTGAATGAACTAGAGATGTTTTGTAAAGAAGAATGGTCTAAAATACCTTCAGCCACAATCCAGACTCTCATTAGAAGCTATAGAAAACGTTTCAGAGGCTGTTATTTCTGCGAAAGGAGGATCTACTAAATATTTTTTTTGGTGCCAAGTTATGCACCTGCCTAATTTTGTTTAGACAATTATTGCACACTTTCTGTAAATCATATAAACTTCATTTCACTTCACAAATATCACTGTGTTTGTCCCCTATATGATATATTTTATGGATTTTTTTTATCCAAACAATCAATGCTTTATAAAGGTAAATCAGGAAAATTTACAAGGCTGCCCAAACTTTCGCACCCCACTGTATGCTGTTTTGAGCCCCCATTCAGGAAGGTCCCTTTTGCCAGCAGCCCAACCCCTCTGCCTACAATCTCGAATCCAGTCTATATGGATATAAGATTTTGGGTAGGTGTGTTTGGCATGGCTTTGTCTTGAGATTGTAAAATCTGGGTTTTCAAATGTCTTAACATATAGTGATTACCCAGCACCCTTGTCCTTTTCCCGTCCTTTTTCCACCTTTCATATAACTGTTATATTCTGGCATCTGAGGCATTGTAGTAACTGCTGCACAATTTAAGGCAGAACAGGCATATCCAAACAGTAAGCAGCTGGTCAATAAGAACTTGACTTCAGCCCTGTAGATGTCTGGTGGTATTTTTGAAGCTACAAATAAAAGTGCTATGGAATGACTCTAAGTCTTTTAACTAATGCTGGTTAAAGAAAAATCACGTGTCCAAATTCAAGCAAGGGAGCTGTGAAGCGCCAGCACCTATTCAAGAGTTTTATTGTCATATGCACAGCATAACAAGCAGTTACATTGTACAATGAAATTCTTACTTTGCAGTTCCTCCATTCCCGACAGTTTTAAAAAATAAATATCAATATAAAAGGAGAGAGAAAAATAATATATATATATGTACACTAAGTAAAGAAAAACACTAAGTAAAGGAAGGGAGAGTACAGTACTGTATGGATGCAAGTACGGTGCATATGCATGTGTAAAGTGCGCTGTGCAAGTACAGAAGTAAACAGTATGGTATAAAGTATAACAGTAGCAGCAGAATGTGTATTGGGCTCATATTAATGAGTACACGTCAGATTCAGAGTTCAGCCAGTTTCAGAGTGGAAGGAGGGAGGAGGTGTTCACAAGCCTGATGGCCTGTGGATAAAAACTGTCTGTCAGCCTGGCTGTTCTGGACTTCACACTCCTGTAGCGTCGGCCCGACGGTAGGAGCGTGAAGAGGCTGTGTTGGGGGTGTGTACTGTCCCTGATGATGCTGTGGGTCCTCCTGATGACCCTGGTCCTGTAGACGTCCTGCAGTGAGGGGAAGGCTGCTCCGGAAATGAACTGTGCAGTCTTGATCACTCGCTGGAGAGCCTTCCTATCCTGAGCGGTGCAGTTTTCCGTACCAGACTGTGATGGAGCTGGTAAGGACGCTCTCGATTGTACTTCTGTAGAAGTTGCTGAGAATTTGGGCTGACATGCCAAATTTCCTCAGCCTTCTCAGAAAGTACAACCGCTGCTGGGACTTCCGGACAATGTAGTGCGTGTTGTGTGACCAGGTTAGATCCTCGCTGATGTGAACGCCGAGGAATTTGAAGGTTTTCACCCTCTCCACCTCTGTCCCACCTATGAACAGGGGTGTGTGTAGCTCCCGCCTCCTCCTCCTTGGATCAACAATCATTTCCTTGGTCTTGTCTGTATTCAAGGAAAGATTGTTGTAGTCACACCAGTCCACCAGCTCAGCCACCTCCCTCCTGTACGCTGTCTCATCCCCACCAGTGATCAGTCCGATGACTGTAGTATCATCAGCAAACTTGATGATACTGGTGTTGCTCTGGGAGGCCACGCAGTCATACGTGAAGAGTGTGTACAGGAGGGGGCTCAGCACACAGCCCTGGGGGGTCCCAGTGCTAACAGTTCTTGTGCTGGATGTGCAGTATGTTGTCTCAAACCGAAGATGTTTAATTATTGTGTATTCATACATGTTTACATTAATAAACATATTATGTATATAAATATATGAATAAACTTAATACAACACTAATATGGTTATATATGACATTACCAGCCCACTACAAACTACTGCCTCCACCTGACTACAAGCCCATCAACCACTAGAGGGTGCTTTATAGCCAGCTGGTGGTCCACAGCCCACAGGCTGAGAAACCCTTCTGTAGAGGATCGGAGGGGGAGCCCTCCAGGTTCGGACTACCTCCAGGTTAGGTCTACCTGATTTTCTGGCCAGTCACCTAAAGAAAAACATGAACTAAACTAGAGCGCAGCACAAGCACATCTATTAATAAAAACACCCCACCACCCCTATGCCTCCTGGTCTCTCACGTCAAGCTGACAATTCAGAGCTTTGCTGTCATATTATTAGCTCTAATATACATGCATTTGGATTGGGGTAGAACAGTTTCTCTCTCTTGTAGCTGAGCACAAAAGTTGGTATAACAAGAAAATGCTGACTAAACAAAACTTGGAGACTAGAAAAATATATGACGGATGAGACCTGACAGGCTGGGAATTAATTCACTCCTTTATAATGAAAGGAGAGATAAGCAGACGCAGAGCTGAAACTCCCCGCTGACCTACAGAGACACCTGCAGAATTACTCAGTATTCAGCTTCAGCTCCTGTATGAGGCGGTGTTCCCCGTGTGGTTGAATTATACTGGGATGTACCCGGTGTGTTTACACAGAAATACACTTCCCATCACATTACAAAACTGAAACAGGACTAGCTCGTTCATTAGCCTATAGCATCAGATATTGTGTTCACAACTTGGCAACATGGATAGTAGGAGGAAAGAGGGGTGGGAGGAAAAGAGAGAGCGTGACTGCCCATAACACCACATCAGCGTCCCCAAAGACTGCAATAGTGTTCTGTCAGACTGTCGTGGAGACCATTAGGATCCTATACGACTCCACGCGGAGACTCCTGTAGCCATACAGAGAGACACTACTTCTGCATGCGTAGCTCAGGAAATATTGCCCATTTCAGTCTAAATTTATTATTATTGATTGTTCTTGGGAATCTTTATCTTCCTTTCCAACAGCATTGCAATCCAACACTTACTTCTGGGTGCAACTATTCTTTTGATGAGGAGTGTATTTACACAGTATGATAAAGGTAAGCCATATTTGGCTTATATTATTAGTCCCTAAATGTCTGTCCAATAAAATTCTGCGTCTACTATGTATCTATATACAGGTATATAAAGTATTTAAGGTTACTGGAAAACTGAACATTGGATGTCAAGGATGTCCTTCACCGTAATGTGATGTAAATATATACATATTAATAAATAAACCTGATCCGCACATTATTCATTTCAGGTTGTCCAATCAGAAATCCAAACACACAATGTCCAGTACGTGGCGCTGTACCATCAGCTGGAAAAGGGATAAAACACAGTTAAGGGCTGGAAAACAAGGAAGTGCGCTCTGTGATCCCCACCGTCTCTCAGATCTTCTCAGGTGGGTAAAGAGACTTTTCATGACTTATTTAAAGAACACATACAGAATTTATCCTCCGGGTTTACATCATAGAAATGATCCAGAAATATCAGACATGAAAGGTCGAGTGCTGAAAAACAACAGAGCAGAATTCCTCTGATAGTTGTGCGGATCTCTGATCCTCTCAGATGGGGTTTGTACTGGAGGACAGTTGGAGTGAGTCTGAGCTCCTCTCTGCGTTTCTGATTCAGGCGCCGAAGTTCAACTACCTGAGAGCTTTCTGGGCATCTGTGCCCAATCGGAGAGCAGCTTTGTGCTCTTTAGCCTAATCGATGTCTCCTATAGGCGAATATGGCTTTTAAGACGTCTACAAGATATGACGCAATTTAGTGACGTCGTTGTTCTGCCAGCCAGCTGGATGTTTCCAGGGGTGGGCTACTTCCATTTACCCTTTTACACTAACCTAACAGTGTGTCTGTACTGTCCGGGGTATTTACACTGGTGTAGTAGTGACTGTTACTGCTGTATTTGTGAGGAATGAGATGTGGGGTTTTCCTGTTGATCATTAACTTTAAGCTGTGGTTAATTTTACTGAGCTGCTTACGAGAGAGTAAGTTCAGGCTATCCCCCGGTCTGTTTCACGAAGCAGGATTTCTAACAGCTGGATTATTTAAACCGGAAGTGATAATTTTTGTGAAAAAAGTGAACTTTTTTCTCCTGTTTCTCTTACACTGCACTGCGCTCTAGTTATCTGTTAAAGAGAGGGGGCCATTTTTCTCTTGATCTGGGTGACCCGCTCCTGTCCGAGGCTGTCGCTGATTGGGTAAATGTAGATGGGCGTTCAGTGTTTATGAGCGCGTGACAGCTGCTGCTGCTGCTGTTCCTGCTGCCTTGAGCTGATAAACCACTCATTAATAATGTTGAACTATAAAAACTGAATATTAAAACAAAACCTCGCTTATTTCCACATCACCTGAGGTAAAACTTTCTGCTCTAGAGACTTGCTACACAGAGAACGTACAATTCTCCATATTCACTCAGCACTTCACCAGGAACACCTCCATATTATCTACACTCATTTTATCAGCTCCACGTACCATGTAGGACTACCACAGGACTACCACAGAGCAGGTATGATGTGGGTGGTGGATCATTCTCAGCACTACAGTGACCCTGACATGATGGTGTGTTAATGTGTGTTGTGCTGGTGTGAGACGATCACCCAGAAGAAAATGTCTGATTGCAATGCTATTGGGAAGAAAGATAAATGTTACCAGGAACAATAGATGATGACAAATTTAGACTGATATGGCCAATATTTACTGAGCTACACACATTAACACAGATAGTGTCTCTCAGCATTGCTGTTCGTTGAATTTCCGCTATCGTGGCTATTGGGTCTGTTGGGTACAGCATTAAGACTCGTCACAACGGCACCCACCAAATTTCATTCCTGTCAGTTAATTCCTTTTGGGTGTATTTATTCAACATTTCTTTGCTGATGAATTTCTACAGATATTACATATTAAGACAGTGGTGAATGTATTATAGATTTGAAGTTTTAAATAGCATTATAGAAATTAGATAGTTTGTTATAATATTAAAACAGTTTTCTCTAACATACAGGACTACAACATGCTTACTTTGTTTAGTCAGTGGTATTCCACATGTTATTTTTACAGTAATGAAAAGCAAATCCGGTGTCATCTTACCAAGTTAATGCAAAATAATCAAAAAGCCAAGTATATGCTTAATTAGGTTAACTGGTTGTTCCTCAGGTCAAGTCAGAGATAAGAGGCTTTCTTCATTACCTTATTTAGTCATGTTATCCCCCTACTTCCCCTGCTGTGAACTTGAACCTTGTTTAGGCTTCAATAAAAACCATCTCCCAGCAGATATTTCTTTAGCTTCAAGCCACAGTGAAACTGGACGATCAGCTGGACACTTCCTCAGAGTTTGTCATCTTGGGCTAGAAGAAAATGAGCTTTCTCCCATCTCTGTCCGTGACATGGGGTCTGGTCGTAGTGGTGGTCACCCTTCTGTTTACGTAAGTATGTCCACACAAGTTTAACAGGTGCTACATGTGAACAATAGCAGGTTCCACCTCTTCTCATCTCTCACACTGTGGTTTGTGTTGATTCTACATTGCTGCGCTCAGTACGGACTGTGTTTCTTATTTGCAGTTACGGCATTTGGCCATATGGATTTTTTAAGAAGCTCGGGATCCCAGGGCCAAGGCCTTGGCCTTTTATTGGAACTTTTCTACATTACAGAAAGGTGCGTATGTCCCTTGATGTAAAGGAGTATATGGATATTGATGCTGAGTAATGCAGAAGCAGCAGCTTGTTCTTTTGTTACTTATGCGCATGTGTTTGAAATCCTTTCTAGGGTTTCTACAAATTTGATACTGAATGTTACAAGAAATATGGAAAGATTTGGGGGTAAGTAAGATTAGGATAACTGCATATAAAATATATACATGTACAGTACTCTGAAAAAGTCTTTGGCACCCAAGAAAATATGCTAAAAAAAACCGAGGCAGGTAGCCATTATTACAGCAGTAAAACAAACCCATAATATTACAAGAACACAGGTTGTAACACATTACAAATTGATGTTTATTCACAAGTCATTTATCCTTGTGGATCATGGGGGTGCTGGAGCCTATCCCAGCATTTACTGGGTGGAAGGCAGAAACACTCCATCACAGGGCAGACACATAAACAGTTTTAAAAAAATTTGCTCAGGTGCCAAAGACTTTTGCACGTTACTATAGATACTAAATATCATGAAAATACCATGTACAATTAAAAGCCCATCCAGGAGTTCTCAGATAGTTCAAATGGTAAGAACAGACAAACAGACAAATTAAAAGGGTATATTTTTAATAAAAACGTTTGTAGCAGTAGCTTTAAGAACTGTATTTAAGAAGAACTGTGGGCTTGTTTCAGCAGTATAAAGAACCAGATCTTGATTCTGCTTGTTTTGTGAGGCTCTGTGGGACCTAAAAGGAATGCTGCCCTGGTGTAATATGATCAAATGTATGTTTCTCTTTATTACTAAGGATCTATGATGGAAGGTTACCAATTCTAATGGTCTTAGACCTTGAAATGATCAAATCCATCATGGTGAAAGAATGTATTCTGTCTTCACTAACAGAAGGGTAAGTTCACATGAACAGTCCCCATTACTGCCACTGTTAGGATGCGTCAGGTTTTAAGTGTAATTAGGATTTGCACTGTAGTCCATGTGGTTAATGAATAATGAGGCCCAGTGTGTAGTAAACCTGGGGTTTTAAGGGGGTTGTAAGGGGTTTAAGGGGTTAAACAAGATGTTGTAATATGTTTTTATGTGTTCAGGAAACAAACAAGGATTTGGCTGGACCCTTTGCTGACGGGATAACTATCGTAAAAGATGAGCACTGGAAGCGAATCCGTGCTTCACTCTCTCCATTCTTCACAAGTGGACGACTGAAGGAGGTGCAGAGTCTTAATAAAGTTCCTTTCAGAACAGTATACACTTACTAGTTAACTATGGATATAAGGTCAGCTTATATGGCCAGCATGTCTCACTCTTACATATTCATCTAATTCAATCTGATTAAATAAGATGTCTAATCATTTGCATCCTGATCTGAAAATTCTACATAATTCTACAGACAACAAACCTCTAAAAACTGCTACTTGGAAAAGGACAAAGTGAATTTTGAATCTCCTTAATCTTGAATTGCAATGCCACAGAGTCTTTTTCAGTCCATGCTTGATCTGTTATGGAGCTCTATTTGTTTTCCTTTTTGATACATTACAGATCTTTCCAATAGCTGACAAATATGGAGATCGCTTTATTGAGAACTTGAAGAAGAGGAACCCAGAAGAAGCAATTAAAGTTAAAGAGTATGCTTGCATTGCTACAGTCCCTGCAAGAACACCATACGATTATACAAATCAATGCTTATTCAGAATTCTGTGAACAATCATTCATTACACTGAATGTTATAAATCAAACTTTACTGTAATGATCTGAGCTGTAAATACCATGTTTGATAATATCCACAAATGATGTGTCTCTTTCACAGCGCCCTCGGTCCGTACTCTATGGATGTTGTCACCAGTGCCTCCTTTAGTGTTGAAGTTGATTCTGTAAACAACCCGAATGACCCTTTCGTCGCCCACATCAAGAAGATGCTCAACTTTAGCTTCTTCAGCCCTCTTATCCTAATATTGAGTATGTTCCATTCATTCTTTTTAGTCCATTTTTGGGTAAAATAATTCAGTAATGTTGACCTTTCTTATTATTATTATTTTTTCTTTAATTTCTCTTTATTTCATTTCTTTTTACTATTTTAGACAGAACTGCATTCATATAGATTACAGCACCATAACCCAATGCTGATAAAACAGAACAACTTTCTTTATACTTCATAAGCCAGGCAAGCTCTATTTCTATACGCAATCCTAATAAAATTCTTCATCAATTCAACATGCCAGAGAGTCAAAATCAAAATCAAAGACTGTGCTCTAAAAGGCAGCTTGTCATCGATGCAAGTTCCTAAATACCTATAGCTTGCAGTACAGTCAAAAGCTGTACCATTAGGTTAAATGTTACATTATTAAACATATCAGCTTCATGGGACCTGAAAAAAATATTCAAACAATTCCTTTCATTCATTCACAAAATCATTCTGTAAATATTTAATGGCTAGTGTTACAGAAGGGACAGAATGATACCTAGCAGAAGCGTCTGCATAAAAACATTTACTCTACCATTTCCGTTTATTTTTTTTCCAAGTATTTAATGGACAGAGCACTGGCCTGTGAATAGAGGCCTGTGGAACCCCATTGGGGTTTACCAACAACTGAATTTTTTTTTCCAGAACAACAACACATCCTGGTCTATAAGCTCGAAAATGTCAGCATTAAAAAACAACAACACAATTCACCATTTCTCAAAAATATAATGTATCAAAATAGTTATTACAAAAGTAGTACTATGGCCAGGTCTAAAATCTGACTGAAAATGATATACTGGGCAACTGATGAAAGAAAAATCTTCATTGTCGTCACAAACAACACACTAGTGCTATTTTGGTATTTTAGATACTGTTTGCACTTCACCTCATCCTTAATTTGATGAAGGAAATAAAAACCAAAAGCTTTTGGAATGATATATTAGTTTAGTTTTAACATGGTATTTTACTATATAGTAGTATATATAGTATTAGTATATTTTTAAAGTTTTTACTAATATTTTAGATATAATATATATAACACTATCAAGGAGCAGACTTTACCCAAATAATGATCAGGCAGTTTTTTTTTCCTACAAATAATTTTTAAAAGCACATATTGAAACTGCAAAACCTGCCTTACTCAACCTACTCCTGTATGGCTTCTGTGTTTTTTGTGAGTGCAACAATAAGACAAGACTTTCACTTTCTTATGTGGGTTGGTCATTAGTCTAAATAATTAAGTTCAAATGATGAGAAAATAAATAATTTCTGAACCAATCAGAAAATTCTAACCTTCTACTTCTAAACACTATCAGCACCCCTCTAACTAAATCTGTCCAAATCATACACTGGAATTCCAGACTGCATTTACAGCGGGTAAAAAGTTTTTTAACACATCAACAATTTTCTAAGTAAATTTCTAAAGATGCTACTGACATTAAAATCTCACCAGATGTCAGTAATAACCCATCCAATCCACACATGCAAAGAAATTGAACCATAGATGTCCATAAATAAATTTATGTGTAAAAATGAGAAATGAAAAAGGATTGAACATGCTTACTGAAATGTATTTAATACTGTGCATTTGTTGGTGATGACGCCTCCCGTATGAAGATGCTAGTTGCATGCATTGCTCAGGTGTGGTATTGGTCCATTCTTTCACACAAACATTCTTCAAATCCTGAAGAGAGTAGGGACCTATTTCTGTCACAGCTTATTATTTATTTGTCCTAATAGCTCAGTAAAGTTTGAAATGAATATAGCCCACAGAACCCAATCTACGATTGCAGATGTAAAATTACAGTTTGTAGGTTTGTGCAGTTTGGAAATAATTCTGACAGTCATCTGATACACAGACTAACTTTATTAATTTGTCTTTTTTTGTTTGTTTGTTTGTTTGTTTTGCAGCTCTGTTTCCATTTGTTGCATCATTTTTAGGGAAAATGGGAATCACCATGTTTTCAAAGTCAAGTATGGACTTTTTCTACGGTTCCCTGAAGAAGATAAAAGAGCAGCATGGTACAAGTGATGATGTATGTGTGAATATCTATTGAATCTGCACTTATCAGCACCTTCTATGTGTACCTAAGAGCCACTGTATGTTGCATACACATATGTGACAGTTGGGCTCTCTCCTTTTAGAAACGAGTGGACTTCATGCACCTAATGATCCAGAGCCAGATTTCTGATGAGCAAGCTGATAATGTCTCCAGTGAGCAACCAGCCAAAGGTAGGGGCTGCAGTAAGATCCAGGAAGCTCCTTGTTTAAGAAGAACAGTAAACGCTGTCCTCAGTATGGCTCTTGTTTGGGTTTAGTTCTTTTTCAAAGAGATGTGTGCACTTGTGTTTTCTTTTACAGGGTTGACTGACCATGAGATTCTTTCCCAGTCCTTCATTTTCATCCTGGGGGGATATGAGACCACCAGTACTACCCTTGCTTTTCTACTGTATAATCTTGCAACTAATCCAGACTCCTTGAATAAGCTGGTCAAAGAGATTGATGAAGCCTTTCCTAATAATGTGAGCACAACAGTTTACATAAACTGTTCACATAAACACAAAGAATGCTATAAAAGTGGCCTGGGCTTCAAGTGAGGTTTATTTGTTTTGCTGTTAGTTGTAATGCACAACTTCTACTTTGGTTTTTGCCAACTACTGTCATGGCAACACCTTCAGCTTACACTTCTTGAGGTAGTACACTGTGGGTTTTGAAGTGTGTTTAGGATCATTATCCCGTTTTATTTATCTTCAGCTTTTTTACAGATGGTGATGCTTGCTTCTAGAATTTGCTGGTAATTGATTGAATCCATTCTTTCCTCTGCCAGTGAAATGTTATCTCTGCCACTGGCTGCAACACAAGCCCAATCATTGATCTACCCCATGCTCAACAGTTAGAGAGGTGTTCTCATTGTGGCCACAGAGTTTTACTTTAACCTCATCAGCCCACAGGACCTGTTTCCAAGATGGTTCAGTCTTGTTTAGATGTACCTTTGCAAACGTCTGACGGATTGTGTGGTAGGGACGCAGGAATTTTTTTCTTCTGATGACATTTTTTGTGCTTTTCTAGCACTTTAATGAGCAGTTCCTTAGGAATGGCCTTCCACTCTTCAGCTTGAGCTCTGTTCCTATTGAATGCCATTTTAATTACATTATGAACTACCAAAACAGCTACCTGAAAATGCTTTGGTATCATCTTAGAGTTTCTTTTGCTTTGTGGGCATATTTTATGTTAAGGCATGAGCTTAGAGGAGCCCATGGCTTCTGATTGCTGAGACAAGGTTTAGGAGTATTTGGGAGTATTTCTAAAACTTTGAAACTGGCATCACCCAGACATTTCTAACAGTCATTTAAAAAAAGCTGTCATTACACGTATTGAGGTTTGAAACTTTGGTAAAAGTAATTTAAGAACTAAAATATCTGAGCGTGCACAGTCTTTTGCATTGTGCTCCTTTTTTTTATCCAAACCTGTACAAACAAAAACAAAACATGCTTGAGATTTTGAAAGAAAGTGTCATATTTAACTTTATGTCTTCTAAAGATTAGTTCATCTTCTGCTCACCTTACTATTCCGTACAACACTGTATTTACATTTAATGGGAAGAAGAAAAAAGGAACTGGAATAATAGGAATCACTAATAATTATAAAAAGTCAGCGGTGAGCTTTAAAATCTATTTCACAGAATCTCTTTTGCATATTGTCAGGCTCCAGTGACATACGATGTGCTGATGAAGCTGGAGTACATGGAAATGGTCATCAATGAGTCGATGCGTCTCCTCCCTACTGCCCCCCGTCTGGAGAGAGTGTGTAAGAAGACCATAGAGCTCAATGGGATCACTATACCTAAAGACACACTTGTTTCAATCCCAACGTATGTCCTGTTCAGAGACCCGCAGCTGTGGGAATCTCCCGAGGAGTTCAGGCCTGAAAGGTAATGTGATCACTCTTCCTACCCCTGTACTACCCTTTTACTCCAGCCTTGATTATTCTACAGAATGGCTGTCAGAATCACATCCTAAACAGAGGGGCAGTGAGTAGACTAAATCCACAATCAATTAAAGATATTGTTACTGGTGAAATAATGACTCAAACAGAAGTACAGTTATTAAAAATACAATTAAATTCTGACTAATGTAGACCATGTTTACACCTGGTCACCTGATAAGATTTTAGCCACATGCAGATAACTGTTTGGGACAGTATATGCGAATTTGCTTGTTACATGGCAAGCAGTATTGTTTATTCATCTAGTCTCTTCCTATGCTGCTCAGTATCTCAGGAAAATACGAGTTCATCAGAGCTTTTGCTTTGCTTTGATATCTAGTACTGTACGTAAGTGTTTGACCCACCTCTGATGCTAAGACCTCTTAGGACACATTCACTGATTTTATGGTGGCTGAGTAGCTTCTATAAGGGTTCAGAAGTGGAAAGAAAGGATGATATTTTCTTAGTCATTTTAAATGATTAGTTGGGTAAGCCATGATTGGTCAATTATAAAGGCAGTTTTAATGCTAAAGCATGATGAACATGACTAGCAATCTGTTGTAAGATCTTATTAGTTTAATATGAAACTAAAGAAGAGAGTAGGTTTTCAGGAACAGCTCTGTTAGTTCATTTCGAGACCTGTTTCTACTGGAAGGGTTTTGAAGTACTCCAGCCATTCAAAATGTTAATCAGCGAATTATTTGTGTCATGTATTTATGTCTGTGCAGTGATGGGCCAGTGCTAACAAGTGATTTCCTCTGATTACTGAAGGTTTAGCTCAGAGAATGACATCGACCAATATGCTTTCATGCCATTTGGCCTCGGGCCTCGCAACTGTGTGGGAATGAGGTTTGCTTTGATGATCATGAAACTGGTGGTGGTGAAACTGCTACAGAACTTCAGCATTGAGACATGCAAAGAGACACAGGTGGGAGCTCTCTCTCCTTTAAAGCTATAGCTTCTTAATAAATCAATTTTCACCTTCATCCCATAGATGGGCACAGATATACAGGTACGTGAAGCTTCGAGACGCAGAATGGCATCATGCAAACAGCATTCCTAAATAATCACATGTGTAGTATGACGCAAAGCTGTGATGACTGATTTGTCTGGTAACTGGATTTAATGCTTTCTCAGACATTCAGTGATAGATATACAGTAAACTGTTTCAGCACAACCGTCACGGCACATTAGCTGTGTTTGATACATGTGAGCTTTTTCAATTCTCGGCTGAACGCTATTCTAAATGTCTGTTCCTGTCTTAATTCTGCTTTTTCAGATTCCCATTCAGCTCAATGCTCTCTTTCAACCTACAGTTCCTGTGACTCTAAAGTTTGTACCAAGATCTCACAAAGAGGAATAGTTCAGCCTCAGACAGAACAGCCAACAGGGTGTTTTTTTAGAAATCATGATCCTAATTATCTGTGTTTACATGTTGGAATGTAATGGAAATGGGCATTTACCTACATGTTGTATTAATACTCTCTCTTAGCTTTCTTGCTAGTGGTGTACTGTAATACATACTTACAGCATATATAATTTTACATATTATTTCCTGAGAAAAGAAACTAACTTCACGTTTTAAAAGAGACTGCAAGGCTCAGACATGTTAATGTTTATATCACATGTAAACATCCAGAGTGAAACATCTGTTGTTTTGGGATTGAGTTTTAGATCAGTGATTTTAAGAATCTTGTCAGTTTGAAGTGAACTTGAAGTGAACATGTTACAGGTTATTAGTTATTGTATTGTTACAGTATTTGTTTTCATGAATAATGTGTGGCTGTATTACATTATATCGTTGATAACAAAATAAAAACAACTTATTGAAGGGAAGAAAAGCGAGCATGAAAGATCATCCTCTGGAACGATAACAAGAAGATTTCTAATTTCTTGAAAGTGGTTTTGCAGGGTTGTAAGCTCAGTTCAGTTCAGTCTAAATGTTTACATGATGGATCTGTACTCACTGATGCAGCATTTCCAGGGAGGAACAGAAACTGATTCCAAAATCTCTGCATAACATTAACATACCTTCACAGCTTTTCTCTTAACAACTCTCTTCAACTCTATACATAATACTATAGATACAAGGAGGTGTGTCTAATGAAGTGGCAGTTTGCTGTGTGTTTCTACCTCTTAGTTTCCTCATGTGGCCTCAGATCAAAACCCTACGAAGCTGCTTAGTGATCATCTTATATGTCCAAGATACATAACTCTGCATTCTTCAGGGACTGAATAACCGAAAAATATTTTTAACCCCATCGAATACATTTTCCCAAAAAGAGTACAGTTTATTTCATTTCCAAAAGTTTTTTTGTATGATTAGCATCCTTATTCCCACATATCCTCCAACATGGCTGTTGATAATCAGTTTGTTTACTCTGTGTGTCCGGAGTTATAAAATAACACGTCAAATTTTTCCATCCAAAATCTTTCCATATTCTTGAGTTAGTGGTCATGTGCTGTGTTATACACATTTTAGTCCACTCTTCCTCTGTAATGTCAATGCTTAACTCTCTCTCCCATTTAGCTTTTATGTATAGAGGAAGTCTGACATTGCCTCAGGCTGCGGTAAAGCTGGGAAGACACCTTAAATTTTGTCCCAGTGTATACCTTCACTACTACATCTAACACTGCATTTGAAGACTTGAAAATGTGTGTATTTTGTATTTCGGTTGTAAGATAATCCCTTAGTTGTGAATATCTAAAAAAGTCTTTATCTTGTAATCTCTAATTCCCTTTCAATTCCTGGGATCTCATCACATTTCCATTCTTAATGATTCTGCATACTTCAGTGATCCTCTTGGCTCCCCATTTTCTAAAACTCTCATCAGTCAAGCTTGGCTTAAATTTCTCATCATAAGCAAACCAACTCAGTAATATTTGCCTTTCAAACTTCTACCATTTAATTAAATCACACCAAATATCTAATGTATGGGAGCTTATTGGATCTAGTAAATTTTGTAGTGTCTTTTTAAGTTTCCTATTTCCAATAAGGGACTGGATAGGTAATTGTTCTATTGTCTTCTCAATGTCTTTCCACCTTGACTATGGCTTTTATCGCACCATTTAATTAATGGTCCAAGTTGTGCTGCATAAGATAAGTCTTTAGGATTTGGTGATGTCAACCCACCCTTTTCTTTAGTCAGCTGTAATGTGGAGTATTTTATCCTTGGCCTCCCACCCTTCCATATTAATCTGGAGATAATCTTAACCCACATTTGAAAACTTTCGTGAGGTATTTTAATTGGGACAGATTGAAATAGGCATAGGTGTCAAGATTTCAATTCTGGAGCTAAAATCTAGTGGCAGGGTGAACTGGTTCTCAGTGTCTCCTTTAATATGTAGGTGGATATGATTAAAACTTGTTTTAAAAGTTGAGATACAGTGGGATGCGAATGTTTGGGCAGCCTTTGTTAATTTTCCTGATTTGCCTTTATAAAGCATTGATTGTTTGGATAAAAAACTTCAGTTAAATATATCATATAGGGGACAAACACAGTGATATTTGAGAAGTGAAATGAAGTTTATATGATTTACAGAAAGTGTGCAATAACTGTCTAAATAAAATTAGGCAGGTACATAAATTTGGGCACCCCAAAAAAACCTTAACTCAATATTTAGTAGATCCTCCTTTCGCAGAAATAACAGCCTCTGAAGGTATTTTAGACCATTACAAAACATCTCTAGTTCATTCAGGTTTGATGGTTTCCGAGCATGGACAGCTCTCTTTAAGTGACACCACAGATTCTCAATAATATTCAGGTCTGGGGACTGAGATGGCCATTCCAGAACGTTGTACTTGTTCCTCTGCATGAATGCATTAGTAGATTTTGAGCAGTGTTTAGGGTCGTTGTCTTGTTGGATGATCCAGCCCCGTCGCAGATTCAGCTTTGTCACTGATTCCTGGACATTGGTCTCCAGAATCTGCTGATATTGACTGGAATCCATGCGTCCCTCAACTTTAACAAGATTCCCAGTCCCTGTACTGGCCACACAGCCCCACAGCATGATAGAACCAGCACCAAATTTTACTGTAGGTAGCAGGTGTTTTTCTTGGAGTGCTGTGTTCTTTGTCCTCCATGCATAACGGCCCTTGTTATGCCCAAATAACTCTATTTTAGTTTCATCAGTCCACAGCACCTTATTCCAAAATGAAGCTGGCATACTTCAAGCGGCTCTGTTTGTGATGTGGGTGGAGAAAAGGCTTCCTCTGCATCACTTTCCCATACAGCATCTCCTTGTGTAAAGTGCGCCGAATAGTTGAACGATGCACAGTGACTCCATTAGCAGCAAGATCATGTTGTAGGTCTTTGGTGCTGGTCTGTGGGTTGACTCTGACTTTTTCTCAACATCCTTCGCTTCTGTTTATTCGAGATTTTTCTTGGTCTGCCACGTCGAGTCTTGACTTGAACTGTGCCTGTGGTCTTCCATTTTCTCACAATGTTTCTCACAGTGGAGACTGAAAGCTGAAATCTCTGAGATAGCTTTCTGTATCCTTCCCCTAAACCATGACGCTGAACAATCTTTGTTTTCAGGTCATTTGAAAGTTGTTTTGAGACTCCCATGCTGCGACTCTTCAGAGAAGATGCAAAGAGGAGAAAAACTTACAATTGCCCCACTTAAATACCCTTTCTCATAATTGGAGTCACCTGTGTATGGAGGTCAAGGGTCACTGAACTTACCAAACCAAATTTGAGTTCCAATAATTAGTTCTAAAGGTTTTGAAATCAAAAAAATGACAACAGTGCCCAAATTTATGCACCTCCCTACTTTTGTTTAACCAATTATTGCACACTTTCTGTAAATCATATAAACTTCATTTCACTTCTCAAATATCACTGTGTTTGTCCCCTATATGATATATTTAACGCAATTTTTTTTATCCAAACAATCAATGCTTTATAAAGGTAAAACAGGAAAATTAACAAGGCTGCCCAAACTTTCGCACCCCACTGTATTTGTTTTGTTAAGGTCACACCCAGATGTTTTATAGTTTTTGCATCCCATTTTAATTGGAATAACTTCCTGATTTCTGGAGAGGAAGAGTAGTTAAATACCAAGACCTCTGTTTTATTAACATTTGCTTTATATCCTGAGTGTTCAATACATGTTCAAGATTTTAATCAGGCATGAGAAACCTGTATTAGGACTGCCCAAATAAATAATACCATCATCTGCGAATAAGCTGGTAATATGTGTTTGTTTTTTTATAGTGCTTCCTTTCAGTTCTGTGCTTTGACGTATTGCTTGTGCTAAGTGTTCCATATACAGGGCGAAAAAGGGGATAGAAAGAAAAGGGGCTAAGACACACCCTTGGTGAGTGCCTCTTTCAACGATTATCCTGTTAGGCTACCGTTAAGTTTAATTCTAGCTGTTGGGTTTTTATATATAGTTTTGATACACTTCACTGAATCTTTGCTAAAACCAAATCACTCTTAACACTGAATATAAAATAATCCAAAAATAATAAAAGCCATAACTCTGGTCAGTAGCTCTGCAGACAGCTTATATAACAGGTCACTGATAGACAGGAAATTAAACATTAAGATCAGCCTCGGAGAGAGACCTCTGAGAAGGGAATACTACTAAAAGTCTGTTGTGACCCCAGCCATACTCAGCTAATGGGCTTTTCTGAGTTCCCCCACACTTTCACCTTGACACTGCTGCCATCAGAGAGATTTTCTAGTGTTTTAATGGCTCTTTGGTGGCAGTGAAGAGGAGCTTTTGTGCAGAGTGCTAGGCAGGTCCTCTGTCATACCTAATGCAAAAAAGAGATGGAAGTCAAAATGCATTTCAGCGCACCTCCGAGCCTGCTGAATTGGCAGGAGTGACAGGATGTGTTTTAGAGTTGAAAGTGTGAGAGTAGCTTTAGGGGTCCGTTCCCAGAGTGTGGTTTGTTTCAGAGCAGTGCTTTAAACTCACGATTGATCACGAGTGTGTATGGGCTGTGTGTTCAGTATAACCTTTTGAGTGTGAACTCTGTAATCACCTCTCTCACTGACTAATTAGTGTTCTCACAGATAGAACAGAACAGGCAGGGGTGGAGTTACAGCTTACAGCTTGACTACAACTTGGACCACTTATAAGGTATATGAGCAGATTTTCAAAGTAGAGTCATTGTTACATACAAATCGGATTCCAAAAAAGTTGGGACACTAAACAAATTGTGAATAAAAACCGAATGCAATGATGTGGAGGTGCCAACATCTAATATTTTATTCAGAATAGAACACAAATCACAGATCAAAAGTTTAAACTGAGAGAATGTATCATTTTAAGGGAAAAATATGTTGTTTCAAAATTTCATGGCGTCAACAAGTCCCAAAAAAGTTGGGACAAGGCCATTTTTACCACTGTGTGGCATCCCCCCTTCTTCTTACAACACTCAACAGACGTCTGGGGACAGAGGAGACCAGTTTCTCAAGTTTAGAAATAGGAATGCTCTCCCATTCATGTCTAATACAGGCCTCTAACTGTTTAATCGTCTTGGGCCTTCTTTGTCGCACCTTCCTCTTTATGATGCGCCAAATGTTCTTTATAGGTGAAAGGTCTGGACTGCAGGCTGGCCATTTCAGTGCCCGGATCCTTCTCCTACGTAGCCATGATGTTGTGATTGCTGCAGAATGCGGTCTGGCAGTATCTTGTTGAAAAATGCAGGGTCTTCCCTGAAAGAGATGACGTCTAGATGGGACCATATGTTGTTCTAGAACCTGAACATAGTTCTCTGCATTAATGGTGCCTTTCCAGACATGTAAGCTGCCCATGCCACAAGCACTCATGCAACCCCATACCATCAGTGATGCAGGCTTCTGAACGGAGTGTTGAACACAACTTGGGTTATCCTTGTCCTCTCTGGTCCGGATGACATGGCGTCCCAGTGTTCCATAAAGAACTTCAAATCGTGACTCATCTGACCACAGAACAGTCTTCCATTTTGCCACACTCCATTTTAAAAGACCCCTGGCCCAGTGCAAACGTCTGAGCTTGTGGAGCTTGCTTAGAAATGGCTTCCTTTTTGCACTATAGAGTTTCTGCTGGCAACGGCGGATGGCACGGTGGATTGTGTTCACTGACAATGCTTTCTGGAAGTATTCCTGAGCCCATTCTGTTATTTCCTTGACAGTGGCATTCCTGTTTGAGGTGCAGTGACGTTTAAGGGCCCGGAGATCACGAGCATCCAGTAGAGTTTTACGGCCTTGACCCTTACGCACAGCGATTGTTCCAGATTCTCTGAATCTTTTGATGATGTTAGGCACGGTTGATGATGATAACTTAAAAGTCTTTGCTATTTTATGCTGGGTAACACCATTCTGGTATTGCTGCACTATCTTTCTGCGCAACAATGGTGGAATTGGTGATCTTCTTACCATCTTGGCTTCAGAGAGACACTGACACTCTGAGAAGCTCTTTTTATACCCAATCATGTTGTCAATTGACCTAATTAGTGTTAATTTGTCTTCCAGCTGTTCGTTATATGCTCAATTTCCTTTTTCCATCCACTTATTGCTACTTGTCCCAACTTTTTTGGGATTTGTTGACGCCATGAAATTTTGAAACAACATATTTTTCCCATAAAATGATACATTCTCTCAGTTTAAACTTTTGATCTGTGATTTGTGTTCTATTCTGAATAAAATATTAGATGTTGGCACCTCCACATAATTGCATTCAGTTTTTTATTCACAATTTGATTAGTGTCCCAACTTTTTTGGAATCTGGTTTGTACATGACTGACTAAACCTTGACTGTGTAAGCCTTGACTTCAGTAATATCTGTTCATTACAGACTATCCACACTTCCTCATTTTATACTCAGCGAGAAAAACTAGTGCAGACAGCCTTTTCTTGTGTAACAGTTGACCTCAGGTCTGTTTCCAGATGCTTCAGAGAAGAAAATGTCTCTCTCCTGTAAGCACTGCCAAAGGAAGTGTGTGAAAGGGCCACACACAGAAAGCAGCATCTACTTTCAAATAGGTTCTTTAATATGAATACACAGTATAAAGGCATTTACTGAGTTAGTTCAAACTGCAGTCACACAGTAAAAACCTAATTAAGTATTCAAGCCATATACATTTACACGGATCATGGGATCATATGTTTAATCTCAAGCCAGTCACTGAGCAATTAGTTAACTACATTTTTATCAGAAAATCTTTTTAAAGTTTAAACATTATTTATATATATATTATTATTATAGATATGTCATGTTTTTTCCCACGTTTATTATTCTATAGGTAGAGCCTAATTTTACCCACACTAAGGCATTTCCGTCTCGATCTCATTGTGTCAAAGTGAATGTGTCTTAAAGCCTGTGTAACACTGAGAATTAGCACTACTGAAACATATCATTAGCAGTTAAGTCAACTTTTCAAGTTTCAGTAACAGTATAGTGATTCTATGTGTGCTGTGCTGTTTGAATGTCTTAGGCATGTGTACATATACACAGCATATGCTCAACGGTAAGTAGACACTCAGTTCAGGTGTTTCAGTCACACACGTTGTTGACAGGTGTTGGCACATAGCCATGCAATCTCAATGAAAAACACTGGCAGCTGAATAAGTCACACTAAAGAGCTCCGTGACTTTAAATATTGGTCTGTCAATTGGATGTGACTTTTGCCAAAAGACAGTTAATAAAATTTCTGCCCTGCTTGATCTGCCCTATTCAACTGTAAAACTATAATTGTGAAATAGATGTATCTAAGAGCAACAACAGCTCAGTCTTGAAGCAGTAGGCAGAGCATAAAATCATCTGTCCTTATCAGCACAAAAACTGGCCTTCATAAAAAGCATTTGTCTAAGCAGCTGCACACAAGCCTAAGATCGCTATGCACAAAGTTTGGAGTGATGTAAAACATGGTCAGTAAAGTCAGGGATAACGGTCTGGGGCTGTTTTCCAGGGCCTCTAAGCTGCAGTAAAAAGTTAATGATTTTCCAGATGTACATGCTTCCAACTTTGTGGTAACCAGTTTGGAGAAGGTCCTGTCCTGTTCTAGAAAGACTGTGCCACACTGCACAAATCAGGGCTTAGAAAGACATAACACGAGTCTGATATAGATGCGTTCCAAGGGCCTGCTAAGCCCTGACCTCAAACCCCCTGAAAACCATTGGGATGAACAAGAACATCATTTGTGTGCCCGGCCTTCTCTTCAGTGCCTGATCTCACAAATCTTCTTTTGACTGAATGAATACACACTAGGTGAGTCCAGTGAAGCCCAATGGACATATTAAGCAGAAAACACAGCACTTTATTCTATGTATTTCTGATTTAAACTTGGTATTAAGGAGGGTCTCTGAACTAGTTCTATTCCAGACTCCAAAGAATCTGTTTCTCTTTGTTGGTGTGCAGCAAACTGCTTTGACAAAGAGTGTAGTTTGATTTGTTTTCTGTGATGTGTGGGCAGGAGCTTAAAAGTGATAATCTGGAATGATGTGATGCTGTGAACTTCAAAATCCTTTTCAATTCCTACTGTCTACTGTTCCAAAAGGTGTATGCCTGCCAGCAGAACCAGCAACTGTTCGCTATGTTTGACTAGCATTTTGCTTGATGCACAAGCAACTGCTTCTGAAATTAAACTGGAACTGTGATTAAAGAACAACATAATTTCATGCTCATACCAGACTGATCATTCCATTTCAACATTCCTAAAATACCTACAAGGAAGAACAGCATAGACCAAAGTGACTCCAAATCCAGCATTGCTGTGTTTTGGATGCTACAATGCTGGTCAACCAGTATGATCATGTTGGGTGACCAGCTAAACCAGCACTAGGCAGCACTAGACCCACATGGAATATATGTTGCTTTGAGCCCCCATTCAGGAAGGTCCCTTTTGCCAGCAGCTCAACCCCTCTGCCTACAATCGCTAATCCAGTCTATATGCATGTAAGATTTTGGGTAGGTGTGTTTGGCATGGCTTTGTCTTGAGATTGTAAAATCTGGGTTCTCAAGTTTCTCAACATGTAATGACTACCCAGCACCCTTGTCCTTGTCCCGTCCCACCTTCCATAGAAATGTTATATTCTGGCATCTGAGGCATTGTAGTAACTGCTGCACCATTTAAGGCAGAACAGACATATCCAAAAAGTAAGCAGCTGGTCAATAAGAACCTGACTTCAGCCCTGTAGATGTCTGGTGGTATTTTTGATTTGAGTTTCATGCATGAAGCTACAAATAAATGTACTATGGAAAAAATCTTCTGTCCAAATTCAAGCAAGGGAGCCATGAAGTGCCAGCACCTATGTTGTCTCAAACTGAAGATGTTTAATTATTGTGTATTCATACATGTTTACATTAATACAACACTAATATGGTTATATATGACATTACCAGCCCACTACAAACTACTGCCTCCACCTGACTACAAGCCCATTGACCACCAGAGGGTGTTTTATAGCCAACTGTCCACAGCCCACAAGCTGAGAAACCCCGCTCTAGGGGATCGGAGGTTCAGACTACCTCCAGGTTAGGTCTACCTGACTTTCTGGCCAGTCACCTAAAGCAAAACATGAACTAAACTAGAGCACAGCACAGCCACATCTATTAATAAAAACACCCCACCACACCTACGCCTCCTGGTCTCTCACGCATCTGGTCTCTATCACATTAATGGTCTATGCATCAGGCTGACCATTCAGAGCTTTGTTGTCATATTGCTAGCTCTAATGTACATGCATTTGGATTGGGTGCGAACAGTTCCTCTCTCTTGTAGCTGAGCACAAAAGTTGGTATAACAAGAAAATGCTGACTAAACAAAACGTGGGGACTAGAAAAATATATGACGAATGAGACCTGACAGGCTGGGAATTCATTCACTCCTTTATAATGAAAGGAGAGATAAGCAGACGCAGAGCTGAAACTCCCCGCTGACCTACAGAGACACCTGCAGAATTACTCAGTATTCAGCTTCAGCTCCTGTATGAGGCGGTGTTCCCCGTGTGGTTGAATTATACTGGGATGTACCCGGTGTGTTTACACAGACATACACTTTTACAAAACCAGAAACAGGACTAGCTCGTTAATTAGCCTATAGCACCAGAGATTGTGTTCACAACTTGGCAACATGAGCTACAGGTCAGTCTTTGTCCTCCTCTACTCCCATGGCCACTTAGCTGCTATAGAAAACCTAATACATCAGGTGCTAGTGGGTGGAGTGGCATGCTATCCTGAGAGCATTAACTTGTTTGAAGAACAAGAGCAGAATAAACATGCAAATTATGTCATTTTGTAGTTTAGTAATTAACTATGTATTGTATGGCAGAGACCCATAAGATCCTAGTTTTCTTCTCTAGTCTGAAACATGGTGAGTAGGTTTGACATCGTGAGACATGAGAATGATTTGAAGTGTCCCGCTCGGTCACGGATGTGACATAGGCAAGGACAGGCCTCATCTCTGTACCTGACTGACCCACCAGCCACGAATGTGGGCATTCAGCAAGCAGTGATGCTCCCTTGAGTTATCTTGTAATGCCATTGGCAGGTGGCTGCATGACGCAGGACTATGACAAATGTCCGTAGCACCACATCAGCATCCCCAAAGACTGCAAAAGTGTTGTGCCAGACTGTCATGGAGACCATTAGGATCCTATACGACTCCACGCCGATACGCCTGTGAGAGCAGCGGGGTTTTTCTTGGACGATGACCACGAAGTCCACCACGATGCAGAGCCCTCACAACAGTCTTGCGTGAAACATCAAGTCCAGAAGAAGCCACTTCAGCAACAATCACCTTAGCAGAGGTCCAGGAATTCTTGTTGACATCTCTGTTTTTCACTGCAAAGTTTTGGAAATCTTCGACCATGGCCAGGTTTAGTCTTAACAGACTTTGTTTCTTTGTGCTTTGCGATGATGCAATGCACAGCTGTTCTAGAAACCAGGAAATGTTTGGAAATGGTAGTATATCCTTCCCCCTGAAAATGAAGGTCCACTATCTTCTGTCTGAGGTCCAGAGTGATTTTTTTTCTTTTTGGCATTATGATATGGCTTCCTACAAAGATTATAGAGCAAACTGAGTGTCCTTTTCATTCAAGCGGTCAAGTGATACTAACTCTGCTTCTTGGAGTCACTTAAATAAGGTTCAGTGCTAAATGTTTGCTCAGGTGTGTTTTCAAACTTAATTGACTGCTTAGGTCTGGTTTCAAACCCAGTTCATTTGCTTTGAAAACACAAAATCACATGGGGCTAATAATTTTGACCATCTCAGTTTTCACCAGATTTTTCATAAAGAAATCTTGAATATTGATTTTACATTCCAAAGTGTACCAAAATGGGGCCATATCATGAATTAATAATTTAATATATTAAAGTTTAAGAATATTGTGAAGATTGGCCAGTATTTTAGAAGAATATTCAAAAGTTCCTAGGGGGCTAATAATTTTGACCTTAAGTGTACATATTAATAAATAAACCTGATCCGCACATTATTCATTTCAGATTGTCCAATCAGAAATCCAAACACACAATGTCCAGTACGTGGCGCTGTATCATCAGCTGGAAAAGGGATAAAACACAGTTAACCGCTGGACAACAAGGAAGTGCGCTCTGTGATCCCCACCGTCTCTCAGATCTTCTCAGGTGGGTAAAGAGACTTTTCATGACTTATTTAAAGAACACATACAGAATTTATTCTCCGGGTTTACATCATAGAAATGATCCAGAAATATCAGACATGAAAGGTCGAGTGCTGAAAAACAACAGAGCAGAATTACTCTGATAGTTGTGCAGATCTCTGATCCTCCCAGCTGGGGTTTGTACTGGAGGACTGTTGGAGTGAGTCTGAGCTCCTCTCTGCGTTTCTGATTCAGGCGCTGAAGTTGAGCTGTCTAAGAGCTTTCTGGGCATCTGTGCCCAATCGGAGAGCAGCTTTGTGCTCTTTAACCTGATCGATGTCTCCTATAGGCGAATATGGCTTTTAAGACGTCTACAAGATATGACGCAATTTAGTGACGTCGTTGTTCTGCCAGCCAGCTGGAT
The DNA here is from genome assembly GCA_024036415.1 of Prochilodus magdalenae. Classification (NCBI taxonomy): domain Eukaryota; kingdom Metazoa; phylum Chordata; class Actinopteri; order Characiformes; family Prochilodontidae; genus Prochilodus; species Prochilodus magdalenae. The sequence goes on along the minus strand of JAMWET010005077.1, from coordinate 1,083,660 downwards.
GTTTCCAGGGGTGGGCTACTTCCATTTACCCTCGTACACTAACCTAACAGTGTGTCTGTACTGTCCGGGGTATTTACACTGGTGTAGTAGTGACTGTTACTGCTGTATTTGTGAGGAATGAGATGTGGGGTTTTCCTGTTGATCATTAACTTTAAGCTGTGGTTAATTTTACTGAGCTGCTTACGAGAGAGTAAGTTCAGGCTATCCCCCGGTCTGTTTCACAAAGCAGGATTTCTAACAGCTGGATTATTTAAACCGGAAGTGATAATTTCTCTAAAACTCTTTTCTCCTGTTTCTCTTACACTGCACTGCGCTCTAGTTATCTGTTAAAGAGAGGGAGTCGTTTTTCTCTTGATCTGGGTGACCCGCTCCTGTCGGAGGCTGTCGCTGATTGGGTAAATGTAGATGGGCGTGGCTATAAATGGCGTTCAGTGTTTATGAGCGCGTGACAGCTGCTGCTGCTGTTCCTGCTGCCTTGAGCTGATAAACCACTCATTTATAATGTTGAACTATAAAAACTGAATATTAAAACAAAACCTCGCTTATTTCCACATCACCTGAGGTAAAACTTTCTGCTCTAGAGACTTGCTACACAGAGAACAATACAATTCTCCATATTCACTCAGCACTTCACCAGGAACACCTCCATATTATCTACACTCATTTTATCAGCTCCACTTACCATATAGGAGCACTTTATAGTTTTACAACTGCAGATCTGATTCTCTGTTAGCCCACCTTTACCCTGCTTTTCAATAGCAGCACTGCCATTGCTCATATCATTCTTAACTGACTATTAATGAAAGAGTATGTAATGATAGAACACTTAAAGAAGAAATATAATGTAAAATGGTGGCCTCGTGATAACATGGTAATAAAGTTGTTTACACAAGACTCACTGCATCATACTAACTATATTTCATCTGTGCTAGTCCACATGTAGCTCAGGGTGTTCTTCAGGCCAAGTCAGAGATAAGAAGCTTTCTTCATTACCTTATTTAGTCATATTATCCACCTACTTCCCCTGTCGTGAACTTGAACCTTGTTTAGGCTTCAATAAAAACCATCTCCCAGCAGATATTTCTTTAGCTCAGAGCTGCAGTGAAACTGGACAATCAGCTGGACACTTCCTCAAAGTTTGTCATCTTGGGTTAGAAGAAAATGAGCTTTCTCCCATCTCTGTCCGTGACATGGGGTCTGGTCGTAGTGGTGGTCACCCTTCTGTTTACGTAAGTATGTTCACACAAGTTTAACAGGTGCTACATGTGGACGATAGCAGGTTCCACCTCTTCTCTGATACTGAGCTGTTTTTGGTTCTACGCTGGAAAGCAGTGTTCAGCATGGACTGTGTTTCTTATTTGCAGTTATGGCATGTGGCCACATGGATTTTTTAGGAAGCTGGGGATCCCAGGACCAAGGCCTTGGCCTTTTATTGGAACATTTCTACATTACAGAAAGGTGCGTATGTCCTCTGATGTAACAGAGTATATGGATATTGATACTGAGTAATGCAGAAGCGGCAGCTTGTTCTTTTATCACTTATGCGCATGTGTTTGAAATCCTTTCTAGGGTTTCTACAAATTTGATACTGAATGTTACAAGAAATATGGAAAGATTTGGGGGTAAGTACGATTAGGTGTGACTGCAGTTTTTGAAAAGCATATAAATGTTAGGACGGGTTGGCATATCAAGTTGTTACGGTATGACAGTATATTTTCAGAGATACAGGATGAGACAGTCCTGTCTATGTTGACATATGATGCTGATTTTGCATTACAATACACAACCTGCCTCTTCTGTAAAGCCATGCCAGTGCTTTATCTCCTCTCTGATTCTCTCTGCACCACACCCTACATACAAACCCCCTTACCAGTCACTCACAAGTTCTCATGGAGCGAGAAAGTGCTGGTCCACACTAACCAAGGTGATCTGGGTCTGCATTACTAACACTTCCTATCTTCAACGCTAAGTTAAGTGAAGAATTTAAAGTTCACACATTTCAGACACAAATTTTATCTTTAGGATTTGGGAATTATATCTTATCATGCAGCATCTTAGTTCGATAAGCCTAACCTACTTCATTGAGGTCAGTAATCTGTTCTTGTGTCTGATGAGTTACCGGGCAATCAGCCATATGCACACACCTGAAACACAAAATCACAAACACATAAAACTGTAAGTTATAGGTGGTGTTAGCAATGTAAAAAAGGTCAAATCAAAACTAAAGAGTGTTCAACTGGATATGAAGAATATTTTGACTGTGCACGCTGCAGTTTATCAGAGCAATGCCACTTCTCAGTTTCAGTTTCTATTTCCAAACCTATCAGCTGCCATCTTTGCCACTGTGTTGGCTGTGATACACTATTCCTTCTTCCTCCCTCCAACACATGTTTAGCCTAGTGGTGTGGAGTTGATTCCAAAAGAGTCCATTCTTTGACTCAAGCATATCTTGGCCTGTAACTCTAATAGTTTAAATGCTATAATTCAACTATTTGACTCTGTTGACTTTTTTTTCACCATGATCAACTCAAAGGCTGTGCTGAGTTTAACAGAGTTAATTTGCTAGTTTTAAACAGCTCCAAATGTATTGATATCACAACAACTTATTGATATCATTTTTAATCTACATGCTGAAGGAAAACCTGCCACTGCATTAAGTCAGTTTTAATCAAATTGCTTGTGACGTCTCACCCATGGCTTTGACTTTGACTTAAATACCTATAAATACAGAGATATGATTTTTATTTGTGGAGAAAACACTAGCATCTGTTTGTTTTGTGAGTCTCTGTGGGACCTAAAAGGAATGCTGCCCTGGTCTAATATGATGAAATGTACATTTCTCTTTATTACTAAGGATCTATGATGGAAGGATACCAATTCTAATGGTCTTAGACCTTGAAATGATCAAATCCATCATGGTGAAAGAATGTTATTCTGTCTTCACTAACAGAAGGGTAAGTTCACATGTACAGTCCCATTACTACCTGAAACCAGCATGTTAATTCCATCATAAATATTTCTGCCACTGTTGTGGATGTGTCAGGTTTATTCATTTAGAGTGTAAGGTGTAAACTGTTTTTTTTTTGTGAGTTCAGGAAGTAAACATGGACTTGATTGGCCCCTTTGCTGATGGGATAAGTATCGTAAAAGATGAGAAATGGAAACGAATCCGTGGTTCAGTCTCTCCATTCTTCACAAGTGGACGACTGAAGGAGGTACAGAGTCCTAATAAAGTTGTCCCAGTCAAAACAGTATGCACATACTTGTTAATATGACCAGCATTCCACCATTCTCACATCAAAGATTCATCTGATTAAATTAGGTGTCCAGTCACGTGTAATTTGTTGATCATCCTGATCTGAAAATTCTACATAATTCTACAGAACACAAACCCTGAATCTTAAATTACAAAGAGACTGAGCCTTTCCAGTCCACCTTTCTGGCTGCTCTGTTATGGAACTCTATTTGTTTTCCTTTTTGATATATTACAGATCTTTCCAATAGCTGACAAATATGGAGATCGCTTTATTGAGAACTTGAAGAAGAAAAATCCAGAAGAAGCAATTAAAGTTAAAGAGTATGCTTGCATTGCTACAGTCCCTGCAAAAACACCATACGATTATACAAATCAATGCTTATTCAGAATTCTGTTTATCAATCATTCACTACATTGAATGCTAAACCACAAAGCTGAACAACTGCACACAATTAGAATCTAAATTAAATTATCATCATACTATAATGACCTGAGCTGTAAATAGCATATCATTGCTCCATATGAAGCTAAATGTAGTAACTAATATTGATAATCTAGGTTATAGAAATCCACAATAATGAAGTAACTAAAGCATGTCTCTCTTTTACAGCATTCTCGGTCCCTACTCTTTGGATGTTGTTACCAGCGCCTCCTTTAGTGTTGAAATGGATTCTGTAAACAACCCAAAGGACCCTTTTGTTACCCACATCAAGGAAATTTTCACATTTAACTTCTTCAGCCCTCTTTTTCTGATACGAAGTATGTACTGCTCTCTGTTATTAGCTCAAAATATTTTATTCAAATAATTCAGTAATGTTGGCGAATATTCTTTTACGGCTGTTTTACCTCCAGTTTTATCTCCATTGTCACAATCTCTACATTTGTCTTTGAAAAAGAGAGACACTGTCTGCGCCTCTATTAGTAAATCTGTGCATCACAATACATTCATCATTTCTAGTGACCACCAGAGATCACTACATCAGCTGAATGTTTACCAAAGTGCACTACGAGTCTGCTGTTTCTAACCCACATACCAACATTAGGTAACATTAGTGGTGAAAAGCTGACTGCAGCCTCACCGTGTTAGTAATACGATGCTTGTGGTGAGTGGTAACATAGGCTTGTGAAGAGTTCCTTTATTACTTAATAAAGGTCTGTTATATGTAAAGCTTAATTTTAAGGAGTAGAGATACATTTACATTTACATTTAAGGCATTTAGCAGACACTCTTATCCAGAGCGACTTACAACCGTGCTTAGTGTTCCGTTGGATAATATTCCAGCTAGTAGGAAGTTTAGAGCCTAAAACTCACCACAAGCTCAGACGCTGCCCGAAACAGGGGGCCAGTGCTGATACCTAGAGATTAATACACAGACATAAAGTAAGTAAACCATTACCTGGCAACCCCAGCCCAGTGCTCATTCCTATACAGGAGAAAAGGTCATTGTAAGTGCAACACAATGCACTTATCCATGTAGTAACTTGGTATGGTTTGGGATGAATTCTGTGACAACTAACTGACCTGCAGCTTAAATTCACAAATGTCTCTTTGTTTGTTTTGCAGTTCTGTTTCCCTTCTTTGCTTCATTTTTGGGGAAACTGGGATTTACCATGTTTTCAAAGTCTAGTATGGACTTTTTCTACAGTTCCCTGAAGAAGATAAAAGAGCAGCATAGTACAAGTGATAACGTATGTGTAAATAGCTTTTAAAGGTGTACTTACTGTCAAAGAGCCACTGTATGTTTCATACACATATGTGACAGTTGGGCTCTCTCCTTTTAGAAACGAGTGGACTTCATGCACCTAATGATTCAGAGTCAGATTTCTGATGACCAAGCCGATAATGTCTCGAGTGAGCAACCAGCCAAAGGTAGGGGCTGCAGTAAGATCCAGGAAGCTCCTTGTTTAAGAAGAACAGTAAAAGCTGTCTTCAGTATGGCTCTTGTTTGGGTTTAGTTCTTTTTCAAAGAGATGTGTGTACTTGTGTTTTCTTTCACAGGGTTGACTGACCATGAGATTCTTTCCCAGTCCTTCATTTTCATCCTGGGGGGATATGAGACCACAAGTACCACCCTAACTTTTCTACTGTATAATCTTGCAACTAATCCAGACTGCTTGACCAAATTGGTTGAGGAGATTGATGAAGCCTTTCCTAATAATGTAAGCACAACAGCTTACAAACTTCACATAAACACAACAAGAATGCAATAGAAATGACCTGAACTTGAAGTAAGGGTTTATTTGTAGTTATATGCAAAAATTTTGGTGCGCCTGGTCAAATTAATTGTCTTGTTGATTCACTAAGTTCACAACAGAAAGTTCACAACAGGAAACAAACTGCTCCACATTATAATAAATAACTCCTGTTTATATGTGGAATTTAACATCCATTCATCTTCCGATACCACATAGTCCAGTTCCAATTGCAGTAGGGAAAGCAGAGGAGTCCAGGTGGTCCTATCCACAGAAATTTCCCCCAGGACAGGGATGCAGAGCCATTCTGAGGCCAACTTGGAGATGTAATCAGTGGCCTCAAGTGGTTCCTTTTAATGTGGAGAAGCTTATTTCCACCGGTTGTATCTGTGATCTCATTCTGTATCATGATCATAGAAAGTGAAGACACAAATCTTCTTTCCTCCTCAAATTTTGACCATTGATGTAACATATATTTTGACCAGGGTGCCCAAACTTTTGCATGGCACTGCAAAAAAAAAAAATCCAAGAAATTATAAAATTGGAATAATAGAATCACAAATAATAACAAATCACAAATGAGTCTTAAAAGCACACAATGACATTTTCATATTGTCAGGCTCCAGTAACATACGATGCACTCATGAAGCTGGAGTACATCGAAATGGTTATCAATGAGTCGATGCGTCTCTTCCCTACCCTCGCCCGTCTGGAGAGAGTGTGCAAGAAGGCCATAGAGCTTAATGGGATCACTATACCTAAAGACACTCTGGTTGCAATCCCGACTTATGTCCTGTTCAGAGACCCACAGCTGTGGGAATCACCTGAGACCTTCAGGCCTGAGAGGTAATGTATCACATGTCCATCGTTCTACCATGCTACCTAAGTCTTGATTATTCTACACAATTGATCATTCTGCAGGAGAGGCATACTAAGCAGAGGTTTAGTGAGTAGACTAAACCCACAATCAAGTAATCATATTACTACTGCTGAAACAATGACTTAAACTGAAGTACAAGTACGATTACTAAAAACACAACCTGTTACTGAGTAACTGGGTAACTTGGACCCCCCTTATACCTGGTCAATTCATGTGACTAGTATCTGGAGTGTTCCCTGATATGATTTTAGCCACATGCCTTTACACTTTGTAGTCAAATGTCTCTCCGGTTAGGCGGACTGATTATTTCAGCAATGACCCTGATTGCAGCTATAGCAAAAGCCACTCCCTTCACTGTGTGTCCTACATAATGACATTTCCCCCAGACAGAGATCACATGCCCGGCATGGGGAGGAGTTTTGGTTGTAAGTTGGAGAGACAGATGCATTTACACCCCTGTAACATGTGGCTTAAATGCGTCTCATTTCCTGAAGGGGTTTGAGTGATCGGGTTGGTATGTGTGTGTTAAATGCATCTTGAGTGTATATACACTTTGATTTTTATGTGGCTTGGGCTTCTCCAGATATAATCCTGATGTTCAAGACATTACATGAATTGACCAGGTGTGAGCCAGCATCTATTTGTATCAGGACTGAAGCTGGTTAGGTAGTTGGTTTAAAACTAAAATGCTAAAGCTTTAAAGTCAACAGTGTAACCAAGCACAAGCAGTGCAGATGCTGTGCACAACTTAACATAATGCAATCGAAGACAAATTCAATATTTGCAACTAAATTTAAATTCTTTCCTCACAAATATGTTTGAGTATCAAGAACAGTATTATTTTTATTATTATTGAGAATCTCAGTAGCATTCAAGTCCATCAATGCTTGGTTTCACTGTTATACCTAGCACAGTAACTGAGTAAGTGTTTCTACCCCCCTCTGATGCTAAGACCTGTTAGGAAACATTAACTGATTTTATGGGGGCTTCTAAGTAGCTTTAGTAATGGGTAAGGATGAATAAGGATGATGAGTGGATCCATCTGCTTAGTCATTTCTGTTGATTAGTTGTGTAAGTATTGTTTGGGGTAATGCAGCTCAAAATATTATGTTACAGTAATAAGATTTCCACTAACAAAATAATTTAATTGTTTAATCGTTTGAATTTTAGCAATCACATTCTAGTTACGGACTATAAATACTCTAAGACTTGAGGTACTTGTATTACTTGTACACCCTGCATCCACTGACTGCATAATTCTGCTTGTGATTATGACCAATGGAGTGTTAATGCAGTAAGTACCATAACTTGACTAGCAATCTACCGTAGCATCTAACCACCCTAATATGAACCTAGACAAGAGACTTGATTTAGAGAGAAGTCATCAGTAACTTGTAATGGATGACTGTACTGTAATACTGTATTTGCCACCATATATAAGTTTGTTTATTCGCTAAAACAAAACTAGAAAGACTAGAATATACAGCATGTGACAGATCATACTTTTATGCTTTTAAATCTGAGGTGATGGGTCAGTGCTAACAAGTCTGTCTGATTTCTTCTGATTACTGAAGGTTTAGCTCAGAGAATGACATCAACCCATATACTTTCATGCCATTCGGCCTCGGGCCTCGCAACTGCGTGGGAATGAGGTTTGCTTTGATGACCATGAAACTGGTGGTGGTGAAGCTGCTGCAGAACTTTACCATTGAGACATGCAAAGAGACACAGGTGGGAGCTCTCTCTTATTTGAAGCCAATATGCTAGCTTAAAGCTAAAGCTTGGCAGGAAACTGTTTTAACCTCTGTCTTTATGTAGATCTGTTTGGCTGCGTCGATGACTTATTAAAAGTAATGGAAGCTTGTTATAACAGACTGCCGTCATGCAAACAGCAGGGCTTAATAATCTTTCAGGATACAATGCACACGTGTGATGACTGATATGTGTGATGACTGATATGTGTGAAAAACTGCTGGTTAATAAAAATGTAATTATAAAAAATATTTTTTAAATGTCTGTCCTAGGCAGTTGATGTACATGCACAGAAAATGATTTCCAGCCTAATTATCAGGGCATGTTAGCTGTGTTTTATAAATGTCAACTTTTTTTTACCTTTTTACTGAACATTACCCTAAAGCCATATTCTTTTATTCTATTTTTCAGATTCCCATTCAGCTCAATTCTTTTTTTCAACCTAAAGTTCCTGTGACTCTGAAGTTTGTACCAAGATCTCACAAAGAGGAATAGTTCCTCAGACAGAACAGCCAACAGGACGTTTTATTAGAAATCATGATTCTAATTATCTGTGTTTAGTGATTTTACGTAATGGAAACATTTGCCTACATGTTGCATTATTACTGGTCTCTTAACATTCCTGTTAGTGGTATTCTCTTAATCATACTATATAGCATATATCATAGTTAAGACTACATTATATGGACCAAAGCTTATTTTTTTACTGCAGTGATTTTTTACCCCATCTCTGTAAAATCACAGTGGGATTTTATGTAGTTTTCAACAGGCGGTGAAAAATAGTAGTTACATATTATTATATATAATATTGTTTTATTAATGGATAATATTTTGCTGAATTGTGAAACATATTAAATGGGTAAATAAACTATAATAAATACAACATATTAAGGAGGATGAGAAAGAGAAAGCATAAAGCATACTGTATAGGGACTTTGACCAGAAGATTTACAATTTAATGATGTTCATTTTACCAAGTTGTAAACTCAGTATAGCAGTCTCAGCGAAGCTTATATGTTTACGTGGTCGATCTTTACTCACTGACACGGCATTTGTAAAGGAGGAACATAAACTAATTACAGAATCTCCATGTTTAATTATTAACAGTAGCATACCTTCCCAACTCTTCTCCAAAAACTCCAATTTACTTTCTCTCTGGCTTCTGATCCAATCCCTACGAAGCTGTTTGTGACCATCTTGATCAGATGAGAGAGAGAGACAGACAGAGAAGAGAAGAGAAGAGAAGAGAAGAGAAGAGAAGAGAAGAGAAGAGAAGAGAAGAGAAGAGAAGAGAAGAGAAGAGAAGAGAAACTGAGACCTTAAGTGTTTGGCAGCTTGAGAAGAGAATACTAGAAGGAGTCTGTTGTGGCTCCAGCCATACAAAGCTAATAGGCATTTCTAAGGTAACCTGTCCTTTTAGTTTGGAGGTGTTGGAAGTGAAAATCATGCTAGAGTCTTGACACTGCTGCCAGAGAGATGTTCTAGGGTTTTAATGGCTCTGGGGTTGCAGTGAAGAGGAGTGCAGAGTGCATGCCTGATTCCAAAAAGAGATAGAAGTCAAAATGCACTTTAGCTCACTTCCAGAACTGCAGAACTTGCAGGATTTTGCAGGAGTGACAGGATGTGTTTTAGAGTTGAAAAGTGTGAGAGCAGCTTTAGGGGTCCGTTCCCAGAGTGTGGTTTGTTTTAGAGCAGTGTCAGCTTTAAACTCTAAAAGATCACGAGTGTGTATGGGCTGCATGTTCAGTATAAACTTTTGCGTGTGAACTCTGTAATCACCGCTCTCACTGATGCAACAGAAGAGGCAGGGGTGGAGTTAGTGAATTTGGGGCCAAGGGGAAAGACAGAAATGAGGCCCCCTAGAGGCACGCTTTTAAATCTGTCCAGGTCCTCTTATACCCTGTCATATTAACTTACCTATTAAATTTGGCCACATATATGAAGCATTTATATGGTATCTGAACAGATTTTCAGAGGGAATTCATACTAGCACTCATGGACACATGATACATGAGGTTAGAGAAAAGCTAGTGCAGACAGCAGAGATATCCTCAAAGTTTCATTACACAGGTTTCCATGGCCGAGCACCTGTACACAAGCCAAATATCACTGTTGGTAATGACGAGTCTTGGCTAGAGTGGTGTAAGGCACACCGCTACTGCACACTAGAGCAGTGGAAACATGTTCTGAGGAGTGATGCATCACGCTTCACTCTCTGACATTTTGATGGACAAATCTGGGATTGGTGGATAGTGGGAGAACGCTACCTACCTGATGCTGTTTAATATGGGGTAGATAATGGTCTGGGGCTGTTTTTCACAATTTTGACCCCATAGTTCCAGTGAAGGGTAGTGTTATTTATACATACAAAGACAGACCTATTCCTGTTCCAGCTCCTGTGCCCCTTTACACAAAGTGTGGTCCATGAAGCCATGGGCTGTATTTGAAATGGTACACTACTGTACTGCATACTACAGTAGTATGTACTGTATACTGCCACCTGTGTGTAGTATGCAGTACAGCAACACATGACCAGTTACCTCACATTTACCTCAGAGCTGTTATCACTGTATCCACTTTTTAGAGCTAGCTGCTGCTAATGCTGCTCAGTTCACTTGAAGTACATTTAGCCTAGCTGTTAGCTACCACTGGCTATTTCACTCTAAAGCTGAACCTCTAAAGCGAGTTCATCTTTTATTAAACTTCATACCTGTATATTTGAACTTTCTGAGGCTCATTCTCATGAAAACACACCCAACTTACAATCACTACACTCACATTTATACACTCTCACAGTTGGCTGTGTTACCTGCCACCATTTTCCTTGGCTGAAGCAGGCTGAGAGCTGGTGAGGCGGCAGTGCATGATGGGATGCAAACTCTGGCTGGAGTAGTACACCATCTGAGTATCTTCAGTGCACTCCACGTTTAAAATTTTGCCACATACTACTTTTCAGGTAGATGTAGTACACAAGTAGCATGTAGTATGCCATTTCCAAATACAACCCAGGTTTGTGGAGAAACTCCAGTGGCCTGCAGAGAGCCTACACCCAAACCCCAGTAAAGACCTCTGGGATGAACAGAAACGTTGACTGCAAGCCAGAGCTTCTCATCCAACATCAGTGTCTGATCTCACAATCTTTGACTGAATAGGCAGATGTAATTTGTAATGTTATAAGTTCTCAAGAGACTTTACATTAGGCAAAAGCACTATGAGCATAAACGTTACATATACTGTACGTGGATCATTCTACTAAACTGATTCCAAGTGTGAGTTAAAAACACATTTTGGGCTATTAACTGACCAAAATCCTTCTGCCTTGAGTGACCCCATACCTTAATCATGTTTATTTTATTCAAATAAAGAGGATGCTTTGATTTACATGATCTCTTGCTTTGGCTGCGCTCTATTTAACACAACAGTAAGTATTTGGCTGCAGTGAAGTATGTGATGATCATGTTTACAGGTTATGTGAACTTTGGAGCAGTTTGGCTCCTGATTCCCCCAGCGGAATTCTGTAACAGGCTGCTAAAGGTTTAAAGAGTCTAGTTCCTTCCCCTCCAGAAATAACAGTTATTTTCCTTTCTTGTACTGGCTGCCAAGTCAGTTCTAAATAAAACTACATTATGGGCACAAAGTCAGACTTCAGGATGTGACATGACCACATGGTCCATGTAATGTTAATAATGTCAAAATATCTATTTGTGATCAATCAAAAAAGAACACCAACTTGCAACCTTCTGAATGTACCTCTCTGCCCTGAATGCATTAAAAATAATTTTTTTTAAACCCCTTTATAACCATTTAATAGAATTTCTGTCTATGATGCAGCTTCTAAATTTATTTCTGTGGTCTGGCTACTATCAACACCACTGTGGATAAATCAGACTTGGTAGGTTGCTCTAGAAAGAAGCGTTTTATGACAGACTACTCTAAATTACATTGTTTGCTTAAACGCAATGTGTATGTAACTCCTGCCAAGTAAAGCTTCAGTGGAATGAGACCCAAGCACTCCAGAGTGAAGCAAATATATAAAGCTGATTAGAAACAAAGTGGCCTTCGCCCTATATGGCTTACTTTGAACCCTGAGAAACTCTTACTGCTGGTATCTTAGAAGAACATTTTGTCCTAGACCTACACAAAATCACACATGAATGCTTGAACACCCTACAAAATCCATCTGTGATATTACTTACCCTTCTAGTTCTGGTAGCATTATTAGTGTGTGAGCATGAGGCTCTGTATTACATGACTGGAGAGATTTGTGTACAACCATTTAGGTGTGTGCTTTCTGTGTAGCTCTAGGACAGCAGACTTTTCTTCAAACACCCAAACCTTTGACTCATCTCTAGCTTGATCCAAGACAGTAAAGTTTACAGCAAGGCCTGTAAGGTGCCCTGGGAAGCATATCATTTTGGTTGTATTGTGCCAAGAATGCACTTCTCACACTGTTAGCAGCACTGTTCAACTTGACAGCAGAGATGGCCACAAGTCACAAAATACAAGTCCAAGTCAAGTCACAAGTCTATAGGTTAGAGTCCAAGTCAAGTCACAAGTCTATAGGTTAGAGTCCAAGTCAAGTCACGAGTCTATAGGTTAGAGTCCAAGTCAAGTCACAAGTCTATAGGTTAGAGTCCAAGTCAAGTCACGAGTCTATAGGTTAGAGTCCAAGTCAAGTCACGAGTCTTTAGGCTAGAGTCTAAGTCAATTTACACAAAGCATATATAGTAACTGTAGCATTTTAAAAAGTGTAGATTTAAAAAACACACAAACTTTGTGTGCAAAACACAACTGTATTTTTACAGTCCAACACTTTTTTTTTAATGCTACATATTTCCTTACAATATTCACACAAAAAAACGGCATGCTCTACAACTCTCATACAGAACAAATTAGAAGCAATATCCATTTTGTTTAGGCACCATACTCTGCCTCAAACGCTTCCTGTTTCAAGCCTGCCGTATGTTATATAGCTGGAATGATGGCTAAGCGGCTAAACGGCTAGCACAAACCTATCCGGGTGTGTTTTCAGATGCCTTATGAAGTTTGATGTGGTCGATCCAGTTTCTCTAATTTGTTTCCCACACTCTCTGCACGTTGCCACTCTTCTGTTATATGCTAGGATTTTGAATTCCCTGTTACCAAAGGCTACCACGTATACAGCCATGCTACAGCGTTGTGTTTACACTTGGCGCCGCTCACTGATATCACGCACGCGCTGAAGACGGATGTTGTGATTGGTCCGTGACAGGGGCGTGGGGCGTGTCCCAAATCAACGAAATAAAGTATACATACACAAAGGAATTCTTTTCCTGTAACTTCCGCACACCGTGCCTGGATGGTAATGGAAACAAACTTGATGTTCATGTGTTATTTTGGACCGAGTCCGAGTCGAGGCGCGAGTCATTATAGACGAGTTACAGGTCAAGTCTGAAGTCTATTTATATGCAACTCAAGTGCGACTCGCACTCGAGTCGCTAACTCGAGTGTCCATCTCTGCTTGACAGGCAATTCAAAACACCAGCCTCTGAACAACTGCCGTGTATGGTCAGTGCCATGATGACCATGATTATTATGCTCACTGTAGAAGATCTTCTTGTAGGCAGCCAGGCACCAGCAGTTGGTAGAAGGAATTGCCTAATATGGCCAATACTAGGAGCACATTGTTGCAAATATGTAAGATCTTCCAGGGGAAGGCTGACACTTCGTGACACAGAACTTCTGAACTGATATAAGTGCAACTCTTTTTGGGGTCTCCCTGACAAATCTCAGGTACTTCTATACTAGGGTTGAGGCAGTCTGTATACTGCCAAGGAAGGGCATCCACATCCCCCCCTTAATGGCTAGGATGATAATTCACCTCAAAATTAAAGGAGGTCAACTGCGAGACCTACTGCTGCTTCACAGTCAACAGGTTCCTGTCTAAATATAGCATAAAGGTTGTTATCTGTAAAAAGGGTAAAAAAATTCCCCAGTAAATACTGACCGTATTATTTCTCAGTTGATTTTAAACTTCTGCTGGGGGCATAAGCATTTGGCCAAACTCTACCCTCCTGCTTTTGTGACAGAACTGCACCCAGTCTGCCATAATGTGCGTCCACTTCCACAATGAAAGGCTGGACTCTATATAAGTCTGTGTTTCAGAGCTTAGAATGCTGAATTATATGCTCCAGCCCATACAGGTGACAGGGTACAGGCGGGGTCTTACCTCTTTGCTTTGGACTACTCAACCGACCCACCAGTTGACATAGAGGGGCTGCCAGTTTGTCAAAGCCCTCAAAAAAGAATTGATAACAACTAGCGAACCCCCAAAAGAAAAACAACTCAGCGAGATGTAGAGGTAGTCTCCATTCCCATATCACTTCTATCTTTTCCCATTCAGTAGTCACCCCTTCTGCAAAGACCATATACCTCTGGTTCTTTCACAAGCTTCATCTTTAGCCCTTTGCACTGTAACCAGATGTTGTTTAATGGTGGAAGGAAAACAATTACAAAATCTAGGTACAACAACACTGATGTTGCTGGTCACATGCATACGATCAGATGCCGGAACGTCGCAGGAGCATTGCATAAACCAAAAAGCATACTGGTAAATCCATAAAGCCCAAATGTACTACAGAAGGCAGTTTTAGCTTTATCTGATTGTAGCCAACTGCAAGGTCAAAGGTTGAGAACTATTCTAGTCACAGTGTCTAATGATTCTTAAAATCAAATAAAGGGATAGACACACGTCAAGTCAAATTCTGTTGTATAGCACCTTTTAATACAGATGTAGTCACAAAGCAGCAGGTTCCCTTCTCAGCAGTGGCACAAGTCCATGACCATCAGTACTGCCCCCCATATCATTTGATGCTTACACTGTTCTCACTGTTTCCCACTGGGCAGGGGGCATAATTGCTGGCAGGGGTTGGACCCCACTTTGCATATTTATCCTCTCGTCCTCCGATATCTCTTCTGCCAACTGCTGTTTTATACTACTATTACACAGTGTGACCAAATCTGTGTTGCTGAACACAAACATAATACAAAAAAGGGGAAATCCTGAGGGTCGGTCCTGCCAACTGCCACAAAGAACCCCCGGCAAATAGCTTGAGCGGAAGGAGACCCAAGCACTCCAGATTGAAGCAAAGATATATAATTTATTACACACAAAGTGGTACACCCTATATCACATAGTTTGGGAATTTGGAAACCCCTTCTGCTGTTACCATAGAATGTTATAGAGCTACACAGAAAATACACACCTGAACGCTTGAACACTCCAGATCAATACTTTATACCAAACACTCTTGAAGTCAAAATAACAAAGGGTCTCATACTCATACAGTGATTACAAAAACCCTACTAGACCTAGAACCCTCCTAGAGAGTGATATGGAAGCCATTTACAGCTAATATGATTGACAGGGAAAGGCTAAAAAAAAAAAAAGACAAACAAAAAAAACAAGCCAGCTGCCCACATGAACCAATCAGCAGCCTGAAAGCAGCCTGGTTTGTTACAGTTCTCTCAAGGTGCAGCATCAGGTCATACAAATTTTTCATTTATTAAAATCTCACTTTAGAAATCTAAAGAACAGCAGTTGGCAATCACAGATTCTACAGGCATGTCACTTTTCCAGTAACTACACTCACACTGACTGCACCTACTACAAATAGCAAGACATTAAGTAAGTAGCTTAAGAGCCCATATGGTGAGTCCTCTTTCAAACATTGAACCCTGGAACCCTCCGGAACCCTAAGTGGGCTCTGGGTGCATGATATAGTCAATGCCTTGGGCAGCCACCGCACTTACAATGCTACCTTCCCCAGTTCCATGTGCTTTCAGAAGCACCCTGGCTGTTCCTTCACTGCCAGCCCAAATTATATACCTAGTGGGCATGTGCAAACTTTTTCCCCACCAGTCCCTCAGGCTACATATACAGTATTGGAGAATGACTGTCAGTGATTGACAGTGCAACACAAACATAGTTTTATAGATCTTCGTGGTCACATGACAAAATCATACTGATCACCCACCTCTTCAGCAGAAACAGAGCAACCTCCTCGTTTCTTTTAATGCCTTTCAACTCCTCGTGAAGCTGTAGTCAGCTTCTTCACTCCCCCTTAAATAGTGCAGTACTTCCACGCTTGCACCTTGGCCTGTATGTTCAGCCTCCTGTTCAGACTTTCCTGTTCCATTCAAAATGGTGCAGCATGTACATTGTGCTGTCTTGTCAAAATGTTCTACATTTTACAGATTGAGTTTCGTTGATTTGATATTCTGAGAGCCTAAAACACACAAAGCTAACTTCAGCTTTATATTTTCCAGCTTTGTTCAGATTTGTATATTGCAGCTACTATATTCTGGTACCTCAGGCTACCGAGGTTTTCAGGCACCATTTAAAGTGGAACTAGATTATTCAAACAAGTAGCTGCTAAATAAATAAGCGATCTTTAGCCTTGTTATAATGACTCATCAGAATATGTTACCAGCATAAAACTATAGGTAGGATGTGTTGAGAATGGTTTATCTTATCAAAGAAAAGAAACACTAGCAGGATTGAAACTATGTAACATATGTTAGCTGATCATATTTCCTCTCGACTCAATAATGCAAACTATTTCTATTATAAATATTTCAATTTCAATCAACGAATCTTGCAAAGTACATCTTTGGTACATCTTTGGTACATCAAAGTACATCTTTAGGTACATCCCAGGCTGAGTGACTACGCTGTGCTACACCAATAAGAGTCCGTGGGCAAGACGGTGTGCTACACCAATAAGAGTCCGTGGGCAAGACTCCTAACACTACATTGGCCTACCTGTAATATGATTAACCTTGTAAGTCTCTGGATAAGAGCGTCAGCTAAATACCGTAAATGTAAATGTAGGTAAATCCATCAAGACCACAAGGATGAACCTAACCCATTACTGAACTAACATTGTGAAAACTGATACGTTTGGCAAGTTAGCTTCCCATGATAGTAGCCACATCAAAACTTCTGACAAGCTTTAACATTACGTTGGTCCAACATTACTGACACCAGCAAACTAGAAGTACAGGTGACCCATTCGCTGTATGGTTAGGCTAATAGTATTCTCTTTAAAACACCTCAAGATCTGTCTGATATTAACATTCCTTTTCCAGTCTAGGATGACCTGCTATATAAGTTGTCTGCAGAGTTATGGACTACACTTACAGCCTTTAAAGTGTCTACACACTTCTGGACTCCTCCAAAGCTTTATAGAGACAAAGTAAAACCCAGCCCAAGTCGAGGGGTTTAGCTACACATACGTCTTTGTTTTTTTGAGTGGAACTGTCTGATTGCTCCTGGTTCTGCTTCATTTCTCATATTTCTGTATTCTGTTCCCAGAGCACAGTGTTTGTGCTAATGTAAATTAAGTTTGGAATTCTGCAGTTATTGAGTCAGTGGAGCGTTTGAGACTTTTACACACTCAGTAACTCTACGTGGTCTGAGTTGCTGTGGTTCCTAAATACTTCCACTGTTTAATAATACCACTCACTGTTGATCAAGGAATATCTAGGAGGGAAGAAATTTCATGAACTGACCTGCTACAACAGTGGCATTCTGGTACAGTACCAAGCTGGAATTCAGGAAGCTCTTAGATTACCTATTCAATCACAATTGTGTGTAAAGGCAGACTGCATGGCTAGGTGCTTGATTTTGTACTTCTGTATCTTTGGCAATGGGTCTAAATGAAACACCTTAATTCAATGATTAATAGGTATGTCCCAATACTTTTGACCAAATGGTGTATTTCCAGGTGAAACGTGATATCAGTGAGGGTCTCTGAACTAACTGATCTCTACTCCAGATTTCAGTGAATCTGCTTTTCCTTGTTTGGTGTATAACATCATGGTTTGAAAAGCAGTGGCCATTTGATTTGTTTCTTGAATACCTAGTTGGAGATACTGTGAACTTCCACAGTGATCACTCCAGTGACTAATGCTCCAGAAGGCTTACATCTGTCAACAGAGCTGGAACTGTTCGCTACTGGTGACTAGCATTGCACTTAGTAAGCAAGCAGTTGTTTCTGATATTAAACTGGAACTGTGATTAAGGCACAACATAAATTCATTCATGTTTTAGACTCATCACTCCATTTCAACATCCTTAGAATTCCTACTAGAAATACAGCATAGACCGAAGTGGCTGGTCACCTGCAAAACCAGCGTATGCTAACAGCTGGAATGCTGGTCAGTAGCAATGGAAGATTCGGCTGATCACCAGGACAAAAACCAGCAGATATTGTGTTTTGGATGCCTATATGCTAGTCAACCAGTATGATGCCGTGTGTTTTAGAAGGGATGTTAAATCAACACCAAATTAATTTGGGGTTAACGTTCCAGGGAATGTTCATTGGAGTTAAGAAGAACATTCTGGGGAAAAAACTGGACATTTTGAAAGGCCTTAAAACATTCCAAATCAACTTTCCCAAAACATTAAATTGCCATTGTAAATAACACTGAGGTTCTGAGGGAATGCCAATATAACTTAAGGGAAATGTTTGAGGCACATTAAGAAAATTTGAAACATTCTGGAAACTTTCCAAAATAATGTTCCCACTACCACAATGAAACATGAGAGGAGTGTTTTCAGAACATAAATTTGTGAACTGGAATTAGTATGATCAAACCCCATCAGTCTCCATTTATAAAATCGCTCAAACAACATCACATAAAATGTTTAATACTAACATTGCAGTAAGATCAAAATTCTGTGACATCATAGTTCTGTTAATGTTACTTAGAGGACATGCTTGCAACATTTAGAGAGGTAAAAGGTCATTTTGGTTCAAAACAAACCAGTTTTCCAGCTCGCAATCTATAGATGATTCACCAGGCATTTCTCAGAACTAGGAACTGCAACATACTGTATCTGTGCACGAAATCTGCATTACTCAAACACGCCAACAGGGGACGTCATAACACCAAGAACATCACGGTTTCTGGCTTTGCAAAGGTTCGTGCATTCCGTTTGAAACCTAGCATGTCTGCTGCTTTACAAACAAGCGTCATGTTTTTATGAGCAGCACTTTCACAAATTAGCTCCAATAGATCAGCATCATATGTAATGACTGTTCTGATGGGTCATGTGTGATGTGAGCTGGGCATTCTGATCACTGCTGGAGAAAGCTTTTCATGTAGAGTGTGTTATCATGTGCTAATAAGGACAAATGTCTGTCTCTTCTCTAATGGGACTCCTTGTCTCAAGAGCTGTGATTCAGAGTATACATCTGAAGCTCTGGGTTCTACTGAACGTCTTACTTATCTACTAATTCATTTTCTATTTTCTATTTATTTCACTGTTTCTTTTGCTGTCTTTAAGTTTTGTAATTTGTCAGATCGACTCAGCAAGATGATTCTGCCACTACATGTGTTTCTTACGCCACAACAGTGGTGGACAAAGTGCACAAACTATGTAGTTGATTAAAGTAGAGCTACCCAATGTAAAATATTCCTCCAGTAAAAACAGAAGTGCCTCCATTTAGACCTCCACTGGAGTAAGAGTACTAAAGTATTCTTTCTTTATCAGTTCATTTTAAGTGAAGAGATTCTAGTGCCTCTCTTGGTCCACCAGTCTTTTAATAGAAGGTCATTAATTAGTCTGAGAACAGTTTCCAAAGTGACCCCTGTACCCTGATTAGTGAGCTCACTTTGATTAAAAAAGACTTTAAAATATATTTTAGTAAAGATACACCAAAACTACACTTAAGTACAGTAGCCAATTACATTTACTTCATTACTGTCCACCACTGAGAATCAGCAATATAATGCTTTGACTACTAATTTCCAGTGTTTTGGGTATTTATTAATGTATGTGAAAGTAACTGAATCACAGAAGCTTTATAAAACCATTTTACAGGCTGCCCTGTGCTGCGTCTGTAGTTATTTATGAATACCAAAGGCAAAATCTACCAGCTAGGCAATATATTTAATTGACTTTAAGCATCTGTTTTCCATTAAAGGACATCATGACAACATAATACACTTGTTTTCAGGGACCGCCCAGAATTAAAAGATGTGCAGGAGATTTATTAAGGGGGCCCATGCCCCTCAGGACCCCCTGTACTTTGCACCATGACCATACTCATTATTTAGTGTCCCTAAAAGCGAAGCAGGCTGAAACAGGACAGGTGATGGCAGAAACCCTGACTGCCTATGTAGGTTCTACTACATTTTTGGAAAGGGAGGGGTGAGGAAGGGGTGTGGATCAGAGCAATCTCATGTCATGCGAATGTCCTCTGAATTACCACACCTTTTTTGGGTGAAAAAACAAACTCACAGACCCCAAACTAGTGGGAGCATCCTTAACTGCTACTGCATCACATGCTTCACATCTAACAATGTAAAGAAACCCAGTTTATGATTTCTTTGAGTTCCCCGAAGGGTAAAGGACAATAAAATGAGGGATCTGTGCTTCAGGTGTCTGCAGAGAAGTTAAAAATAGTTAACTGTGTGACCCAACCAGGCAGCACATCTGTCATCTACTACACGCCTCACCCCAGGTCAGCTAATGATGTTAAAGTGGAACATTATTATTCTTAGTCTTGTTGAATGTTTTTTCATTTTCAAAGAGCTCAGAATTAGTATATTCTGCCATTCAGTTACAGTAGCTGGTTTCACCCAGATGTGTTGCACTCATCTATTTAGTTGGTTGGTCTGCAGATGCCACTAAATATTACACACTGCTCCTTTAATTTTATCTGATGGAGACATTACCAGTGGGGACAAAGATTTGGTGGTCTACCAGGACTCACTAGAAGATACATTTTCTCTTTATATTTCAATCATTTTTAAAAATGTCTTTGACTTTTTCTTCTTCCTTAAGCTCTCTGAAACCAGGAACCACCCTGTCACTCAGGTGGTCCTCTCAAGAGTATGTCCTCAGTAGGTTTAGTTAGAGAACAGAATCATACTCTTGCAGTTATAATTATGAACCATACTGACTGCACACTGCCGGCCGTGCCTTTATCCTGTTTAGTGTATTGTTCTGTTTTAATATCTTAGTTGATGTAAAGATACGAATATGGTATTGTCCAGTGAGAGTAACATTAACTGATGTCCTACACATCTCTTTAATCTTCGAGTATCTTCACTGAGTAACACTTCACCCATTACTCCAATCTTTTAAGGATTTAGTTTACTTTATTACATTATGGCATAACTTTCAGGAACCCCTAGAAATTTGATTTTATGACATTTAGGAAGTCCAAAAGAGTAATAAGGGAGAACCCCAAGACCTCCTTGTTGTACCTTTTTTTGCACAGTTCTGTTTATTAACAGAATATAGAAGTATGTAAAAGTGGATTCTACTGATGTCTAATGTCCACAGAGGTATCTCCTTTGGCCATTTTAGAGGCACACGAGAAAGACATTAGTAAAGAAGATAAGAGGTATATGGGTAGTTGCTTGTAGGAGTGTTAGTTTATCAATGAATGGGAACATAAAATCAGAGAACTATGGGATGGGGGGGATCAATACAGATCCTACAGATGCTCATTTGGGTTCAGGTCTGGGGAATAAGGCAGGCCATGGTAGTATTTGAAAGTCTTCAAGAAAGGGTCATGCCCTTTCAACCAATGTGGGACATTTTTAGCTCTGTGACATGTCACATTGTCTTGATGAAAGATCCCATTTGCCCAAACGTAGACAGTCAGCATGTATCCCCGCTTTTACCCATGGCAGCAATAAGGAGTATGTGTGCAGACAGCCAACTGCACACCTTATACACCCACCAAGCCAGCTCACAACACGTGACTTCCTTCATGAGCTACATGCTGCCACCTTCAAAAGTAGGAAGTGACCGTAATGATGTGACGCAACTGTGTAGTATACACAGTATACATGAGCACTTTATTAGAAACACCTCCTTGTGTCTACACAAAGCTTATTTTTAGCTCCACTAACCATATAGATGCACCTAAAGCTCTACAATTATGGTCTGTAGTGTATCTGTTTCTCTGCTTATTTTATCCTGTTCTTTAATGGTCAGGACCCCCCCTGGCCCACCACAGAGAAGGTATTACAGTTTTTGGGTGGGGATCATTTCTCAGCACTGTGGTGACACTGAGGTGGTGATGAAATGTAACAGAGATGCCATTTGTGCAATATGTATGAACTCTGTACTTACTGAGCCTCTCATAGCAAAAGCATTCGAAGCAGATTAATGAATACTGTAGCCGTATGGCAAAGGTAGCATCAGTCTGACAATCATAATGTGTCTGTATAACTCATTTACTGTAAACTAGAAACATATTAAAGAAAATAGTTGTGAAAACTGTTGTTCTTACAGAAAACTGAATAACCTGACTTATCACTTCAGAGACTTTTTTTTGCTTGAAAACATTTACTGAGAAATTTTACCATTTCCTTCTCTTATTCTGGAAGACAAGACTGAATCTTATGTCAGTTAACACAATACATGTTCAAAGGTTTTGAGGCATCCTTCCTAATTAGTGAATTAAGGTGTTCCCGTTGCTGATACTGGTGTTTGATTGCACATGTCTCGTTTAATCTCCAAAAAAAAAACTTTGGGTTGTTCTGAAGCAGCCATACATAAGCTTAAATTCTCCATGCCCGATGCCAAGCCCTCAGGACTGGGCTGCAGATCAGTAAAACAGTGTTCCCTGCAATTATGGAGCACCATCTAATGAGTTAAAGTACTGTTTGTGATCCAAAACATCAGAGCTTAACCTCACTAATACACTTAGAACCAAAAGCAATCAAATCTATGCTCCAACTTCTATGGCAAAGTATTCCCAGAAGAGTAAAGAATGATGCCTTTAACTTCAGAAGGTGCACAGACTTTTGGACATGTCTTCGTATATGTAACATGCATGACATGTAACAGACATCGAAATGTGGCCACCTTTTTTGCATAAAGTCACTTATAATGTCTGAACAGAGTCATGGTGCCCAGTATCTCTGGTCTGGTCTTTGTTTAGATTCTTTTTCCAGCTTTATCCTGCCTGTCAAGGCCAGCCCAGGGCCTGCATTGGGAAGGCACGATATTGGAGGCAAAACAATTTGAAGGTCTAAATGGAAAACCCATGTCAGACTGAGGGAAGGAATTCGAGTGTGCAGGAGAATTCCGTTCACCAATCTCAAAACCAAATTATACCAAAATGCGCTTCATGACTGAAGAGGGTTCACAGTAACACAGGTCTCTCTCTTTGCTTCTTTTTTATAGCTTTGTGTTGGCCCATAACCATAAATCTCTTAACTCACAATTATGTAAACAAACAGAAACCTGTCTTGACTAGCTGTGAAGGCCATGCTAAGAGCTGTTTCAGGAGATGCTATGTATCATTTCAAATCAAAAAGGCTACAGGATACATGATGTGTTCTCAGCGAACTGAATAAACATAACCAAACAGCTAAATTACACTTTATGTCCTCAGTTTTACATCTTAAATACGCAGGTATTTAAACTTTAATTCTGCTTTAATTTTGGGAAAGTAGGAGCCTGTCTTTAATATAATAATTGAATGGCGTTTCTTTGGTTTAAATTACAGCAAAACACTGAAGAACATCATCACTGCATCATAAAAACAAGGGCCATGATAATCTTGAGTGAGGCGGCTGCAGTTTTGAAAGCCAGGTGCTGTAGTTGCAAAGGCTGCGTGAAGGTGGCAAAGCCTATTCCCTGTTGGCTAGCAACTTGGCCGACAGTCACAAATATACTGAACATGTAATTTATTCATTCATCTAAACCACTTATCCTTCTGGATCCCAGGGCATGCTGAAGCCTATCCGAGCGCTTGTTGGGTGAGAAGCAGGGTACAACCTGGACAGATCAGCCGTACATCAGACACACAGATATACACATTCACACAAGCACTCAAACCTCAGGGTGGTTTAGCATCTCCAGTTTACCTGACCGCATGTCTTTGGACTGTTCTCCCACACAGACACAGGGGGAACATGCAAACTCTGCACAAAAATGACCCTGGTTGCTTGGGTGACAGCACTACTGACTGTGCTGCCGGGCCACATAAAATGTGTATTGTATGTGGTTATTATTTTCACACATAAAACATTTAAATAAACACAACATCTGCCGTGCAGACACTGCTGGCATAAGACCTCTGAATACTCTTTCTGACCACATTGATTGCTGTCTGGCTTGGTACAATGAGTACCGGTTAGATAAGGGTTTTGTTTGAGTGCAATGTGACCAGTGATCATCCAGGTTTCTGCACTTATATATAGTAGTTCTGCACTATATATAGTAGTTGTGCTATACAAATCGGGCATCCTATCTATAAGCCAGGAAGTACGAGATTAAACCAGAAAATTAAAGGATTTTCCATTGCAGGATTGGATCAGAGTGCAGGATTGGACTAACAGTAACTAAAGTGTTTCACACCGTCATGTTTGCAAGGCCAAAGCTCTAATGAGAGGCATTACACACTTAAAATGTAGATTAATTAAAGAAGCAACTGATCGATTAATGCATATTCCAGTGTTAACTGTGAATGTAACTTACTCACATTGGAAGATGTTTTTGTTTATCCTCATATTTCACTTTCACTTGTTGCCTCTGTTTCAATGTGAATCCTCTGCACCCCAAACAAACTGCATGATTACCCCAGAAGACTAGATGAGCGGCAAAATAAGAAAGCCCTGCAGTCCCATGGATGATCTCTTGCACATTAAAGTGACATTGTGTAACAATTTTACCTTAAAATAACAGCTGCCAAATCATGTTGATGGTACACTGACTTATAACTGGGGGATTGGAGTCTCTGTTATTGCTATTTGGGAGCCAGAACGCCTGCTTCGGCACTATGTAAGTTATAAAACAGGAGAACTGTGTAATGCTCTGCAGCATCATATCACACAACAGCAGCTATAAGTCTTCCGCTAGTTGTAAGAAGAAGCTGGCTTGGTTTTCCCAGTATGGATATTCTGGCAGTGGCTGGGAAAAGACAGAAGAAGACGCTGTCAGAAGAAGCCAGGAAAAGGCAAAGACAGATTGCCGGAGTAGGAGACCAGACTGGCTTTTTACTCGTGGGCGAGAGCTAAAACAGATAAAAGGATGCAAGACAGTTTCAGGGCTAATGGGAAAACAATGAAAATCCGACAGCAGAGTGTTCATCTCTGCCAGTGGTACTTATGAAGGTTTGTGATGTAGGCTGTAACCATATCAGTGTCATCCCTGTCTTACAAGGTTTTGCTGTTTTTCTGGATTACAAAGTCAACTAACCTCAATTCCCTTTCAGGCTAGCATGCAAAGACACAAATTCATCTCACACCAATAAGTTTGGACAAGCTTGGTTTATCTCACACCACATAAGCCTTGAAAATATTGCCTTGGGAGATTTCCATTACTACACTTATATTATATCTTATATTGTAATATACAATGCATTTACACAGTCTACAGATTATTGATTCTCTAGGCTTTTGAATTCATCTGTTGACTCTAAATCTGTTTGTGGCTTCAGAACAAAAAAAATAAGTATAAATAAAGAATGTGAACTGAGCTTTTGTCAGTTCGAGCAAATATCTATATATAGAACATAATAAAGAAAAAGTAATAATATACAATTTATGAGAATGTCGCTGAAATACAGTACAAAATGTAGGCATAATAATGCAGATGATATGGTCACCTCTGACTTTGGTCTTCCTTTGGACATTAAACAGATTTGAAAAATGCTAATCAATTATGCAACTAAAACCATGACCCAGTGTCTATTAACCCCTTGAAGAATTTTAGTTATGCCTCTCCTCTATCTTAATAATATCCTTCTCTTAACCAGGGCGACAGTCATGCTTGGCCACAGGTGTAACCTGTAGCTTTTTTATTAAGATGACTTTAGTGAAACACCAAGACCAAAAGAGCCGGAAAAGAGGACGTTTTATTTGGGATGTTTTCCTTTTGGAGAGGTACATAATATCACAAAAATTGCAGGGCTTAAAGAATGTCTAAAATATTAGGCCTAATTTCAAGAGTCTGTATATAGATTTACCCAGCTGATGTAAAATTAAGTAACATTTTCTTTCAGATTTGCTTAGATTTTTATTATCATGTTTCAGTCTATGAAGCCTAACCCAAGTGAAAATTTTTCTGTTACAACAGTGGCAGAAAAAAATTTTTGTGCAGACATATTCAATTATGATTATTGTAAATTTAAGATTTTTTTTTGTATTTTTACTAATGGCATTTGGAGACATATGTGTATATATTTGTAGTACATGTGTATATAAAAAAAAACTAATTAACATTATTATTTACATTTAATGAATCCAATAAATTCAGTCACAATCAATTTATATGACAAACAAACAGATTTAGGACCATGCGTGCCTCATTAAGGGGTAACACCAGTGACACAATGACTATAAACTTTGCATTTTACATTAATATACGTTCAGCATTAGGCTCTACATATCGTGTATATGATGATAGGAGATGTTAATGGACATATTAAGGCTGTTCGGCTTTGAGATTGTTTCTACTCTAAATAGAAAATGTCTCATCTGTTTTATCTGGCCTGTGGATGTGGCTGCAACATTCAGCGAAACCATAAGACACAATGGTGTTACTACAGACTAACTGACTGAGAGGGAACTTCTCGGTTTGAGTTTCACAGAAACCACATATTCCGCGGCTGAAACTCCACCATCCGCGTTTTGGGCCTTTCTTGTTCTTTCTGTGTTTATAAACAGAGAAAGCGGGGAATGGCCAGCGGGGCGTGACGTCACTTTTGAACACGCTATAAGTAAATACGAGGTTTCAAATACCTTTTAATTTTGAATGAAAAGCACTGTTTGTTGTAGGCAACAAAACGCAAAGTTGCACCTGCAGACACATTATGCGAATTTCATGTATATTACGGATATTTTCGTTGCCACATGTAACGCACGTGTCGTCCGGTTCCAGGAACTGCAGCATCGTTAACCGTTTGTTTACCACACCAGTCAAAGCGGGCCTGCAGACCGCCTGTAACGAGGCCAGCTTACAGAGCGGAACAGCCTCACAAAGCTTCGGTAACGTTGATAGAGGCTTAGCTGAACACCATGCCATTTTTCTTGCGTCGATTACAATCTTGGAAATTCAGTTCGTGACTTTTACAGGCCTCCGTGCGGCGCAGCAAGCTCCGGCGCTGATCCGGACCGCGTCTTATCGCTCACCATCTCCATGTTGTGACTAGCACCAACAGCAACAGAGCGAAGCCTGCCATCGCTCTCCCACCGCGTTAAAAAAAATTCCCGTTGAAGTTTGCAAGAAAGATGGCCGATTTTGGGGACGACACCGGGGCGAGAGCCCTGTTAGCCCTGAAGTCTGCGCCTTGCAGCCCGGTTAGAGTCGCGATCCCCCCGACCTACACGCTGCCGTCGAGCTCGCCCGGGGTCGCGGCCGTGGCGCTGAGTCCTCCGCCGCAGGCCCTCGCCCGCCTGGAAGGCAGGGACTTCGAGTTCGTCATGCGCCAGAAGACCGTGACCGTGGGCCGCAACTCCTCGCATGGCTCGGTGGACGTTAACATGGGCCACTCCAGCTTCATATCCAGGCGGCACTTGCAGATAACCTTCGAAGAGCCCAACTTTTTCCTGCGCTGCCTCGGCAAGAACGGCGTGTTTGTGGACGGTGTTTTTCAGAGGAGAGGCGCTCCTCCGATTCAGTTACCGAGAGAGTAAGTTACTGTAACGTAAACGTGGTGGCTGCTAATTTAGCAAGTTAGCTAGCGTGTTTGGCTAGCTGTCCTGTTGTCTAGTGTAACCGTAACGTCCTGAAACGTGACTTGACAGCTCTTTAAGTTGGATGTGCTTCGCTTTTACGGGGTATTTGTGCACTATAGACGTGTTTATCCTGATATGTCGTGTGGTGTTGGGCTTAAACCCGAATCTTAAGTCTCTCTGCTCGTCAGTCTGACAGTAAAGTTAAGTTTCTGTTCTAGTCCGCCCAGCAAACCCTCGACTCCTTCAGGACTGCGATTTCCACTAGCCAGGGAAAGTTAATATGCACGTACAGCCGTAAACCAGCTCTTCTGGGAGTGTAATGACTGAATATTTAGATAAAGAGTAAAACCGTGTTATGACTGAAACCGTTGCCTTCCTAATGCCTTTCAAAGCAGGCTTAAAAGGTAGCCAGCCAGCTACATTAGCTAGTTAAGCCTTGGATGGGCCGGATTAACGGCCGATTTGTTTAAGATGCAATTTTCTCAACTACAGCAACATTAGCCCGTCATGAAATGCTACATAGTGAAGGTGGTGTTTATGCAGAGAAGCGTTCACTAAAGGTCGATATGAGCCCAAAACCAAAACATGATTAGTAAGCGTAAACGCTTCGTACTTTGTCAACAAGGCTGTGAGGGGTGTGTAGTGCTCTGATTGGAGCCTGCCGCAGAGATCCACCTCAGCATGGTGCGGTTGGACAAGCACCACAGGCCCTTGACATGACACCTTCCCTGAGTGGCCTAACCAGGCTTTAAGAAACAGGCTAAAAAGGGCACAGTGGCAACAGTAACGTACACATGTTAGCCCTGGGGGTATTTGGCTTTCACAGTATCAGTAGTTGTACACAAACAGCACCAGACACAAGGAAAGAAGCTCGGTTTGCATGTGGTTATGAGCTTTTTTTGCAAAGATTGTTTTTCAAATCC
This sequence comes from Prochilodus magdalenae, assembly GCA_024036415.1. Taxonomy (NCBI): domain Eukaryota; kingdom Metazoa; phylum Chordata; class Actinopteri; order Characiformes; family Prochilodontidae; genus Prochilodus; species Prochilodus magdalenae. The sequence continues at coordinate 1,054,961 of JAMWET010005077.1, read as the reverse complement.
AAATGCATGACGTTTGCTGTGGTAAGAGCACTGCAGTTAGGTCTGTCTTTGCAAAACTGCAGCAGACTTTAAGCATAACCTGTGCAAAACTGCATCAACACCACTGAGGAGGTGTCCGATACAAAATCAAGGCAAGCTTTTGTAAAGCACATTTCAGGCACAAAGGGAAATCGATATGCCTTACATTGGGGCTGAAATGATATGGGAAAAAATCAAATTGTGATATTTCTGATCAATATTGCAACTGCGGTTTAAATTGTAATTATTTTCTGGGAATTGAAATGCAGGCCTGTTATTTTGGTCAGTAAGGCCAGAAGATCTACTTTTTGGCAGGCTTGAGACTTTCTGCTGGCCAGACTGCCAGGGAGCTGTGGTAGCTGTAGTTGTTTGACTGCTTCCATTGGTCTAACTCATCTACAAGCAGTTCACAGGCTCTGATACTGGGTTAATTATTTCATATTTAATATTTTTGATGGAATAGGCTAACTAAAATTGCAGATCTTGCAATTTGAATATTACACATATTTACTCTGTGATCTTGATTTCATGTCACGTTCTTAAGTCGCAGAATTGTTTGGGCGTTTGTGCTCCTGAATGTAGATTCTTACCTGAGAACAAATCCTGTATAAGAAAACATGGCTGTCAGAGTCTTTGTTAAGAGGGTTTTAGGAAATAATTAGAGCGATAAATGGGGCATACAGTGCCTAAATGTCTACAATGAAATAAAATAAGAATAAAAACACTAGAAATAACACAACTAGAATTAATCGCTTCCATAAGTGGTATTGGTGAAGATCATGTGTAGTGTATAAAACAGTTTGTGCCATAACATTGCTACTGTTTAACCCCCAGTAAAGTTGATTAATCCTGGAATAACTCCACCCTGAGTGAGATAGTGCCCACCATTCACTGGCTGAACAGTGGGATACCACTGTTAGTATTTTAAATCAGAATATTTTCATTCTACAGTCCAGGAAATACCTTTAAATTAGAGATTGCATGTTGTGGATATTGAATCTTTAGGTGTTGGCCATTGAGGTTATTTTTTTTAAATCTTAAAACCCTTTACATTCATCTAAACCTCTAAAAGTAGGCCATCATGCTGAAACTACTCTAACACTCTACTAACCTACAGGAAGACATACACCACTAACAACATCATGTCACACAATGTGCCCGTGTGCTACTTTAGGGTAGACGAGTAGCAGCATTGTATTATGTTTACTCTCTTTTCTGCTCCAAACATCCATTCCAGTGTTCAGTATCAGCCCGATACCTATACATTATATCAGATCACTGCCGGTTCTGCTCGGGATCTAAATTCTAATTGTCTTGCATGTATTTAAATTTAGAATTTCCCAGCACAGCTGGAGGTGTCGCTCAACACGTGGCCAACTCTCTATGGTGTGAATGGAAATCAGCTGTACTTGTAGCAGAGATGAATGGTTGTTGAGTAAATGTACCAGTGCACACCGGTAAATGAGATGGTATTCCAGTCTGCATTTCACTGAGGATAGGCATATCTGATGGCAGACAAGTAACAGTCAAAACATGGTCTTAGAAGGTCAGTTTCCACATTCTTCACAGCAGGTTTGCTTACTGTGTTATTAATGTTAGTGGATCGGTGTATCGATTGGCGGAAATGGGGTACAAATATGTAATTCAGATGTTATGTAAGATAAAAAGATCAAATTAAAATAAAATAAATTGGGCATAAAAAAATGCCCAACTACTGTAATATATCTAACATAAATGCCTAACCTTTTTTCAGTTTATGATCTTATCTCCATGTTTTACATAAACATGCGTGTAGGGTTCTGACTGTTAGCTTTAATAGCAGTATTGTGGTGCTAAATCTTGTATGGAAATCTTTCTGTATGGGATTTTGTATACAGACAGCAATCTCTATTGATATTTGGAATCATATGTTTTAGGTATCATATTGAACTGATCTAAATTAAATCTTGTTGTTTCCAGTCGGTAAGCAGATGTTCTGATCAAACATGCTTCAGTTCAATAGGTGTTTGACTGGAGTCTCTGACGGATGCCTTTAATAGCTTTTGGCATGTTCCGTCTGCTTTATCAGTGCAGGGAACAGATCCATGAAGCTTGTTGTCATGGAGGTTGCGATGGCTATTCCAACAGACGGCTATGAAAACACAGTCTGACAGACTCAACGCGTTTTGGAAACATGCCAGACTTGCCCTTCAAAACAACTGTACTGTGCACGCTGCACCATTAAATGTGGCTTACTGGTCCAGCACTTTTCTAAACAAGCCATTGGAAGAGCTGAAAACGTATCACTGCTTTACTGCGCAATTTGGTTTGAGAGGATGTTAGGGCTTGTAGTAATCTCGTACCCTTCAAGATCTGTGTACATTCTTAGCTTCTACCTTTCTTTTACTTTTACTTTCGGATGTATTAATGAAGTGGCTCTGATTTGTGTTTTTATGGTATGAGAATTCTGTAGACTTGTATGACTAATTTCATTACAAATTTTTATACAAAAAAAAAAAGACACTCTTGCCGTCATCTGAACACCCACTGCCTTTTTATATATTAAGCAATTGGGATGTATAACTAAATAAGCAAAAATTGAAAGACAAATACAATCACTGTAGCATGTAAATAAATTGTACGGTAATATATTAATATTAGTGGTGTTTTTTAATGCAGAATTAATAAAAAAAATAAATGGAGCAAATGTTCCAAAATGAATCAGTTTTTTCAGTTACTTTGGAAATTCATCTGTTGTTAGTTATAGGGCTGTAACAATACACTCAGCCCTCCAGTTAATTCAGTTCACAATGCAGTAATCTTATGATATTTTGATCTAAGAAAATTCTATCTAATATCTAATTTAGCTAATATTATATAATATTATATCATTTTTATTATTAGAAATAAATATGACTGAAGTTATGATCATGTTGTTGCACAATGTGCTAAGAAAACATAAGCCGGGAGGCTGGAAGAGTGCTGGCGCGAGGTGATGTTTGGGGCCAGTTCCTTAAATTTTGGTGTTTACCATTGCAGTTGCCTTAGCTGGCAGAGATAATCAAATGTCAAGTCTCACTAATGCGTGGTCATACTATTTTGTGATGCATTGTTACACCCTTAATAAGTTAGAAATGCTGCCTTCTCCTGTGGGTGTACTGGAGGTTTAATTCTGACATTCTTTGATGTTACTAAGTAAAACTGACATAGAAAGACATGACTGTGCTTTGCTCATCCATGTGAAATTAACATTCACATACAGAGCACAATGTAGTGCTATCATGAAAAATATGGTTACACCAAGAAAGTTGCAGATTGTGTCAGATTGTGGTGCTATTGGGTAGGAAGATAAAGGTTACCATGAACGATAAATGATGATGATTTAGACTGATGTGGGCAATATTTGAACTACTCATACAGATGTAGTGTCTCTCAGTATGGCATCAGCAACATGCCAGACGTCTCTGCATGGAGTTTTCTAGTATCAGATGTTTCTAATGCTGTCCTGTGATAAATCATCCCATGTAGCTGGAACATTCTTATATAGTTCCTGCAGATTTTGGTGGAGGTGGAGCTGGAGGTGGAGTCACACCAGGCCTTCTGGACCTGGTGTCTTGGTGCTGATACACGGATTAGTCTCCACCAAGACAAAAGCGAGACTCGTCACTAAAGACTCATTCTGAGTCACTCCATGACTGGCATGCACCATTGCAGTCTTTGGTGACGTTGACGTGGTGTTAAGGACAGTCATCGTTTGTGTTCGGTCTGCGTGCTGCATGTAGTCCTGCGTCGAGCAGTTGTCTGTCAATGACTTTGTGCTATAATGTCTGAAATCATGACTGTTGGGTCAGTCAGGTACAGCGATGGGGCCCGTGCTAGTTTCGTTAGTTGATTGCTTCTGGGTTTTTTTGACAGTGAGTGTATTTTTATTGCACAGTTGAATTTGTTGTAGTATTGTACTACAGACTGCCTTATACTTTGAGATGTTGTGCCGCGCTAGCTCAGAATAGATTTAGGTAAACTTCTTAAAACCCATATGTTTATAAGGACGTCCTTTGCTTGAGCTAAATCCTTTAATGAGCAGTGCTGGACATCGACTATGTAGTTATGCCTTCACAGCATCTAATTGAGATTATCGTCCGTCGCTCTCATTTGCTCCACATGCTACATGTGCGTGAGAGCCTTTAGCCATTTTTAATGCACTTGAAGTAAAATGTGCTTAGAGGGAACATTTGGGGTTGTCAGTCTGTGTGTCTTGCATTATTTGAATCAGAAATTAGAAATCTAGGATGTTGTGTATCTAATGGTGGAATAAGGAATGAAATTATAGCCAGGGTGGTGTCTTTAGAATCAGCTGTAGCTCCTGCAGAGTAAGGGTAGTTGCAGTCTGTCTTAGAGCTTTAGGAAGTATGCACGCTGTTATCCAGAGACAAATCAATACCATGTATTGATGTACTTTCCTGCTGCAGAGTGAGATTTCTTAAGATTTTACCAACATGTACTGATAATGCCATACAGAAATCCATAAGAGTTAAGCCGGAGAAGATTAGATATAGATGCTACAGTATTCCGTGTTTGGGAGTCCAAGCGAGCATAATGTGTTGGCATGCCACATCATGGATGTATGTTTTGGCCTTCACCTCCCAGATTGCTAGTGTCATATGTTAGCAGATACCTAGTCTAAATTCATCAACTGAGTGCTGTTCAGATTTGTGGGACATTATTAATGTCACTTTGCACAAAGCAGTTTATTAAAAACTCAAAACGTATTAATTTCTGCGCTAAGTAATGGATTCTTTCCAGCTCAACTGCTCTCTGGGTGAAAATCTGTTCAAGAAGGACTTATCCTTGTTTGTGTTGTCATAAACAAGAAGCACTGTAAAATAAGGACAGTCACTTTGTTTTATTTTGGTAATTTCATATAAACAACATTAGGAAGCACAAAAGCCTTAAAGTCCCAACATGGTCTGTTAGCTATGCAGTGAAATCAGTCACTTTTATGCTGTTTGTTCTGTATGCTGACTCTAAGTTTGATCCTAATGATAGCTAGGGTTAGGGTTAACTGACCCATTAGGGCATATATAGCGCACACGCACACACCGTGAAAGGTGTGAGAAGATCAAAGCTGTCTTTGTCTGTGTAATTAACGATCATTTTGAGTTTAATGGCATTCCGTTTTCTCTTTTGCCAGGTGCACGTTTCGTTTTCCCAGTACAGTGATAAAGATTCAGTTTACTGCTCTGTACCTCAAGGAGGCACTGAAGGAGGAGGCTCCCATTTCCCCTGTGAGACCGCTCTACCCGCAGATTTCCCCACTGAAAATCAACATTCCTGAAAACGACTTCAGAAGTATGATGAGCCCCCTGCCTTCACCAACAGGAACCATCAGGTACGAGTGGAGCTTGAGCATTAACCAGGGTTAGGCTCGCCATGTGTTGGTTTACTTATAAATCAGAATAAGCTTGTGGTCTCTGATGTGAAGGGAAATCCACACTGTACCTGTACAGTGTAGTGGGCTGTTGCCTGAGCTTAAAGGCAGTGACGATTCATGATTTCCATTCTGAATGCTTAGGCAAATTGACTGAGATTGCATTCATAAAGACAGAGGCTGTACCATTCAATGTCCACTTAATTTGCTACTGTATAACATAGCATTTTTAATATTTCTGTGCATGATAATGTGGCTGCGATTGCTTCATTTGCATTGAATCAATTGTGAATACCCTGTGCTGTCTTGGTAGGTATCCTTTGAACATAGATGGCGTTAATTAAACTGCAGTGTGATTTGGGTCATCTGAACAGAATTACTGTAGTACTGTTTACAATTGTCTTGATTGTAAACAAAGTTGCTCCCTAATGAGACAAAATCTGACAAAACATGGTAATGCGCAATAAAATTGGAAGCATATCGGTATTAAAGGATAATGAAAAATAATAAAGGACACATTAATGTGATGTATCTTGTTAATGCTAATCTAGTTGGAGAGAGTCCCAGTTTCTGCGTTGTTTTTGTCTGCATCAGCAGATTTGTGCATGAAAAACGTTAGATATTGGCCCACTCTTCTCTTCTGGTGCATCCCTTTAATAGATGTAATCACAAACTAAGCCATTTACATCTAAATGTGTTCTCTTTTGCAGATCAGTGGGACTATTCTGTTCATTTTTGACACAAAGAAATCAGATATTGGGGGCTTTTTTTGGTTGTTATGCTCCACATGATGAAGGAAGTGACTCTGCAGTAAATGTTCTGTTGTTTCTCCACGTGTTTGTAGTGTTTAGTTTGCCTGTGTGAGTGTGCAAAAGGGAAGTCTGCCCCTGGCGGCCCCTCTGCGGCCCTGCACGGTGTGTGGCTGTGGCTGTGAATGTGAGCGGCCCATGTGTGCGTGCGTGCCATATATGGCGTGCGCTGAGCTCGGAGCCCTCTGATTGGTGGGACGGAAAGTGTTGTGGTTTGGTGTTTTGAGCCACGGATAGTTTCCTTTTTCCGAGTGCTCCTAGTAGCCTGCCCCCACCCTCCCCTTCTTGGCCAGCTCCTACACCCAAAACAAACAGCGTGCATGTTCACTATCCTTCTTGAATCCTCTTCCACCCCCCTCTGGCTAGAGCGAAGCTTTGCTTGTCTTCAGCCTGTCTAACTAGTTTTCCATTGCTGAGCATGTGCTTTTTTAGTTTTGTCTGCTCAAGACACACTGATAGGGGTTAGAGTTTTTCACAGACAGTGGGGAGAGTAGGGACACTTCCTGGACCCTCTGCCTGCTGGACAAACAGCAGATGTGCTGAAGGCTTCAGATTCCACACTCGTGGACATGTGCAAGTCGTCCCCAGAACAGTACAAGCTAACTTTAAACGACTCCCATTTACAGTACAGTCATTGACGTATAATCCCTCCTTTTGTACATATTTGCCTTCTCTCTTAATCTGAAACTCTTCCTGTAAATGTTATATTTAAGCAGTTAAATTTCATACATGACAAATTTGGAGGTTCACAGTATTTATACTTGCAGATAAATATTTGGAGCAATTTACTAGGTAATTTTGTTCTATTGAGTGAGTTAATAATTAAACCATAAAGAAAGTCTCCTCTGTAAATCATTAGTGTGAAATGACCTTTTGGAACTCTTTGCAGTTGTTGAGCCTTACCTCATATTACCTCATATAGTGGCCTGCAGGCAGCATTAATAATATTACAGTAAGCATAGCTCTACTATGAAGAGGCCCAGCACTGCAGTTACTATGTGCCTGTGCTGTGAATGGCTGTATGACTCTAACTCCCAGAGGTCATACGGGGGACTTCCTTAAAATCAAATGATTCAGATTTAGATCATGTCTGTAGAAGCAGGCCTTTGAGTGCTTACTTTCTGTCGGTTTGATATAATACTGTTTTATTCCCCACTTTTGGCAGTATATGGCAGCAGTCATATCTTTGCACAAGGCTCAGTGAACGTCTGATTTTCATAAACTTAAAGATAGCCCTACAGGCCTGCGCTTGTTACATAATCCACCGATTCGAGTAACCATGTGGAAAATAACTGTGATAAATGAATAAACCAGGATTTCTTCCGGTTACTGAAGAAGTAGGTGCAGGAGCAGCACAGTGATGAGGTGTGAGTCAGAGCGATATCATGGTAGAATAAAAGAAGATAATAAAGGAGCAGTGCAGTGAAATTTGCGGTTGTCATCTTTAATTTGGCCACCAGACTATAATTCTCACACAGACATTGGGTCTGTGGCCTTGGTGTCTGTGTCTGATTACCCAGATGCTTTTTTCTTTTTGTCTGAAGCTGTTAGAGGTCCTTAAACACAGGCTGCTTTTTGTACAGGTGTGTTATCCACAACAGCTTACAGAGGCACCCCAGACCTCCCCCTGAGCATGTTTAACAAGCGTAGTGTTTCTACACACATCTCATCTAATTACTGTGATCCCGTCTATTAATGTAGAACAGTCACAACATTCCACATGTTTAAGGTTCAGTTATTTGCATGTGTGGGGATACCGGTGGCATGCCATACGCTAGTGGTCCGCAATAAATAAAACTGACTTCCTACCATCACTGGGGGCTGTAACTGTGCTCAGGGCTCGGTGCACAGTACAGCAGTGTAAAAGCTTTTGATGAAATCATTGAGATTTGTTCCATAAACAAAAATGATAGAAGTTGCGTGTACATGTCAGTTCAGTGCTGAGGAAGTTCCACTGTCTAAGTACTGGTGGTCCTGTGGGGGTCCTGATCTGGTCTCTAAGGAACAGGATAAAAGGGAGTGAACAGTGCAGAGGCAGAAAATGGGTTGCAGGCTGACTACAAAGTGCGCCTGTGTATGTGTATTATGTTTATTATATGATCCACCAAAATTTTTAGGTTTCACAATGAATTTATTTCAACTGCACAATTTAGATTAGTCTCCGACATCCATTTCAAGTATACAGTCATGTAATTGCGTGTTTTATCAAAATACGTTAACCCATCCTCTACAGAGAACACACCTCTGCAATATCTTATGCACAGGCTACAAATTAGGTTAGGTTATTCCCGATAATAAGCTGTGTTCAGTAAGTGTGCAGAAGCCTGTTCTCTCTAGAAGGTGTGTTAACTTATTTTCAGTAAAGTCAGATATGCATGTGACTGTATGCCTTTAAATCAAAATGTCTTTAAAACCTGTTCATTCCTGCGTGTCCAGACTCTGTCTGTTACTGTAGATATTGGCGATATCATTCAGATTTCAGGGCTTATCTACTGTACTGTATTACCAGAGGGTGCCAGTATAAAGGTTCATATTTTTGTTTGGAGTCTTTGTAAGGGGCTATTACAATCAGAGCCAGTTGTTATGAAAGTGCTGCCTCAGGTCTGGACTTCAACCCCCCATGCTGGCTGGCCGGCTGTGCCCTCCTCCAGACAATGGCCTTCCCCATGGAGCTCTGCCCCCCACCCACCGCCAACAATGGAGGCAGCAGCACAACAACTCTGACCCCACGCTCCATTACAGTCTGCTGCTCGGATATAGCCGTAAAATAATGGTGGTGGGGTTTTTTTTCTACCAGAGGAAGTGGATTAAGAGCATACATTAAAAGCTTGCCCTGGTGGGAACAGTTACAGAATTTCTGGAGTGAGTTCAGAATTAAGTGATTTGCTCACACATACAATAGCGATGGTCAGAGGAAGGGCAGGAACATAACCAACATCCCTTGCAATATGGCAAATGGCTTGAGCTGGAATGGCTCCATTTCTGAGAGCGGGGCTTGTTTCTGCTGTCTCGTTCACAAACAAATACATCTGTGTCATGGAGAAATAGCTAAACTGTTGATGGCGAACAGCAGTCTGAAGATAGTATCTGGCAGGATGTGTCCAGAAACCTCTCTTCTCTTGAGGCTAGATGAAAATGGTCATCTGAAATACTTGGCCAATGTTGTTTCAGGGGGTCCTGTTACCAGTTGGTTTATAAAGTCCTACAGTTTAAATGGCTGCAGAGACATCTACTGGCCATTTGAGCACTTTTTTTTTTAATGTTGTCAGTTAAAATGACAGAAATGGCTAACCCTCTAGAATGTTCTTGTCGCTATAAATGTTTTCACTGATAGAACAAAAGATCTGTTGGATGTCAGAAAGGGAAATATGCCTGGAACTGGATATAAGTGCTTAACATCATATGGGCTTGTGGTTGTTTATAGCTTTTGGCCAGTATTTGGTGCCAGTTGGCTTGAACTCATGTTGAGATGAGCAAGGAGGCTTGGCAAAGTGGTGTGAAGAGCTGAACTGTTTTTATCCTTTTGTTAAATAAGAGGCAGATTTTATGCAGAATTTATTTTCACAGCCAGGAATATGAATTTGTTTGATCATACGTGCTTTTATATTTGTGAAATTAGTATATCTAAAGTGCCATTCCCGCTCTTATGAGCATATGTTTGCCATATGAACTTTTTAAATCCATTAAATAAACCTCTATTTTTAAATTGTGTAAACGGTCCATAATAAGCAGGCTATTAGACTATGGGATAAAAAAATTGTAACATTAAAGTACTAGACCTATTTGTCATCTTACCCCAGATGTGGTCCAAATTTAGTTTCTTCAGATTATCTCTGAACAGTGGTCAAGTTGATTTAACTAAACGTTAGCAGTACTTCTGTGTTATCAGTAAGTTAGCTTGACAAATCTCATTCTGATCACGTATCAGACAAGACACTAATTTTATGTATTTATTTGAACATTCCTGGCATTTCCTTACATCAGAGTTGTCTTCCAGCAGATATCTCCAGCCAGACGTTTTCTTTAAATCTACCCATCTAAAGCTGTAACTAGCCCACATTGGTCAAAAAAGTGAAAATTTGGCAACCTTGGCACAAAGTGGACAAGTGGTACCACACACTACACAGCATAACTAATGAAATGCTGATATGTATAAATCTCATCTATTAAAAATATTGACTATAAAGATCTTAAGTGAAACCACATTAATACATTAATCCAAAAATGGTGGAAAGTCCTGACTATGGAGTAAACGGTCACCCAGATCTTTTCTGTTAGATTATGTTTACAGTTTTGGTGATTTCCTTCTGTAAATGTATCTTTTTTTGAGAAGTTTGAGATTAGCTTTTATTTATAAAAAGAAACAACAGAAATCTCAAACCCATCTAGAGCCAATCTAAATGCCTGCTGTGTTCAGCTACACTGAGCAATTCATTTGTATAGTGCCGAGTAAGTCGTACTTTGTGTCTTAGACCACATTGTACAACTTTAAAGAAGCTCATTGATGCTGTTTGAGGCAGATAGACATTTTGGGGGTTTGTTTACAGAAAAGATTTGGGTGACTATTGGCTTCTTGTTAACACTGTTAATTGTGCAGCCTCAGCACTAAACTGAAGAGGCTAAATTATCGATTACATTTGGAGTAAGGCAAAAATGGATTTACAACTGTTCCTTCAACATGCATTGCAGACTTATTTAGTAATTTTATATTTAGGTGTTGTTTTACTGTAACAGTATGTTTATATGAAAGCAGCGGCAGCATTTGGTCTGCAGTCTTGTCGTTCCGTACCTGTGAAAGTTTCTTACTTCTGCTGCCTTGTTTTCTTCCAGTGTGCCCAACTCCTGTCCGGCAAGTCCCCGGGGTGCAGGCTCCTCAGGATACCGTTATGGACGCAACATTACCTCAGACCTCCAACTGGCCGCCGAGTACGCTGCCAAGGCCGTGTCGGAGCAGCGCACTGAACCATCAGGGGGAGACAGCCCCAAGGTGAGGGTCTGGTTCGTTCCCTTGTGATCTTCTGTGAAGTTGCTGAGAGAGAATACATCGTATTGTCGTTTTTGTTTAGTGTACTTGCCTGTTTGCCTTGTAGGATGAGTCCAAGCCCCCATACTCGTATGCACAACTGATTGTGCAGGCCATATCATCTGCTCCAGACCGACAGCTGACACTAAGTGGCATCTATGCCCACATCACTAAGCATTACCCCTACTACAGGACTGCGGATAAAGGCTGGCAGGTCAGTTTCAGAGCTCTGTCCTTGTTTTCCTGAGGTGTCTAAGGTTTGATAGTTTTAGGTCCGGTTGTTTTTGCTTCTGGTGTAATTCTTTGTTCTTTAGTTCTTGCTTTGTTCATGTATTGTTAAAAAAAATCCTGAGGATTTCATTATTTTCAGTAAAAACCAACTAGCTTGGTTGGAGCTAAATATGTAGAGGCATTGTAATTAGTGAGCCAATGATATGCAAATTCTACAATGCATTATGTATTGATGTTTTCATGTCACAATATGTTATGTTTTTGACCTAATTTTACAAAAGAAATTCTAAATAGATGACAGAGATTATTGGCACATATTGGCACATAATAGGTAAAAAAATAAACATAACAAATGAAAAAAATATTATAAACGGAATTGCAAGACGGTAGACACATACTGTATGTTACTACAGCTTTATAATAATGAAGCAAGCCAAACATGCATGGTTTGTAAGGATAGGTGTCAAAATTAACAAACCCAGCTTTAAAAGTTGATCAACAGTGAGATGCTGTGTATCTGTACAAAGTGGCTCTTGCTCTGGCTCTTCCCGTCTTCCTGGAATGGATGTCAGAGGGATTTTTCTAACATTAGCAAACTATCACATCCAGGACTCAAACCAAACAGTTTTTCCAGGTCACAGAACTATGTGTTGAAATATGTCTGTGTTTATGGTGAACATTATAATGAAGATCATTAACTGTTTTAAATAAAACTTAATCACGTATCACATTTGAACATGAAATATTGCCTGTTATTTCAAAACGTATTGAGCAAATCCTGAGGTACATCATTTTGAATAAAATGTATAGAAGAGATTATTATAGTATATCATGAGGGATGAGTGATATTGAAATCATATCAGGATCTACAGAATATTACTTGTAGAATAGAGAAGATAACCCTAACCCTAGAGAGATACAAAGAGACAGAAATAGGAAATGTAGCTCTTTCATGACACAGCATCAAACAAATGTTTGTATTTGGAGGATTACCAATAATGATGTGTTGATTGAACATAAGGGAATGTGAGGCTGCGCTGGTAAATTTTCAGCATTTTATAAATTTTATTCTCAATTACTGTGTATTTCTAGCAGCTGGTGGTGTAGGCATTAGCATGAAATATACTAGGTCATCCTAGAATCATACCAATTCCTATATTGGGCATGCCTGTGTTGTTTTTTGTTATCAGTTACATGCAGTGTTTATGCTTTATGTGTACATTGTAACTTAAGATATTGAATTAAACCTTTAAAAATATTAAATATTTAAATTGAAAATGCATGTTGTTGCAGTCAATATATCCCGTATAATAAAATAGCTATAACTATTACAGTAACAATATCTGATTTCTAGCAGTAGTGTTTATTATCTTGTAATGCTGTTTGTGCTCCCACACCTGATCCAGCTAATTTAGTTTTTCAGGAGGTATTTACAGGCTGGATCAGATGCTGTAGTGTTAGACAAGGCACAGTTAAATGCATAATTACAGTTTATTATCCTAATTCCACATATTAAAACAATAAGACATAGGTGTGTTATGAGACATGCTGTGTTCCCTGTGGAGCGCTGTTATACTGAAAACTTTATTACTCGACTGGTCATTGTGCTGTGTAGATTGACCTGTACCACTGTATGGTGATTGCAGAACTCCATCAGACACAATCTGTCCCTGAACCGCTACTTCATCAAAGTGCCACGCTCGCAGGAAGAGCCGGGTAAGGGCTCATTTTGGAGAGTGGATCCATCATCTGAGGCCAAGCTGGTGGAGCAAGCCTTCCGCAAGCGCCGCCAACGGGGCGTGTCCTGCTTCCGCACACCTTTCGGCCCGCTGTCCTCCAGGTGAGGCACCTTGCCACAGTGTGGTAAAGCACAACTCTCTGCCCTGCTCTCTTACCACACACACACACAGCCTTTGTAAGAGAGCGACTGCTCAGTTTATTCTGTTTTCCCTCTTCTTTGTCTTCTCTTCCTGCTGGTCTTTTTTTGCTTGGCAGAACAAAGTAAGTCCCATCTGTATAAGCTAGTCAATCCCAAGTGATCTGTTTTAGGCCTTTAAAGTTGTCATGTTGTGCAGCAGCTTCTAACTGGCTGTCTGCTGGCTACTTGCTGAAGTGTGCGTGTAAATGTGTTTGATGTCAGGCTTGGTGAAGCAGGCTGTGGTGATTGCTGGAGTCTCGGTAAAAGCTATTGGGAGGCTTAGCAAGCTGCCTGTCAGGGCAGTTAGGAAGCGTGTCTGATGGAGTCTGTTGTGCTGTTTTCAGAAGCGCACCAGCATCGCCCACTCACTCAGGCCTCCTCTCGCCTCACTCGAGCGGCTTGCAGACCCCCGAGTGCCTGTCTCGAGAAGGCTCGCCAGTGTCCCATGAGCACGAGTTTGGCTCCAAGCTGGCCTCTGTGCCTGAGTACAGATACTCTCAGAGTGCCCCAGGTGAGTCTTGCACAGGGTTGGGAAGTTTAACATAATCTTGGTGTGTTACACATTGTCTGGTGCAGATCACCTCTTCTACTAGCACAAGTTTACTTCCCAAGTATTATTTAACAGTGGGGGTATGAAGCACAATGTGTCAAATGTCCATCTCTAGTGCACTTATCAATTAGTTTGATACAGAGCTTGTATTTGCTGATTGTGTCATCTTATATAATGGCTCTTATATCTCTGTATGGGTTCCAAGGCTCCCCAGTGAGTGCCCAGCCTGTGATCATGGCTGTCCCTCCTCAGTCTTCGTCAGGGTTGGCCAAGCCTGTGGCCTACATGCCCGCCTCCATCATCACCTCCCAGCAGCCCACGGGTCAGGCCGTTCATGTCGTGCAGCAAGCCCCAGCAGTCACCATGGTGCGTGTGGTTTCTACCTCCACCAACTCCCCTAATGGCTATGTCCTGGCCAGCACTGCCGCAATGATTGGAGATGGCTCCGGAAACCACAGAGGTACCACTTAATAGCTTTAAATGATTCAGTCACTCTGCTTAAATGTGAGGCTGTGTACTTATCCTTCTCTCTCATTATAAAGGTACTGTGGAAGAGATGGGTGCTCCTACATCTATCCCTGCAGGCAGTAGAGTCATACAGGCTGTGGGAAGTCATCTGAACGCAGCCTCTAGAGGGCAGCAAAGTTACACAGTTCTGCAGCAGGGCTCCTTGACAGTGGGCCAGCACCAGCTCCCAGTTCAGCCCATCACTCAAAATGGCAAGCATGCTCTCCCTACAGCCAGCGTCTCGCCCAATGCTTATGGTACATACAATTATTAAAGAAATTGTTTGGTGAAACATCAAATCTACAGAATTTTTCCTTTACCCCAAATGTTGTGGATCACATTACACAATTGGTGACTAGAATTTCTTTTTCGGTTTTGTCCTGGACCTAACCACGAGGTATCATCATGCAGATTGCATGACCTAAATGATCGCATGCTCTCCTCAAAAGTTATTACATCTACAAAAATGGACACTAGGAAGCCAGGCGTGTACCTGATAGTAGTTAAGTTCCGACATTGATTTACTGCAGTAATGATGCAGTAGATAAAACATTAGATTTCATGTGTTCATTTAATCCTTGCAGTCCATAGCAAAACACTAGTATACCCACCCATTATCATATTTTAACTTGTAAGCACTTGTAAGTGATCTATGGCATGCTGTACAGGCTAGGATGCCTTCAGACCACAGCGTCAGGTTTTAGTTTAGGGGAAAGAAACACTCTTGCCTCAGCTTTTGTACAGCTGGACATCAGGTGAAACAGGCTCTGTTTAAACAGACATCAGACTGAGCACCTACAGACAGTAAACAAGAGTTTGGGTTACAGTCGTAGTTTAGATTTTTAAAATAATTAATTAAATAAATAAATAAAAAGAACGATCTCACTTTCTCCAGTAGAATATCCATAGTTGCTGAGTTTATTAGTAATATTAATATTCTGTTGAAAGTTAGTTGTTAGTAAGTTTAGGCTTAGGATTAGTAATATGGTTTGTCTCAGGACCAGGGTGAGGGTTAGATTTAGATTTTGCGAAAGGGAAAGGTAAATTCATTTAAGAAGTAGTATGTTAAATACACAAATAATTCATTCATAAAACTTTTACAGTGCAAATACAGTTTAACCAAGATGACATCCGTGTGCGCGCTACAACTACATATGCAACTTAGTCCTGGGACCTGAGTTATTGAACAAAAAGGTGCATAAGCACTTTGTGAAAGTTTAAAAAAAAAAGTAAGTTTAAGAAAAGTTTAAACTGTTATTTTTTTATGTAATTGTCCAAACAAAAGCATGTTGTTACCGGCACAGGCCAACCACATACCTAAAAAACATACAGCAGTAATAGCTGTCTCACACTCTAGATTTGTTTGTAATTTTGTCCATTTATATAGGTAACATGATGTCATATGATGCATACATTTGCGGTAAGGGGAAATTTTATACTTATCATTTAAAGTTTGTGAGGTCATATGAAATGCTGATTCTAATTCTCTGCCATTTCTTTCTTTGTGTTGCCGTTAGCTCTTACCAACCCTCTTCAGATCTTGGCTGCCCAGGCCTCTACCTCTCCTCCTGTCCTGGTGAACAGGCCCCCCAGTGTGGAGATGGAGGAACCTGGCCCACGGGAGCCTGAGGCCAAACGGCCCAAGATGGAGGAGGACAGCGTGGCTTCAGTCCCCCAGCCTGTCATTGTTGCAATGAACCAGGAGGCCAGCGACTGAGTGAGTGGAGGAGCAAAGAAAGAGGAGAACCTTAAAGTGAACCCCCACAATAGTGTTAGCCCAAGGTGCCAAGGTTATTGACGGGGAAAAGGTTATTGTTCTTTTTCTTTTTTTTTTTTCTTCTTTTTTTTTTTCTTTTATGAAAAGGAACTTTTTTGTGAGAGAACAAGTCCATCACGGGTAACGTAGTTGCGTCTCTCACAAGAGGAGGGTCAACAGTGTGTTATAAAGGCAGATAAGAACTAAAATGCATTATCCTGTAAGCCTTAAAAGCAAATGCTGACACGGTTTTAATTTTGTGGGTTTCTTTAATGAAGATTGGAAAGGTCCCTCAGAGATATTGAAGAGCAAGCATGCGCATGTGCTGCCATGTAGTTCCTCACAAGGTACAGTTGAACTAGTACTTAGTTTGAGTTGGGGTGGGACCAATAACAAAGCAGCTATTTCTATTTGGGAGCACTGGTCTCTCAGAATTCAAGCATTATGTTTTAAGCCCACTGGAAGCTGGGAGTTACCCCAGGTTTCAGTGTCACTTAGCGAGAATTTATTTATGGTTTTTTGTCAACTTAACACCATCTCTACTGAAATTAGATTGTTATAATTAAAATCAAATGGAAAAAAAAAAAATCACAAAAAGGCCCCGTTTTGTCTAGCTAGAGCTCTTTAACATGGTAGTGTAAAGTATTTTTCTATGGAGGGCTATTACCTTGCTTACTTGGATGTTAAAAAAGAGGAATGTCTAGCTCGTGTCACTTTCTGAATTGGTCTGTGTATAGTGCAAAATTAAAACGAACTCAATGAATGTATGTACTTTTGTTCATTTGTTATGGTTCGTGGCTCCCTTTTTGATCTAAAGCACCCCTTATGAAATTAGAACGTGTTGTCATTAACTTGGATGTTCTGTTAAAAAAGAAAAAAAGAAAAAAAAATGAAAGTACCGTATGGTTTCTGAAGCGAAATTCTGTAGTTAATGAATTGCAGACAGACACCTATCCATCCTCTGTGTGCTTAACCGGAATTTCATTTATGGCTGAGATTTGGAGAATCTTAATCCGATTTGCATTACTCAGTGATAATAAAGCCACAAGCAAATTGTATATGCTGGAATATTTAACTATTAAGAGGGGCTACTGACAACCAAATATGTTTCTTTCTGTTTCTAAGACCCAGGAATGTAACCTTTTTAATATACATCGTCAGAGAGGCTAGTTTTCCACTGTCGGCCCCCTGCGACGATGGTGGGACATACTAAATGAATGTTAAACTTTTTTCTAAAAGTTCTCAAAGACTTTGCAATTGTTCTTTCCACAAAAAAAACTATTTTGGTAGCATTCGCAAAGTATTAATCAAACTTTATATTTTTACTAACAGAGTAAATATAGTGTTTGAATCCTTGAAGGTAGTTTCAAGACAATCACTAACCAGGTGTTTTCTTGGTTTATCGCTTTATGGATACGAAGAAGCGCCTCAGATTGCTTGCAATATTAACAAAGATAGAACAATGTAAAAGACCAAATGCATATCCACTTCATTAGTGCCTTGGAGTTCTCTAGTAAAGCTTCAAACTCTGCTACCTGCTACATGAAAGTTGGAACTTCTTTTCCTTCTTCAGGTTTAGAAAGTCAATTTTACACTGTACTTTCTACCAGGATTCAACTAGAAGTTGGCTCTGGCTCCATGCGTGTTGTATTTAATTTGCCGTATATGCATAACCAGTCTGCATAAATCTGTCGAAAAGGGTCAAACTAACAGACAATATCAATAAATATCTACACCCTTGCCCACATAGTGAAGAAAGAGTTAGGGGAAAATAGTCGAGAAATCAAATTTCTATTGTTGTTTTTTTTTCCTCTTCCTTATAGCTAATAGTGTTTTCTGTAGTAGTTGCACACTATAGATGAAATGACATAATTAGAGATAGATCACATGCTTAAACCACTGAAACTCCATTTTTAAGTTTCGTTATTAATTTACCTCAATGTTAAGTTCAGCCATTTAAATGCAATGGCTAAGCTGAAAAAGCATTAACAGCTGTAACTTAAGTATTTGGGATGGGATGGAGTGGGGATTTTAGGTTTTTAAACCTCCCATGAAAGTAAAAGAGAAAATGAAATGAATAAAAATAAAAAAACAAGCACTTGGTTTAAAGAGTTGAGTTGCATTTCTCCCTGTTGAGTGAACTTTCACTGCCTAGAAATATTTTGCATACATTTTTAACAATCTGTAAGTGTCTCAATCAGCAATCTATAAGGTAAATATAAAGTATTTTTGTCAACTAATCTGATGTATTTGATTTGTGTGCTTTTTGGTGTTTTTGCATATTAGCTTATGCAAGTGTTATACACTAAACCATTTCTAATTTAAAATCATGTCTAATGAACTGATGCACGTTTTCTTTCACTTCTCTTGTTAGTTCCTGCTCTGGGTTTGCTCTCTGCCCACTGTGTACAAACAAAGCAGCCTGTGTCAGTCCTTGCTCAGAAGCATCGTCTTTATAAGCCTTTATTACTAAGAGCGTCACGTGTAATAATTGTCTGACATTTTCGCACAACCCGATGAAAAGTGGTGAAAGAGCATAGGATGTTTGTTTTCTTTTTTTTCTGGAATGCATTTAAAGACCCAAACGGGAAAAGCTGAAACAAGGTCATGGCCGGGTCGCCATCAGCTCTTGGTTTACTAACAGGGAGCATGATAAACTTGCATTGTATATTTTAATCAGTGTGATCATAAAGGGCCTTTTGTTGTATTGCTGTTCTACATATACTGCTGCTGCACAAAACGCCGGCCTGCAAGTTACAGAGATTCCTTATTTGGGCTTTAATGTGTGGAATGGCTGAAGCTGAAAAAATGTACATTTAGTTTAAATCTGAAAAGCAGTTTTCGTCTCCTTTCTTTTTTTTTTCTTTTTTTTTTCTATACTGGTGTATTTTTTGTTTTCTTCATTTATGTAATTTCATTTGAAACGTTTAACTCCTGCAATCCTACATGTCTGTATTGTACTGCCTGGTATTTTGTCTCATTCTGTAGCGTAGTCCGGATTTGCCTCTCATCTTGATTGCATTATAACTGTTTTAATGTAATATGTTTCTCTGTGCACATCTGCAGCTCCGTCTGTCCTCTCACTGCCTTGTGGAAAGCTCTAGAAAATGCTGAAAATGTGACGACAGCCTATTAAAAGGTTTGAGCTGTCATTCTGCATCCTGTTCCTCATCATTTCTCTAGACCTGAACACTTTCAAGGACCTTTGAAGATTTGTCAATAAGAACAGGTCAAAATCTGCTCCTGGGGGAAAAACCAGCATTGTAGGGCAACAGTGTTTGGGAGAGAGTCTCTGTGCCGTGGTGTCGTAGTAATTGAGTTATGAACACACCATCAAATCGCTCCTCAAGTTTACACTCTATGTACTAGCAGGTAAGCAGGTCAGACACACAGGTCCTAATTGAAGCCTTTTCTCTGATAGTTTAGTAGTTATATAGTAGTTTGGGATGTTAATCATCGTAGTTCTTTAAAGGGAACCTGGTCTGCTCATTCAGTTTTCCCAAACACATTTGTCTTCATACTGTGCATCTGTAATCTGAATCGCTGTTAGAGCTCCGTTATCTTTAAACTCTTCCTCCCGATGATCACAGTGTGCTTTCTTTGGTCAGCATGCCCACTCTGTTCTGACTGGTCAGAGTGGCATCCTCCTACAAGTTGCGCCCGCATACTGGGGTGGCTATTCTTACAATGAAGTTGGTTTCTGCCATATAAGTTTAAGCCAAATCTGTTCCTGAAAGTCCAGCTAGACTGGAGCAGGGCGTTTCAGAGTGGACGTTTTTACCGTTTGTGCTTTCTGTGTGTTGTGTGAGGGTGTGCCGAGTTTGCTGGCAGTATTGCTGGACTATGTTACAAGATTTTAGGCTTTATAACATTGCAGACAGTTTACCTGCAGTAATCTACATACACACGAAAGGGAAGGGAATGACAAAAAAAAGCACAATGCGTCCCCTTATAAGCCAGCCAGCATTACACCCTGGTTACCCAGCCCCCTCCACCCCCGTTTTATTTTTTCTGCTTCTTTTTCTTCTTCGAAACTTTCTTACTTCTTAAAAGTTTGACATTGTCTCTCTTAAAGGACTGAGCACCTCCACTTGTGTCCTATTCAGGTACGATATCCACCTCTGAGTGTTTTTGAAATCATGTGACTAAACAAGAAACCCAGAGTTTGAGTTTGTCCTCTAACCTACATGTACCAGTACAGCAAAGACAAATGGACACCCCTGCTCTGGGTTCGGGTGCAGAAATCTAACTTCATATGTCATATGTCTCACAAACCAGTGACCACAAAAACCCTGACTAGAAACTGGATTCAGTGTCTGAGTGTTTAGAATCTCTGCTGTGGCATTCAGGCCTACACCTCCTGTAAGTGCAGATACGATGCTGTAAAATGGCAAACCGTGTTTAGGTCTTAGATTTATTTATTTGTCTTTTATCTTTTTATTCAGAATTTATTAAACGTGCACAAAAGTCAAAATCTTATTTAACATCAAACTAAGCATCTGAGTAACTAGTTAATATCCATCTTTGGTAATGGGCATCTTCAAAATGTGTGTAAAATCAGTCAGTAGAGTGTATGTATCTGAAATATGCAGTATATTTTAGATTTAGATTATAGTACCAGAGAATCTGTCTTGAGGAGCATTGCCACTCTGTCTTCTGGGTTTGTCAGGTGCTAGAGCTCCCTCCTAGGAGAGTCCAAAATGAATGGATTACAATGAGGCATTAAATAAAGTCATAGTTGGTGAATACAGAAAGATTTTTATGAAGCAGAATTTCTTGTTCTAAACACAATTTTGAACACTGCTGTTACATTTTTGACCTGCACTTCAGTTCTAGCACTCATGCATGAGAGCGTGAACAGCTTCACTCAGCTAATAAGCTGCTTGTGTGGAACTGTACTTCTCGTCATGTTGGGAGGTTTGTAGTTTGTTCTGATATGTAATTATAACATGGATAAGGTTCTTATTATACCTTCTAATTTCCATAATTCTCCTAAAAAGTCATTTAGCAATATGTATATGTGCTTCAAATAGAAGCTGCTGTTTAGAAATAATTTTGTGTTGGTTGGTCAGTTCAGTAAAAAAGGTAACTTGTTTGCCAATGAAGAATACAACCCACATTGGCTCAGTTAACACACCAAGAAGCATTAGGAACGTCCGTGCATTAATCCAGAATAAGTGTTCCACATCTAACTGCAATTTGGAGCAAATCTGTTGCAGATAATCGTTAGAAGATTTGAACGCTTTCCATGCAGTATTTGCTGATAAATAAAAATAAGGAGATTTCTTACAAGCTTATCCATATAAACTGTACTTTCTGTGGCTTAGAGAGAGAAAATGTTGGCTTTATGACTAAACTTAATGACTATGGCAAAATATGTTTAGCTTTGTTATTGATTCTATTCATAGTTTATTGGAACATTGAATTTTATCTAAAAAATGTTTGATTTAGGTTTACAAATTAACAAAATTAATTAAAGGAAATATGAAAGAGAGATGGCCCTTTTATTTGTCACATTATCAGGTACAGAACATCTGAAATCTTCCTCTTGTCATAAAAACGCCTGTAGAAAACTAAAAATCTGTTTTCTGATTTAGCATTTTGTGTAAAAAGTCTGGTTCATAATATTGTATTACTTGTATTATTTTCATTTTATTGATTTTATTAATATTACTTTGTATCACGATATTGTATTGTTCTATTTTAACGTTTATTTTCCTTTTTTTTATTTTGCCATGTGACTTTACTACTTTATTTTCTGACTTAAAATATATTTTTTTAACTCAGTACTTCAACCAATCAAGACTTAGTATTAATAATACCAACCAATCAGCACTCAGTAGCTTATTACGCTAACCAATCACCACTTAGTAGCAAAATAACAACCAACTGGCACTTAATAGCAGTACTGCTAGCATCCTGCAGTTTAAAACGTTCGCTGTGGGGAAAAAAGGAAGATCTAGATACGTATATTTGCTTTTAGAAGAAACAATATATTCCAATGAAAAATTATCTTAAAATTAGCATTTTAACTTCACTTTTTAGTAGTTTTGTTCCATTTGTTCCCATTCAACGGGGACTCGCTCGCGGGCGCCCTCTGGCGTTGTCAGTCATGTGACCAGGTTCCACTTCACCAGCTCTGAGAGTATATAGAGGTGGGACAGTCTTTCTGCATAAACATTCTTTGGTGAGGACTTTTTTATCATGTGATCTGTGACTTTTTTATTCTACATGGAATTAGAAAAATATGTCTTTCCGTAATGTCGCTGCTAGTTTGACCTGACAATTGAAGCGACCAATGAGCGGAGCGGTAGCGTCCACGTGACTAAACAGCGTGACAGGAACAGCTGTGGTCATGTGGTTCAGTACGGACTGAACATGTAAACAGAGCGGGAGAAGCTCTTCCTAACTGCCGGGAGTTATAGTTTGCTATTTTGGCATTACGTGTTTCTCATGAGTTTACATTTACCTTGGAAACCTACTTCAGTATGTTCGCTCCTGGAACTGAGAGTCTCATCAAACAGGCAAGGTGAGAAGTTAAGCTAGTTGGCTAGCACGCAACTCTGTGAGCTAAGTAAGATCGGCGTTATTAATGACCATTTTTCTCAAAACTGTCGGGAGCAATTTAGCAATTTGCCACCAGGTCTTTTTCTTAAGTTCTGTCAGTAGCGCATCAATTGAAGTCATATATATTTATTCATAAGAAGAAAGCTAACATAGTTCCTCTTTTGTGTTGAGAAGATGAAATGTGATTTGGCTTTTGTGAGTGCAGGTAACAACCCAGTTAACTGAACACCTGTAAATGATGGTCAGCTTTATGAATGGAGAAGATGGACCTTTTATTACTGTTGCGTCCTGTTTGAACTCAGGGACTATATATTTGTGGTTCTCCTCAGAGAAATACAGGAAGAAGAGCTGCAGAGGTTTTATGGCCGAATATCTAAACACCTTCCGTCCAGTAAAGATGCTGGAGTGGAGGTGGTTGATTCTCTTCAGAGGCTTCATTTGATCGTTTCTGCCACGAAATATGCCCGAACGTAAGTTCATAACATGTGCTGTGTAACCCAAACTTAAAATCTTTAACATATTTGATGAGATTAAACTTAGTCTTGGACTATTGCAGCACAAATGGTGAATGAACATTGGTGGATCATTTCGGTCCATGATAAGGTTCAATCTGGGTTTAGGAAACTGGAACCTTGTGTAACAGAATAGCAGCACTGCCCAGAGGAATACACTGAAGACTCTTGAAGTGGAGTTTAACTGATTTCTCAGAGTTTGTGTGATCTGAGTTTGATGTGAAACACTATGTTCTGAGAAAAAAAGGAGCCAGATTTTAGAAGCAGTGTTACTAAAGGCTACCTGACAAAACAATGATTGTTATCATAAGTAATTACAGATATGTTGCCTGATGCCTGAGTCATTATATTGGCAAAGCTTTAGGAAAAGGTCAAATAAAAACTGTTAATTGACAACATTTCATATAAAAATAATAAGTTTGTAATTTTGTGTCATTTAAACTAATAACACATTTTTGAGCCTCCACTTAGTGTCCAATTGTTTTCATCTTCTGAAGCATATTGTTTGACTCCAATGTTCTCCACCACCAGGCTTCCGCCAGACCTCATTAAGAAGCTCCAGACCCTGCTTCACTCTCCATCATGCCCAGAGCAGTTTCAGATTCTATCTTCTGCCATCCTAAGAGAGGGCTTGCCCCTCAGTTTGCACATTCTCTCCACAGAGCTCAGCCAGGATAGCAGAACACTCAGCTATATGGCTGGAGTGGTGCTCTCCCAGGTACTGTCCCTGGTACCATTATTCATACATTTCCTGCAAGTTTGTGGTCACCATGCTTAAACTGTGGTTCCTGTTGGTCAGGCTGGGAGCAAAGAGGATCTTCTTCCTCTCTGTCAGCATTTGCTGAAAAGTCTGGAGTCAAGACAGCCTGAGGTGCAGCTTCCTAAACATACGCTTCCCATTCTCTCCAAAATGTTCAGCTTTTCTCCACAGATCCTCAATGAAGGTGAGTTTGTATTGACAAAAAACAAACAAAGTTGGCAGATGCACCTCACCAAATCCATTTTCCTCTTTGTACTTATTTGAGGTTCTGCAAAAAAAAAAATGTAATTATAACTGGTTTGAATCTAGATCAGTTGAATTTGGTCAGTCGGAAGTTGGCTGATTGGTTACGGTATGCCAGTGTTCACCAGGGAGCCTCCATGTCATCTGGGGGATTTTTTACCAGTCCCAGGACACGTCAGGTACAGTTCAAACAAGCCTGGTACATTGATTCATGAAAACAGGTCTCCCACCTATCAAACCAAACAGTTACATTAAAGAATGGATTCACTTAAAAACATAGTTTTAGAATTTATACTTTGCTCCAACTGTAGTAAACATCCTCTACAGGGGACACACATTTAAATAATGTGGATGGTTATTTGTAAATGTAACATATTGGGGATTTAAAAATGGTATAATATGGGAAAAGTCATAATTTATATAGAATATTAAAATGGTGCAGTAAGATTTGTAGAGACTATCCATCCTTAATTTGCTTCCTGTGGAGTATCTGTTAACTTCTTTCACTTAAAAATCAACAAAAGCTGTTATTTGACTTGCAGGTAATTTAATTGAAACACGTAAACAAAACATTTATACATTACAGTTTGCTTTAAGTTCTGTATGATTTTGTCTCAATCCCAGCCAGCATTAATGACTGAAGTTGATGGGGCAGTGGCCGGAGACTTCTTCACTGTGCTGTGTGTGGGCCAGAGCTACACTGAAGACCAGTGGATGAACATGTATGCCTTTTCCATGATCAAGAGCTGGTTGCTTACTTATGACACTGAAGGAACCTCCAATGCAGATTCAGGTAACAAGAATAGAAAAGGAATGAGTTGTGATGTTCTGTTGCCTTGGTTACAGTTATGCTTGATTGGAATTCCTGTTATATCATGCAGACCAGATTGAATTGGATAGCTGTGTTGTTGACAGCACCCCACATTGCACATTGTCCGTGCCATTTATGGCATGTAAAATAACTGAGGATTGGGTTTTCACTTTTGCTAGCTCAGCTAAAAAGAACACAAGTCATTCAAACGCCGCACCAAGGTAAGCTACA
Source organism: Prochilodus magdalenae (assembly GCA_024036415.1). NCBI lineage: Eukaryota > Metazoa > Chordata > Actinopteri > Characiformes > Prochilodontidae > Prochilodus > Prochilodus magdalenae. The sequence continues at coordinate 1,029,618 of JAMWET010005077.1, read as the reverse complement.
AGTTTGGCTTGGCCGACTTAAAACCACAGCCAGAACTCCTTTCTTTCTTCTCTTGACACACCCAAACCTGCTCCTGGAGAGTTTAGTACTGCCCCTACTGATACACCTGGTCCAGCTATACCAGGTCTTTAGAATCTTACTGTTAAGAGCGAGATGTGTTAGATTATGGTTCTGTGTAGACTGATGCGTCTCTAGGTGCAGGATTGGGAATCCATATTCTACTCACGTTCAAACCTTGTCTGTGCTGTCATTAACCCATTTTTTACCTTCCAATAAATCAATAACCGCAATCAGCGAATAACCAAGGGCTGCACTTCCTCTAGTTGTTTTTAAAACCTGTTGCTTGATTGCAGGGCATGTCAGATTTCATTTTTGAGTTTTTCATTTGTAATTACATGCCTGGTTAGGAGGTGTGGATGCTGCCGTGTTTTGTTTTAAGTATGATGTTGGTGATGAAGGTTGATGTACTGGATTGTACTGTTGGTGCAGATGACCGCTCTGAAGTAGACAGTTCAGTGATGTCCATGGTTTCGGCCACCTCTTCATCCAGCCGACTCCTTCCCCCAAAAGAGCGGCTCAGAGAGAAAGCCTTCGAGTACTGCCACCGCCTGATTGAGCAGAGTGACCGGAGTGAGTTAGCCACCATATCTCTAATAAAGATCCGCATATAGTTATGGATCAGGTTTGTGGAATCCCTTTGATGGTTTTTTTTTTTCTTTCATGTTTCATTTCAGAGGCCCTGAAGAGAACGGATGCAGAGCTACAGAAAGCAGTAAGCCACAACAAAGCAACTTGTCTGCTTTTGAATAGTAACTGCTTCTCTAGTCCGATTGTATAAAACTGATGATAGATTATGGAGAAAGAAATTACTTCGCAGTAAGTTTTAACAATTTTTCTGAAGTTGGTGACCGGCCTGGACTATGCAAAAAGCACCAGCAGAACAATAGTGTCATATTTAAATTTTAATATTTTCTGAAACAAACTATTAAGAAGTAACAGGGGTAGCATAAAAGACATCCAAGCAGATTCTTGTTACTAAACATTTACTGGTTAATGCTGTTTACAGACTTCCCGGAGTTGATTTAAGTCTAACTTTTAAACATTTATTTGTGATAATATATTTTGCGATAATTCGCAAACCAATATAACATTCCTAATGTGATGAGAACAAAATATTAATTAATTAAGAGTTAATGTCATTTCCTTTGTGTTTCCAAGAAGTACACTCAAGAGTTCATTCAGAAATGATAAGCTAGCTCAAATAACTACTAGAATGCACTGGGTGGTGATGTAGATTGAGTTTATCTGATTAGTCGTTTTATTTGATAGTGTTATATTTGATTGTGTCTTCCTCCTAATGTCACGGTGACATATATCATTATTAAGATGTAATGTGTTATACGTTTGCCAAAGATGCTTTCCCTTGTCTTTCCAGTGTCTTGTTGAGGCAGTGGCCATAATGGACATCATCTGTAATGAGGATGCCTCCTATGTGTATCGTGCTTTCCCCTGTATCAAGGCACTGTATGGGAGGCTGAGTGCAGATCTGGCCTTTGCACGAGCCTTGCTGCCCATTGCTCAGTTTTACCTCAACCACAGTAAGTGTCCTGCAGCCTAAAGAGATTTGATTGACTGATTGGTTGGTTGATTGATTAATTGATTGTAAGTAAGGGGTTTGACAGTATCAATTTGTTTTAATGTGGAGCATTACATACAACCAGTTTGTATATTTTTGGAGTTTTGGGATGCCATTCCTGTGGTCACAAAAAAAAAAAAAAACATCATCTTTCTATACCATCTCTATTATTGATCTGAAAACTGGTAATGGTCCAAAATGCAGTATATACAACATGCTCTGTATTGAAACGTTCCAGTGGAGCATGGAGGAGAAGCTCGTTATTGCTGTTCCATGATTCTTGTATCTGTATTCAGGTGAGACGGCTGCTGTGGATTCAGAGGCTGTTTTCTGCCAGCTGTTTGCCCGGTTCCCAGCTGAGCTCTTTAATGAACCTATGCTGGCCTATGAGTTTGTGCACTTTTGTCTCCACAATGTAAGCATCCTGCAGGAGAAAGTGGCTGTCTACAGGCACAGCTTCCCCAACCTGCTCAAGGTAAGCTGTCTCCTCCACTAAACACAGCTGATGCAGAATTTGAACTGTAAGTAGTGTTGGGCAACACTCATTTTTCAATTTTTTCTAGTTCTTGGCATGGAATAGCCCAGGTCTGATCTCTGAGTATGTGGAGCTGTTGCCCTCTCTGTTGGCGCCTGAGACTGCGATTGAGCTATTCCACTCACTGCTGGATCTACCCTGCCTGGCTGCTGCCCTGGACCTGCAGCACAGGTTGGCAACATGCATAGACATGCTGAATTACTAAGAAAGAAAGAAAAAGCTCCCCAGATGCATTTTGTTTAGCTTGATTGGATTGGATTTGAACCTGACAAACCTTAACACTACAAACAGAAACCTGTTAAAAAGGGGGGGGTAATCCACTGATTTAGTTCATGATACTGATATTCTTACAGTATTTCAAGCGAACTCTGTAGGAAGTAAAATGTAAAATAACTATCTTGCTGTTGCACATATTCGAGCACTAGGGTTAGGAAGAATTGAATTGTTTGTTGATGTTCATTTAGAAAACTTAAAAGCATTCAATTTGCAGGTCAGCATGTTACCCAGCTCAAGATCGTGTTGTGTGGGACCAGCAGGGTACCAAGATCGCTTCTTCTCTGGATGCCTTTCGCCAGCCCTCTTACAGGGGACTCTTTCTGTACATCCTCAGACCTGAAGCAGGGACTGGGGACACCATTGATAGGTAATTCCTATTAATTAGGATGTTTGCTGTTTTTGGGGTTATAAAAGTGCTGGTGTTGATTTGCATAATTTTTGAAACACTAGTTACAATGAGATTTTATAAAACATGCATTTATTTTTAGGATAAAATGAAATGATTATTTTTAAATATGTGTATTTTAAAATGTTTTCATGTAATCTTATGTTGTCCGTTTTCCACCACTGCATAAATAGTTGAACATCATTGAATAGCTTAACACCAAGGATTAAACTTGCAATCTCACAACAATGTCCAATGATGGTTGCACCAGTCGAGAGCCTCTGCTAATTATTCTATATCTCTGAATTATACCAAATAGTCTTTTTAAAGCATGCTGATATCAGACATTGCATAATGCATTAAAACTGTTCCTAAAGAATCAAACACTGATATCTTTAGTATTTATTACCTGTTAATTGTGTACAAAGCCTCCTGCCAGTTAAGCCTTCATATCATGTGGTGTTGTGAGTTTATCACCTTGCTATGTCCTCAGACATTCCAGTATAAATGAATAGTATACATTAGTTGTGCTAACTTCTGTCTGTTTGTTTACGGTTAATTTTGCTAATAGAGATGGCATTCATTAGAAATTTGGTTAAAATCCTTGTGAGAGTGTTTACAGGCACACAACCAACACAGTGAGCACTTGTGAAAAATTTGATTGACATTACCGTATTAAGGCTGATTGGTTCTTATTTGTAAAGGATTGGACTTTGTCCATGAACAAACACCATGTTGAGCATTACAAGCTTTCCTATTCAGATTTCACCAAGGGACCTGTTACCTCTTTAATAACACCTCTGCATATGACCATATACCATTCTGTGTGGATGCTTTTGGCTGCCCTCTATCTACTCTGTGCTGCATGCTTATTTATTTGGGCTGTTCTCCATTTGCTTCTATACAGGCTGAGTACACTTCATGAGGCTTTGGATGGCATGGTGGAAAGTCCGCGTGTGGTATGCTGTGCCCAGATTGTCCCTGTATTGCTGCACATCTACTTCAACACAGTCACTCAGGTAACAACCACCACAGAGGCCTCATAAGGACCAACCTCTCACAACCAGACCAGTTCAACACTGCAGGCAATTTATTTATGCCTGTGCTCTTGTGAAGCTTTACTCCCTGATGACTTAATGGTAGCTGGAGAACTCTTGGAGAACACAGAATTTTATTGAAAATTGCTTTTCAGTTGTAGTAAGCTGAGAAAACAAGGGTTTCTGTTAAAAAGCTGACGTTGTATTAGACAAGAACACAACATTCACTGTGCTACCAAGGTAGTGACTCACTCACTTAAAACTGTTCTAAATTCTAAAAAAGGTCAGATAATGTATCACAAGAATGATCTCTTCATACTGCCCATACTATGCAGCTAGTTGTCCTCTTTTCTCCTTGTGTGTGTGCTTAGATGGCTGATGAGAAGCTGATAAATCAGTTGCTGCTGGTGCTGTTGGAAAGAAGCAGCCTCCTTTTCAACATTAAGAACTTCAGCAAAGAAGTGCAGAGGTTGGTCAGTTAATTCACTAACAATATGAGAGGTCCGTCTTCTCGTGGCTGGTTTCTGGATTTGCCTCAGCGTTTGTAATTCTGCTGAATTTCAGTCATTTCTGCTGATTTCTTTTGCTGTAGAGTGTTCAGTACGCACCTACAGACCCTGTGCAAGCTGCATCCACCACTGATTGTGGATCAGTACAAGGAGCTCCTGGACTTTGCCAGCACCACTACTAACATCTACAGTAAAGAGGACTTCTACACACATGTGGTGAGGATAAATCAAGCCCTGTTCTTCCATTCAGCGTATTTCACAATTCTTTGTTTGCTTCAAAGTGGTAATAGTGTGTATATATGTGCACATGCTCAGGTGTGGGTTATAGGAGAGTACCTATCGGTGTCCTATGACCCTCGCTGTACTGTGGAGACGATCACCTCTTTTTTTGAGGGGCTGGAGGCAGTGCTATTTGAGATCACGCAGGTGCGTCAGTCTTCCAGCCCCCTGTGCTATTCTCCACGCCTCCTGACTGTGCTGATGACTGCACTGGCCAAACTGGCCTCCCGCAGTCAGGATCTCATCCCTCGGTAAGACTGTTTGCCCGTACCATTTATGTGTGCCTTCCAGACCTACAGTGGGGCTAAAATGATTGTGAACCTGGTAAATTTAAGAATTGCTGCATAACTTTTGACATTGTTGTCTTAATATTAAAATGGCCAAGTAAATTAATAAACACACAACTGTATATACTTTTTCATGAATGTATTAAACAAACTGATACAGTGTTAAATGTCTGTGTTCTGAGAATATTTTTGAACTTGTATAATTCAGTTTAGCATAAAAGATGATTAGAGTGGAGGGACTTAATCAACTAGATGACAATCAGGTGCGAGTTTGTCTGCCCTATTTACATCATCCTCTTCAGGTTTAAGCTCTGGTCTTTGTCATTTAGATCAGACCTGGTCTGGCCATTTAGATATGTGGGTACACGCCATGCCTTACTCAAGGAAGACCTCAGACAGAGTTGCTGGTGTCACCTGATTCATTTTTATTTATTTAGTGTTTTATGTTTATTGAAAAATACCAGTCACCATCGAATATTCCACTGAACATTTAAACCCTTTAGGCACTATAGGTCAGATCATCTCTCAACATCCTGTATTGCAACAGAATTCTCTCTCTGCTTGTCTCAGGGCATCGCTCTTGCTGTCAAAGATGCGTTCCTTCGCACGCAGTGGACCCGTAGCAGTCTGCTTCAGTGAGGAGGACACTGAGGAGATCATCACTCGAGCCCATGAGCTCATCAACCTGCTTAAGCTGCCCAATGTGGCCCAGTTTGTATTGGGCCCATCGACCCATGCAGACAACCCCCGCTGGCACAGAGACACTAACACTGGTCTGCCCCAACGCATGAGAGCCATCAGCGGCATTCTGCACAACCACTCCAACTTTCTACCTGCATAGAACACAGCCCAACTCGCAGTGCCTCAGGCTGGACAAAGGGAGCGTGCACAGGAGACATGTTGATCATGTCCACTGTGCACTCAGCTCATCTGCACTTCTAACCACAATCCAGCGCAATCAGATTCATTTACTAGATTTTTTGGAGGGCAGTCATGAAACTTCTAATCAAACACTGATTAAACATTCCCACCGCAGGTCAAGTGAGTGTGTCTGTATTGATTTAACACAGCTCCTGATTTTTACATGCAAGGTAAACTGTGCAACAGCACAAAGTCCAAAAAAAAAATCAATTGAAGCACCTTTGATACAGTCTAATGTTCACTTATTGTCCCAGTGTTGTGGAGATTTTTTTTTTTTTTTTTTTTTTACATTCAGGGCCACAATGTTTAAGAATTACAAACATTATCTGTGCGACACGTCATTCAAATATATAAAAATGTATCACTCCAGAAATTGGAAAACATCACTCGTATAAAACAAGGTTCTGTAAATGATGAGTTTTACAATTCAAGTTGGGAAATTGTTTAGAATGTAGAGTCATGGACCCTCATTCATCAGCCGCTCTTAAGAAGATTCACTAATGTTTTCTGATTTGGGATTTGTCTCTACAATCCAAAAAACACAAAGGTGTGCACAAGTCTGTGATTTAAGAACACGTTGTGAATCTGATGTAAAACCTTTTCTTAGAACTTTTTCCAAGAATAAATTTAGGAAAAAACTTTGGAAGATTTTGCTGAACGAGGGTCAGTCACTCCAAACCTGTTTCAAACTATAATACAGGAGTGTGAAGGGAGCTGCAGTTTGGTCCCATGTCTCCCTTCTCTGAGCAGTAAAAACACTGAAAAAGCGACGAGCACAATACTAAGTAGCTCAATGCCAGGCACTGCTTTTGAAATGTTTGTGATTATGAATTTTTGATAAGCCTCCCTGCATGTTAATCATCACAAAATCAGATTGTTCTTCGGATTGCACATTTTCTCAGCTAATATTCAAAGTGCTTTACCCAGTAGTTTACAGTACAGGTGCTTTTAAACTTTTTAACCTTTTGGTTGAATCCGAAAGAAAAGGCCATTGAGGGCTTAAAGAGGAATTCCACAGACTGCTTAGACTTTTTACAGATGTAAATGACTGATGAAACTGTCCATTTAACATTTTAAATTCACAAATGTAGCCATTTGTTTACTAACCAAAAACACCAGTGAAGCTACACTTGAGGTTTATGTGGAGTTTGAGAGTGGTATATTGGTGGAAAACTTGAACAGGCAAATATTTTGCCTTATTGATAAATGGAAAATAAAATACGTATTTATGGTTAAGGCTAAAAATCTTCTCAAAACTTAAATTTTTCAAACAATGTCAGCATTTTTGTAACCAAGTTTTATAAAAGCTTTGCACGCTATGCCTGTTAGCATGAAAACTCTTTTTATCACTACCACAGTGAAGCCTCCGTCTCGCCCAGAATTTCTCTAGAATGGAGTATTTCACATTAAACCACTCTGACTGACTGTTTACATGTACAGTTGAAAATCACTAGAATTTCCCTTTAACAGGAATAAACTGGCAGGTAACAACAGCGTTCTGTACAGCGTGTAGTGCAAAAAGAATGGAATTATATAATGTAAATTTCTTATGGGATTTCAATAAATTAAAGTGTTTTAATGCATAGCTCGATATCCTAATCGGACTTGTCTCTACGACTTAATTAATAGTTGTTTAAGTGCTCTGAAATGGAATTAGAATCACAATATTTTGGCAACAGTGACTTGCTACATTGTAAACACTGATATTTTTCTTCAGTTTCCTGCAGCAAAGTAAGGACCTAAAGTTTGCCCTATACAAAAACAGCTACAGTCCAAAAACTACACAATTCTGTGGAAAACTGCAAAGGCAACTTGTGACCATATAGAATTACTTTTGTAAATGTAATAGCTGGCTGGTAGTCAGCAACCTAAATATACTGTTTGAGACCCAATATAAGGAAGAGCCAGCGCTGTTCCCCAGGGCCTCGGTCCGTCACCTGGACGTCTTCATGTGGCTCCCTGTTGCATACAGGTACCTCCAGATGGCGTAGTAGTGTATGGCGGCTCCGATGGCCACAAAGACATGCCAGATGGCATGGGCGAAGGGGATGAGGCCGTCACTCTTGAAGAAGACCACTCCCAGGCAGTAGAACACTCCACCCATAGACAGCTCCAAAACACCCTCTCTGTTAGGCTGACAAGGGACAGAAAGCATGGCTCTACAGCATTTCCATAATGCTCACTGGATGTGTACAATGCTGTTGTTGATTTAACCGAGTGCATGTCTGTATGCTGGTTACAGAAAAGTTACTGAAGTGGATTCTTTTATTAGTCCTGTAACTGCAAAGCTACTGTGTGCTACTCTTACATTTACGGCCAAGGTTTAAATTCCCTCTTACCATTGACAGGAGGACAAGTGCAGGTATAGCTCCCATGACAGTGTAGCAAAGCAGGTCCAGTATCTTATTCCTAAAGGATGGAAGAAAGAGGGATTTAGATTGTATCTGCAAATGTTCTCATGCAAAGCCATGGGCTACAGAGAAACAAAAGATTCAAACAGAAGTCTAAAATCCGGTGCCAAGCCCATTAAACTCTGTAGCAGTGTGTTTAAAATAAGCTCACGGAACATAAACTCTGTGACTGAAACATTCCTAATATCGTGTAATACCTCCACCCGCAATAATATCACATGTGATTCAATTAGGTTTCTGGATGTAGGCCACATTTTCCATTGTAGAATTGCACAGTTGGGGACAGATTTGGTAGATGCCTTCTCTGGCACACTTCTAAGGAGCATTTCCTGTAGACTGCTGTAAGACCTGTATGACCGTACACTTCCCACACACCTGCAAACTCAGCTACGTCAAAACTTAAAACATGGCCACATAATATTTAATGGGCTTTTACGACCTCAATTTATGACCTTTGACCTCAATTAAATAAATATAATATAACGTGTGTCCCTTTAAGTGAGTTCCATGCCGAGGATGCGTTTACCTTATTTCAATTAGAAGAGAACAAACGCATCATTAGGGAATGTTTCAAACTTTTGCAAAGACCTGTATCACTAATGCGTCTGTGCCTTTATACAGGAACAACATACTTTTCATGGAAAAAGAAGACATAGGCGGAGCCCACACAGGCCATTATCCACACCAGCCAGCGCATGTGGGCTGCCCAAGGGCCCAGTTCCCTCAGATTCAACCTGCACAGAGTACAGACATCAATCACAACCTCACCACAACAAACACAGGGCATGCAGAAGTCTATCCTTCATTTGCCCGTTCCAGTGACCGACCGCCCCATTGTAATCCCATAAGATAGCAACAGGTTGTTCGGGGAGGCAAGACTACAGAGGCGCCTGTACCACATGTACTCACCAGGGGGCATAAGAGGCAGCTATGAAGAAATAAATCACCATCCGGTCGCACATGTGGAAGCGCTGTTCAACTCTCCTGCCAAGGGAAAAACACAAAGGGAGGATTTCAGTTATGGCCTTGCTGGCAGGAGCACAGCCTCCACCAGTTTCTTGGATGTGTGCTGCTGTTGTGACGTAACGATCAAAATCACTGGGCCTGCTCTTAAGCCACAGACTGAACAGTAGTACAAACCACACAGTATTAAAAAGGCCTGGGCTGCTTCCAGAAACACTGCACTCCATAAAGTGAAAACCAGAGCAGCGCTCGGTTTCCCTGGATTTCTGTCTGTTATTCTTGGCAAGCACACAAGTCAAACAACGGGTGCATGTTGCTGCAGACGGTTATTTTCATGCAGGCAAGACACAGTTCTGATCTGCATGAGGGATACATCTGAGAAGCCCGACAAGACCTGACAGGCCCATGTTAGTCAGTCAATCTGCATCGTAAATGGAGAGGCAAAGGAAACGTCTCAGGTAGTCGCTCTGATTCAGCCTGACAAGTGAGGTCCTACAAACCTCCCATGGTTTTTCTGAGCTAATATGTCTTTTCATAACAAAGACATGACTGTGAGAAACATACTATCAAAGAAACAGTGAAACACAGTGAGGCTGGTATGGTAATGGCACAGTGCACCCTACACGAAACTGGTTCAAGTCTGGAGGAGGGCATTAATTACCTCATTGCCTGCCTGCTGTGGGCTTTCCAATGAAGGCTGTAAACCACATAATGAATGAGGAAGTATGCGAATTGTAATGAGTCATTTATAACGACTCCACTCCTGAAATATGCAAGAATGTTTAAAAATCAACAAACTGTACAGTACTTTAGTACTTTAGTAGTACTTTATAGTACTTTAATTTAAAAAAAATTAAAGGTATGTAAATGTTTTTATTTTATGAAGAACAGAACAATGCAACCCCCCCCCCCCTCCTTCATTTAACTTCCAGTCAAAACAGCCATTAAAGGAGCAGTATGTAAAGTTTTCAGTTTAAAACATTACAAAATGAACTTAAGTTATCAACAGAATGTGACAGCTTTGTCATAGATCATAGATGTGTTGTATTCTGGAGACATCTACTGATGTTAGTATGCTAACCAGCTAGCCTCAGCCTGTCCTCTGTGGTAATACCATCTTGTACCTTAAGAGGCGATAATGAGTCACTGTAGAATTGAGACGAATCAGTCCAGCATGTGCGAATGAGGAAGCAGCACTGCTGCACTGACAGTGTTTTCTAACATCTGGTCAAACATATTGAAGGTCCTGCACCTGGTTAGGTCATTTTATGGCAATTAGCCAATGACAGGAAGAGTAAACGTAATGGTGACTGAAGTTCTTGGCAGGTAACATCCACTGCTTGCTTTTATTAGGACACAATGTTCATCAGTAAATAAAGGAACTGCGTTCCACTGATGGGGACAATCTCAGCGAGGAAAGAGATGAAGTGATGATTATGCTGAACCCAATACATTTCTTCTAGACTGTTAGGAACTGAAGGCAGAGAAGGAGGGACTGTGCATGTTCTCGTGATATGTTGCCCCCTATTGTCTGACAGATGAATTTGATGGGTTGCATCATCTTACACATTGCTCCTTTAAGTGAAAATGACCTATTATTTAGTGTGGGGTGGAAAAACAGATTGTTCAGATCTGAGGCAGGAGTTAAGCTTGTTTCTCTTCTCTCGCAAAGAGAGCAAATTATACTGTTTATCTCTCAGCGATGGCTTCGGTGGTCTAGCAGGTCCTGCACAGTTGTTACGGGGTGTCATTTTCTATATAGCTTTTAACAATTTCTGGAACTGCAGTTATGAAAATGAATTTTGGTTTATTTCAGTTATTTTCTTTTATTTCAATATTTTTATACAAGTGGATTACCACATAACTATTCGCTGGAAAATTAATAATGAGCTGTACACAACATACAGGTAGTTTAAAGTCCATAACAGCTCCTTTAAATTCAGTTGGGATACAGTACTTTAACTTTTTCAGCGCATGCTTTACTGTATATCAGGTTTTCTCAGGAGCTGGAGGTGCAGACACCCGTATAGGTATTTTTCCGTATTGTATTTCATAGCACAGGCGTGTGTGTGTGTGTGTGTGTGTGTGTGTGTGTGTGTGTGTGTGTGTCGCGGCAGTCACTCTTGTATGCTGCATGGCAAACAACAAACCATTCAACCACGAACTGAAACCTCTACTGTGAGAGGTCAATATGAGAGAACTGTGATATCTAAGGCTACAATAAAACTCAGCACTTCTTTTCTGTTTAGTTTGACACTGTTCTTTTCTTCTTTTGGGAAGCCTTTATTTACCCTGACATTTAAGCATGGTGTAAAATAAATACCCTTACCGGTGTCATATGACTTCTTTGTTCTCAGTACACACATTTGTAAAGTGGTCAAACATGCTAGGTGGAAATGCAGATTGGTGTCTGTACTCATGTTCCTAGAAGGACCGTTTGACTGAACGTGAGGACAAGGTGAAATGTGGGTTGTTCAGTCATCCTACAGTCTTAATATATTAATTATTAGTGGTTTATAAAGTGTTTTTGAATGAATCGGTGGACCAGGAACAAAATCCAACATCTACAAACATAGAATTAGAACACGTTTAATCTCAAGAACAAACTAATTCCAGATTGTAGCGCTAAATAAAGAACATCCAGGACAATACTTTAATGAGAGAACTCATTAGTCCATTGAACCTTCATGTCTGAAGGCAGTTTATAATGAACATGTGTTTGTGTGAACATTTGCATGTGGATGCACACTCATCGGTAGTTCCCCACAGGTACGGACTAAAGGTCCATGGCCCCTCTGTTTGCTCATTCTCTGAACGGACAGTCAATACTAGTGAAGTTGGAATCTATTTTTTCCGAGCACAGAGGAAAATAAATAAAAGACGACAAGCTGAAGTCTACTGAGTCTCCTGCTCCTTCAAACCAATAACGTCTGTTTATGAAGGGCTCCGGCAGTAGCAGCCGTACTCTACACAAATACTCACTGCAGGTGACTCTTCTTCCAGCTCACGGTATGGAACATCGTGGACATGATGAACAAGCCAGACAGTCCGCTGCCGTAAAGCCACGCCGTGATGCTCTCCCATTGGTCATCAGACAGAAAGTACAACAGTGAGCTGCCCAGGATACTGGGAATGATCCAGAGCTATGAGAAAAAAAAGTTCACTAGGTTCCATGGGTTGGAAAAGGAATACCACAAAGCCCAATATCATTTGAATATAATTTACAAACTAGGTTCCTCAGTTCACAATAGGGAAAACAAAGAGGGTTTCATAAACATTAACCATTACATTCAGTGTTGTTTGAGTACAGCTTCCAACAACTGATGTCCAAATAAAAGCACCCACTTCAAGGAATATATAGGATATATAGGAAATACAGGAAAATAAGCCTAAACGTTGCAATTTATTCAGCAAAAAAACTGTAATTGTGTATTACAGAAGCAGAGGTGCAGATGTGTGTTCTCTGTGAAGGATGTGTAACTTTATTTTTACTCAGAAAATCAACAAACTGTAATCTGACCTGGGGCGCCCACACTTTTGCATACAACTGATTAAATATTCATGTTTGCTATAAATGCAGTACTAAAGAGATAACAAGCAAGTTGACAATATGACCATGTTTATCTTTACCATGATCATTTACATCACAAGGTGCTTTTCTGATCATATTGTCAGTCATCTGTTCCCAAAAGTCATTTAAAAAGATTTGACTAAACAGAAAGCATAATTAGTCATGGCAAATTTGACTTATAGTTCTAATTTTACTCACTTGTCTGTTCTAAAGGGAAAAATAAATGTTGGGATGCACCATATATATTAAAAAATCTTGAGGAGGTGTTGTGATGCTACATTGTGGCATATTGCTCAGCTGTAAGCAAATGCCAATCATATATCCAATGTTGCATCTTAGCACATTTGGTAAAACCATCCCTTTAAATAGTTCACCTTAAATATTACATGTTAAGTTCAAGAACTTTAAATATTACAGCGTACAAGAAATTTCCAATTTAAATAATTCCCAAATTCCAAAAAACTGGCGCTACAATTATGGTATTTTAGTGCAAAAATTAACTTAACAAACTCTTCAAACAACCTCGGTAAGACCACCAAAAACTGTCATTGCTAACGACTGAAAACTTCGGAGTGTGGAAATAATCTGGTGATAGTTCATTAAAAAAACCGCTTATAGCGTACAGAAATTCCGACTGGACAGCAAGTTTGCATTCCAACACATCCTCCCATTAGCCCAAATTTTGCCCAATCACTGTATCATTTCTAAGCTAAATATGTAAATCAGAGAAGCATGCTGATTCTGTACTGCATGCTGGAAAGCTGAAATCTCAGCTGTCCCACCCACACATATACAAAGAGTGTGAGGTCTGAGCTAAGTTGACCAGAACTACCGCTGTGTGAGCGCTGCTCTGTGTCTTTTACGAGCAACTGCTCCGTGTTCTGTGAGTGAGATGTGTAGTAAAATGCCTTTCACTAGTTTCTGTACTATGAAGAGTGATGTAAAGCACATCGCTGACAGAGCTACAGGAAACCACAGCTTCCAAACACACACCCTTCAACTCGGAAAGGGCTTGTTAATTACTGGATCAGTTGGATCAAGTGTGTTGGCTGCAAGAGGTGCTCCAGGACAGGAGTTAGGAACCACTGATTTTAGAGGACATGCACAGTTGGCAAAGTGATATATGTATCACTTATATATAAATATATATATATATACAAATAAATTATATGTTTCAGATCTATCAGTGGCCTGTCCAGGATTCCTGCCTTCTGCTCAATGTGTACTGAAATGGGCCCCAGTACCCCCCCACAACCCACAAGTATAAGTGGCTGAGAGTATAAATGAATGAACTAATGAATGATCTAGCAGTCCTTTGTTGTTGTAGCCTATTCTTATTTCTGTGAACAGATTTTATACAAAAACTCAGAAGCCTGGCGCATTGATAAAAGAGGTCAGAGAGGATTTGCTGTTTGGGCTGGCCATGCCAGATGTGCGACAGTAACATGCAGGGAGGATTAGAGAGTAGGATGCTCTCCAAGCGGCAACATTGCGCCAGGACCACAGAAACATGCTCATAAAAACAACTCGCCATGCTCCATGAGTCAAGAGGACTGAATTTATACTGATCTTGAGAGTAATTCTGTATGTTAACCATTAGACATCTCTTCTCCATTCTGTAATGTGAGCATTTAGTAATCAGACGATTACAGCAGATTTGATGCATAGCAATTCTGGGACTAAGTATATCCACTAATCCTACGAATACTTAAACTCAATGACCTTCTTTTCTGTGCCTGTGCAATTTCCTCACTACCTCCACCATCAGCAAACCCACAGACATGCAAAGCAGATTGTTAAGGGCACCAGTTACTTACTCCATGAGTGGCACAGTTAGCTGCATGTTCGTATTCAGTAGGCTGATATCTTCTGCTGGACGGGACACGGTTGTTCATGAATCTAAAACAACAAAGAACAAATGTATTTGCACTCATCAGGAAGTCAGCTGAGCTCGTGATTAGTAATGTTATCTTTTATGCTATTGATCATTTTAGATCGTCCAGTATGCCAACTGAATAGTATGTATCCAATACGGCTGTAAAATGCATTGGTGCGTCAGTCTCAAGGTGATTTAACTGCCTGTTCTATTGGTTAACAGTACTGTATACATACTATAGGTGCTCCAGAGTCCCTGATGCTTGCCTACAATGGACATCCTCCAACCTATTTAATTTAGATAATCCCATGATAATTTAGATAATGCATTTTCACTAATGAAATGTCTAATTTCTGCATTGCAAGTAAATACACTCATCTTTAAAAGAATAGCTGCACAAAAAGTTGCACCCAGAACCAATCAACCAACAGGAATAAAACTTGGTGGGTAGGTATGACATTGTGAGACATGCAAATGATTCAAGTTTCCCACTCAGTCGCACATGTGACATAAACAAGGATGGGCCTTATTGCTGTACCGGGCTGACCCAACAGCCTCGATATTCAATGAGCAGTGATGCCCTCCATAAGTCATCCTGTGCCAGCACCACTGGTAGACAGCTGCAGATGCAGGTCTACATACACACAGACCTTAGCTCAAGCATCTGGATAACAGTGCCTGCTAAATGCTCTCTGTCCATCACTTCTAGCCTGCTTCAACACTCACAGAGAACTAACATCATTCTCCAGCTTTTATGTGACACTAACTGGACAAAAAGAGATGAATAGAGAAACAGATGGACAAAACAATACGCTAAGGAACGGATGAACACACATGCAGACAGACTGATAGATGAACACACACAGGGATGGACAAAGCAACATAAGACTAAAGGAACAGTTGAATGAACAATGTTTATGCAGGTATAAATTAATTAACAGGTAACAGGCAGGTACAGAAAGGCGGCCTAGCTTTCTAGTGAATCATTTTTCTCTAACTTTGAAGCTGTTTTGTATGGTTGGGACAAGAAAGGTCAGCCTTGTCAGTGGTTAGGAAATGGTTATGAAGTGTTACCCCTGATTAGGACCATCCAGCTTACTCAGTGGGGAGAGAAATATGATGAAGCACAGCAGATATTTAATAGACGTTGGTAGGATATTCATAAAGCAAAATTTGTATCGGGGTCCAAAGAAACATGATTAACTTAACTACGATGATCAATACATATGCGATACATGTCCACATGCAACATTTGCATAGTTTTATAAACCACTGTATATAAACATGAACATTTTCCAACCTATAACTAAGCAGGCTGTTTAGTTATTGTATTTAAGGCTGATACATATAAATGGTCTTTTCTGATTAGCTGGGTTGTATTACCTCATTATTGACGGGGCCAAACTGCAGCAGCCTGAGTTTATGGATGCATGTGAAAGAGCTAGTTCTTGCGACATCACCCTCACAGGTTGGTATGTGGCGACAACAGGGTGTATTTGCCACACAGCTTCCATATATGGACTGTATGGACCGTTAGTGAATGGTCTGGTTTGAAAGAGTGTTTACATACATATACTAAAGATACAGTAACGAAAACAGACAACTGTCTGTGTATCTGTAAAGAGAGACTGGAAAATGGTCACATAGAAGACGAACTACAAACATGTCTAGTACGTGAACCCACACAAACGTTATAAACAGAAAGGAAGAACAAGGAAAAACACGGATTTAAGAAAACTGGCCCTTTAACGTCTCTCAGATCTAATTCTCTACTATTACATTCAAGACAGAGATGCTACTCGCAGTGCAGCTATCTGCCCCCACACATTCCAACATTACAAGATCACAAATCTCGTCTGTAAACCAGCCATACCATCACGGTGCCAAACTAAACAGGAGCCCTGTGCCAAACACTCGGAGAGCTGTGTGCCCTGTGCAGTGGTGTACATCACACATAGCTTGGAACAGAATCAGACTGACAAAAAGAGGCACAAGTGTCGGGCCTGCAGCAGGAATTAGCAATGCAGACTTTTACTAAGGACAAAACTGAAGAAGCCCTGAAAGGCCTGGAGGGCCTGAATAGCTCCGGTCAAAGCTGTGGCTCCAGCTGAGGCAGCGCCATCGGTTCTCAGGTGGTTCTCAGTAATAGTGATTATTGACCTGCAGGGGCAGATCCCCTCTGGTCTCCTCTAATGACTCATACTTGCCCCCCCTGAAACATTGATGTAATGTCTCCTTTGAATTACATGACTGACTGCATATTAAAGCAGACTGCGGGGGGCTACGCCACCTTAAAGGGCACAGACCTCTGGATATCAGCAGTTCTGTGAAAATGAGATGTGCTGTGTGAGAGAAATCAGGAGGTAAACAGGATAACCTGGTGCCAGGAGCATGAGCGAGTCTCCGTATGAGGCGGATGCAGAACACTATTCTAACCCAGATCACGTTATAGGACTTTTCCCCGAGCTTCACGGTTGCCTAGCAGTGGCGGCGACCGGTAACGGCAGACCTAATCCTGCCTGGAATCCGTGCTCTTTTATGCCACTCAAACTGAACCGCTGATGTACTGAGCAGTGATGTCATGGTCGCCATGCCAACAAGCAGCTTGGGGATTTTGCTTTGAATTTTATGCCAAAATGGCCCTTTTATCAGCGCAGTGTAATTACCACGCCTGGGCTGGCACGAGGTGAGCAAGACCAGATGAGGTTTACTGAATACAGCCACAAAGTGAGTGTCTAGTGGTGGTAGCTCTGGCCAGATTGTTTAGTCTCTGAAGCAATCTAATCAACAACAAATCTGCTTCTTTACCCCACAAAACCAGTGTTACATAAAGGGCTAGCATATAACTGGGGCTGTTATGAAACTCGCTTTCGTAACAATTGTTAGTCATTTTTTTTAC
Source organism: Prochilodus magdalenae (assembly GCA_024036415.1). Taxonomy (NCBI): domain Eukaryota; kingdom Metazoa; phylum Chordata; class Actinopteri; order Characiformes; family Prochilodontidae; genus Prochilodus; species Prochilodus magdalenae. The sequence continues at coordinate 1,012,033 of JAMWET010005077.1, read as the reverse complement.
CTGAGATTAAATTACAGCCAGGGAAAAAGCATTGCCACCACGGAACATCTGCTCCTGAAGGTGCGGTGCAGCGCTGATCCAGGTGTGTGGTGTGAAGTGAAGGTAAATAATTTAATCATGCTAACTGAATAAACCCGGAAGAGGACATTCTCATGCGTAAAACTGGAGAGCATAATTTCTGGGCATATTCCTGTATACTGTCTGCACACCATCAGTTCATGTCTGATATCATTAATACTGAGCCACAGTATTGCCTTAGAAGACAACTTTTACCACCTAGTAGCATAGATGCTGACAGAGGACTGAAAGATTCAACTATATTAAAATCTGCGCTGGTTAAGAGAGCCCAATGCTCAATTTGCAATAGCTGCAGTTTTCTGTTAATTTTAGGTGAGGAACTTTAGCATTATTATTTAGCATTATTTGTGTAAAGAAACAGCCATTTGGAAGGATGCAAAAGCAGCCTACGTTATCAGCCATGTTGTTGTAACAAATTTGAGGTGGGAAAATTGAATCTAATAACACAGACACTGTGGACCACTTTTAGGTGAGTAAGGCCAATCAGAAACAACCCATGTGCTGCGTACATGATCACTCCGTTCAAGCCTCAGGTCTGAACAAGTGGGCACACCCATCTTCTTGGCCTAAAGAAAGGCATGGAAACCTCAATTTATAGAAAATTAGCACAATTTAAATGGTATCAAAAAGCAGCACTGGTCAGAAAAATGGGTTAGCCATTGAGGAATTTATAAAATAAGCACTAGGCTTCTTCAGTGGTTTGTGACCGGCGTGTGGTTTTTATTAAGAAGATTACAGCTGCAAAACCTAATTCCAAAAAAATCCAAATAAGAACAGAGAGCAGTGATTACGGAATTACAGTAGATGACCTTCAAATGAAAATAATGTAATAACTGTATGTTTAATGTTTTACCTTATCAAATGAAATACTTTAAAAATATCATGCTCCAAAAACACAATTTAGACCTATAATCATTGTGAAATGATTTTAAGGAGCGTCCAAGAAAGCCTAATCCTGTTCTAACAAAATATGGGTCAAGGCCCACCACAGCTCATCATCCAAAAGTTAAAACACAGATTTATCTTATTATTGCATAATATCATCAAAAGATTCAGGCAGCTCCAAGAAACCTGTGCATAAGTGGCAAGGCCAAAAAGCACAACGGAAGGCCCTACCTACCGGTGTTTTTTGTAATAGACCTCACAGCAGGTGATCGGGATTTTATATGGAAAGATCATTGTCATTAGGTGCAGTTCGTTTGCTGCATCCACAGATGCAGTGTTAAGGCTGCACTACACACAGTGGAAGTCATATGTCAACAATGTCCATAAATGCCGCCACCTTCTCAGGGCTTGACATCTTCTGAACTAGACTGATACACAGTGGAAACTGTTCTCACAAATCAACCTTTCAGATTTTAGCGGAAATGTTTACAGAAATTACGGACCTTGTGTTCTCTGGGCCAAGGAAGAAGAGTGTAAAGTTCAAAACCCAGGGCTTCTTTCATGGTATGGATGCATATTAGTGTACATGGCGTGGGGAACATGCACAGTAACACCAAGAGAAATACACATTTAGAGAAACATGTAGTGCTAATGCTAATTTCAACATATCTGCCTGATGGCCAGACGTGTCTAATTTAAATTACATTAGGAGCTGTGGTTAAAAAAAGGTGGTTTAACACAAATGCCCCGTCACCGCTTTACCAGGAGCCTGTGTAAGTAAATATATACATATGTGCAGGATCCCAGCAAACATGAAATCAGTACTTATGTTCAGTATATTACATTATTATTAAAAAGAATGATTATTAGAATTATTATTAGAATTAAGTATTAAGAAAGGCAGAATATACATTATATTGCTTTTTGTACTGTTTTGCATGTAACATAGGTCAAACAGAATTTGCTGCTTTACTTTTTTGGATTTCGTATAATGTGCATGTTTTACTTTTTATTTTTTATGTTATTTGTATTTTAACTTTATAATATTAAAGAACTCTGAGTTCTTGTATGCTGTTGGTGATGTATGAAAGGTGCTATATTAAAGTTTATTATAGTTGTTATTACATGATGGTCTCCTATCTGAATATTTACATCAGTGCATATGTCATTACAATTTGCATTTAATTTTTTTTTTAATTAATTTTGGCTGCACTTTAAAATGGAATTATTTTCTGGGAACTGAGGTCCAGGCCTGTTATTTGGTCAGTAAGAAAGGAGTTTCCCATTTTCTCAGTTAGCTGGGGTTGTGATGTCACAGCATATAGATCTTTGGCATGCCTCTGATTGGTCTAAATCAACAACAGGAAGTTTACAAGCTCTGACATCATGTTAATGTTCCACATATAAGACACGTTTTTGATAAAACAGCCTCTGATAGAAACTGCAGCTCTTGTGATTTGAATGTTGCACTTTATATTGCACTGTAAACAGATCTATATAAAACAGATTCATCTTTCCGCCCTGTATTTCACTGCGAGGAGATTCATGCATTCACTAGAATAATATATTGGCATAAGCATGCTCGATGACTCACAGATGCTTACAGCAGAGCATGCTAAGGTATTGAAATATGGTGTCTCAACTGACATCATTTTTGGAAACTCTGCAGTACTAAAGTAATTTGGTTGCTATCCTAGATGTACTAAACTGTGATACCCTGCCGTACCTGTACTGTATGTTATCACAATAACTTTTTGGAACATTTCTAGTGGCCTATTCGACATTGAAACATTCACACTATTTAATTTGCATACTGTTATGTATAAACAGCTGACAGTGATATGTACACATGCAGTATTACATATAATATTTTAAACCACACAGATGTGTTTTCATGTACCCTTAGTAAGATCACACACACTTCAAAAATGAAAGATTGTTCAAATTGTCCCATAACTAGTTCCAGGCAAGGCACATATAGGTTTGTAACCCCCTGATATCTGCCTTGGCTTGGCTGTAAGAGTGCAGTAAAATGAAAGCAGTAGGAGCAGTGTCAGGTTCAAGGCTGTGTCTGTGTCAATATGATACACAGTGAGCTCCGGCTCAGTAGTGTCTAGTGATGCAGAACAATCTGGCTGTTTGTGCCTCATTGTGCCCTCCGTAGAGAATTCACAGAGCTGGCCTGGGGTCTGAGCCAAATGTTTCCTTTCAAGAATAGTCCAGTTGAGTTACCTAATCATACATAATCACTGCCTCTGCAATCACAAGTCTTAGTTACAGGATTTATGACCATCTCAGAGTTCAATTCAGATTTATTATTATTTGTGAAAGCACATCCACTCACTTCATAATTGCGTAGCTACATGTCAGTATATCGTTTTTGCTTCTTTCATAGGATGGACAAATGCACTAAACTGTGATTTGTAATGTTTCACCTTTTGAAACCTTGGGGTCAGTTACCAATGTGATACTATACCACAGTATGGTAGCTGAAGTTATGTAAAGCGGGAAATGCCCCGATTCTGGGCCTCCAGCTGAAATACGTCCAAACTCTCGTCCTGTTCTGTTACTGAACCTAGTCTCAGCCCTTGAAGGCCCAGCAGCATTAGTTAATTAGTTTAATCAGACATGATGAACACCAGGCCATTCTGATCAGCATGAGCAGGACTCTGTGTACTAAGCTGGGCACAATAATAAGGTCTGTGCTTGATAGATTACTAATGAGGTACAATACCACACACACTGAGCTAGTGTTCACAAACAACATATGGTGAGGAATTTAATATGTTTGAAGTGCAGCACAGACTATACAAATATATGTGTGCTTAAATCACAAGCAGTGAAACTTGGGGACAGTGTTCCAGACCAGATACAAACCTAATCCTGGACTAAAAAGGTGAGACAAGACATAACAGTTAATTGCAGCCATTTGTCTTCATATTGTCCTGAATAAATTTAACACTAAGCACGGTTTTAAGTCGCTCTGGATAAGGGCGTCTCCTAAATGCCTTAAATGTAAATGCAACATGCCAGACGTCTCGCCATGCAGTTGTAGAGGTTGCTAATGGTAGATTTTGTAGTGGAGTGTGACTTGTGACAACAAACTGTTCATCTTGGTGCTGATCACAGTGCCTCCACACATGGATTCATTGGTCGTCTTCACCAAGACAAAAGCAGGACGCGTCACTGAAAATGACCGGCTGCCATTCTGAGCCACTCCATGACAGCTTAGCATGACCCTATGGCAATCTTGATGCTGGATGCTGACGCGGTGCTGAGGGTAGTCGCTGTAACTGTCTGCATGAATTGTGTCTTGTGTTGTGCAGCTGTCTGCCAGTGGGGCTGACTCACAGAGGGCATCATTGCTGGCTGAATGTCTGTATTCACGAATGTTGGATCTGTCAGATACAGCGATAAGGCCCATCTATGCTTACGTCACATGTATGGCCGAGGGTAAAACTTGAATGATTCGCAAGTCTCACAATGTAAAACCTACCCTAAAACCCAACCTAAACTTCATTCCTGTCAGTTGATTCCTACTGGGTGCAGCTATTTTTTTGACGATGAGTATGAAAAGAATGAGCATTTTAGAGATCGTGACCCCAGGTTGCTATCATCACAGCCACCACCAATGGCCTGACTACGTTACGTATGAGAGCGTTCTAAAGAAGTCTGTAGAGCTACAAGGAAACTGAAGAATCTCTCTCATAACTACAAATAAACACAAAGAAGCTAGTTAGCAATAACCTATATCACCTCATTTGTAAAATGTCCAATTCAAACCCAATCAAGATTAACAGAAGAACTGACACTCACTGCTGACTCACACTCCCCAAACTGTTCCCTAGCTATGCTAAAAACACTGCCTCCCTTTACTAGAAACTAGAAACCCAAAACCCACTCTACTCTCAGAAAACCCACCCCGTATTTAGCCTCGTCAACATATACAACTCAACATAGTCATTTTTACACCTACAGCCTAGCTGACATGAGCAACTGACTAACACATGATGTAGCTACATGAGTAACAAGTTATGTTAAGTACATAATCCAATAAAATAACAGATTCCCCCCAAATCTCTCCAGATGATTACCTGGTGTCACCTTGGTGTCGCTTTCAAAGCCACCATTGGAGATCTACACTGATTTTCACTCTGGTTTAACTCTGCTTTTCCTTTTTTCTTTAGTAGTGCAAGCTGTTGTAGGTACCTGTGTACCTTTCTCTGCCATTCTTGTGAACCAGGCGACCCCTTTCCACACATGAGCATATGAGTACACATGCAGAGTCATCAAATTATTAAATTCGGCCCTTATAAAAACGTCCTGTGTCCACCACAGATAACCTTTTGCTTTATATTGTCAGAGAATTTGATGTATTCGGTTCCCCGAAGGGGTGTCCGGTGTCCTGTGTAAATTTGTACGTCTGTGGTTCTGTCCTTCAATGGGCTGGCTATCTCTATAGGGTGTTTCCTGCCCAGTGAATGCTGGGATAGGCTCAAGCACCCTCTGCAATTCAGAATGATTTGAGTTTGAAGTGGTTTGGAAGATGAGTGAGTGAAAGTGGTTGCCACAGTATGTAAAGAGTATTTCAAGAAAGAGCATGAAATGTTTAGAAAACGAATCAGCTGCTCCCTCAACCCCTGGATAATGTGGAATTTTTGAATCCATGTGTGGGGAAACCAGCTGAAGGTTTTATAGGGCACTAAAACACACACATGCAAACACATATACACAGATGATGTCAAGGTCTAATGGAATAACGGAAGAATTACACAGAACTTTAAAAAGGTAGTGTCAGCGATGAGAAAATACATATATCGTATACAATATCTGATGTTATTGAACCTAAAATGCAAAGTTCAACAAGTTACCTCTATTCACTAAATGCCAGACCATTCACTTAACACAGTTCACTAAATGTTGGACTGACATGGCTGGCTGTTTATACTTTAAAAAAAGTATTCCTCCTTCAGATATCTGTGCATTACACGTACTAGAGGCCCTGCTAAAAGGCAAGAATAAAGGACACTGGAGGAAATGGAGCAATCAGCAAAGCTTAAATGGTAAGAGAGATCAATTTTTGGCCAGTACGGAAAAAAGGACCACCTAAGAGGAACATGATTACAATGTCAACAAAGACATCCACAGTGGGTTGAACTGTTTCGGTTTAGAGAACAGGACAGTTTTATGATATTTGGCTTAAAATGCATTTTATTCCTTTTTTAAAATCCATTCTTGGCTCAGAGGTACATGTAGAGCATTGTGAAGCAAGGCAGTCCCAGAAGAAAACTTTTATTTGACCATCTTCATTGCACTTGAAGCCTATTCTGGCTGTTCCTGTCAGTGTGAAGTTTACATGTTCTCCCCATGTCTGTGTGATTTTCCACAGTTCACAGTCCATCAAACTGGAGATACTTAATTGCCTGTAAGTGTGAGTGTGTGTGTGAATGTGCGTGTCTGTATGCAAAATAGGCTAGAGAACCCTCAAGCCCTGAGACCCAGGACAGTATGTGGCTTAAATGAATAAATCAATAAAATATAAAATAATATTTGTGCTGTAGACATGGTGGCCCCTGGTTCCAATCACTGTCCGTGTAAAGAATTCATAGGCAGTAGGTTTCTTTACAAAGAACTACTTTACATCAAAACACTCTGCATGTCTTTGTTTACATGTCAAACACTAAATTATTCAGGAATTTTGGAAAATCTTTGGAATTCCCCTTTGACATTCTCAACCCCCACTGACAGATAAAACAGGGAAAATTGCTTTTGGTGACAAAAATAAAGCTTTGCATTTCCTGAAGGAAGCCTTCCCCCATCCTGTCAACATCCGCTACAGGGATCTCAGGCTAGATAAACCCACTCACCTCCAGCCATGTTATTTGGTTTTACGAGCCTGTGAGTTTCTTCTAGCCTACTCGGTCACACTGGCTGTTTACAGTAGTACACCACTACTCCTCATAGAGTATCACACTTTACACACAAAGAGGATTTCTTCATGTTAAGAGGTCTATTCATATATGAATATGTATTCTGATAGAAGACTGTTCCCAAAAAAGCTGGAGTGTAAGAAGCTATTTCAAATGTCATGTCCAGAAGTGACTCGAAACTGTGCATTGGTAGACTGAGTAAATTATAAAAAGACTCATGAGAGAAAGTCTTATCATTTAACACGGCTCTTGTAAATAACACGCTACAAACATTAAAATCCATCCAGCAGAATATTAGAATATACTTATTCCTTACTATTATCTGGCATGGTTACCCTCAATTAGATATTTAATGAACTTTTAAATGTATTATTATTATTATTATTATTATTATCCAGATATCAATCTAGTAAATACACATTTAGGGACTAAATTTTTCATTGGCAGTACTAGTTTAGGTGAAGATCTGAATATGATCAAACACTGGTTTGATATTTCTTAATGCTGAATTGAATTGTTATTAAACTGGAAGCACATAGAAAACTATGATTTTTGAAGGTTTATAAATATCAGACTTTCTGTTATTATTTTATTATATCTATTATATTATTATCGCTATTGAAAATCACAAGCGTAAAGTATCGTATTGGTATCTGTATGGGGATCTTAGCCTTTGTATCACTTGTTATCGGATCGAAGGGAAAGTCAGTGGTATCGCCTATCCCTTGTTCTTTCCCTGCTTGGCTGAAACATCACCAGCATGCAATAAACCTGTCGCCGTGATGGTATAATTAAGGAATAAGCTGTTAGGACTGCAGACAAAACCCTCTGTGTTCTATTAAGAGCGTCTGGAAACACTGATACCGCTTGACAACCTGGACTGAATTAAACCACAGCGAGCAGCAGACACAGTCAAAGTGATGCTAACTTCACTCAAGACACTACAATTCACACAAGACGGACCAGCTGCTGTCATGACTGACGAAGAAGAAAAAGAAGGAAGGAGGAGGAGGAGGAGGTCTTCAGCCCTCGAAATGCACTTTACCTTCCATACTTGGTCTTCTTAAAATCCATGCTGTGCACATTTAAACATGTTCGCTCCCTGTCGAGTGTGTTTGTGGACAGGAGACTCAGCTCCGGATGTTGACTCCGTCCAGGCGGGGGACGGAAAGCTGCCACACCAGAAGACTTTCCTTGGTCTCAAACTGCTCCGAAGTACCTGAAAAACCTGGGAAAGAAACGTCAGTGTCCTGCAGCGATAGCATCCGCTCCATTTCGTGAGTCCCGTCTTGAGCAGGACTGATAGATAAGGCTGTAGTCGGCTCTCCGCCCCTCAAACCACCCCCACCCCCCACCTCCAGGTCAAACAGTGAGGTCCTCACAGCAAACATGCTCTCCATCATCATCACAGAGCAGCGCAAACAGGCGGCACTTCACCTGAAGCACTCCACACTGACCAAAGTGTGCAAACTGTACAGCACAGAGAGCCCGGGGCACAGTGTCCGCCGATCTGCAGGGTATTGATCTGGATAGGGGGATATGTTGGGATGAGTTTGGACTGGAAAGGTTCTTTATTGGCTTGACTTTTTGTTTATGTGTTTATGCATGGCGCCTTGCTATTATCATACTGGCTTCCTCATTCCAAGCGCACGCTAAGTTTCCGAGGATGAGTCCCATCAGTGCGTTTTAGACGCTCAGCTTTAGCTGTGTTGGGTTGTTAGTGTACGGGGTTGTGTGTTTCCCTCGCCAGGAAAACACACAAAAGAGTAACGAGTATGTTCTGCTTCCTGTGGACTCGGTTTCACAGACACTTATTAATTCCACTCTCACACAAATATTAGATCGACCTAGCCGTTAGTAAAAGCACTGCGTGCAGATGATGCCTTGATGAGAGCAGAGGCGCCCCCTGTTGGCCAAAGGCAAACCTGTACGTTTGAGCTCCTCGCTTTTTCATACGGCAGAGGAGTCCAATCGTATCCATACAGGCTTTATACACACTCCATACAGAACACACCTGACTTCCCTTGTTGAATTAGTTAGATGAATTAGTTTGTCGTACCGAGCTGGACTCTGATTACTTCAACTAAGGCTGTTATACAAAACCCAAACAAACACACTCAATCAAAAGAATAGCGGCACCCAGAAGAAAGTGTCAGATTGCAATGCTATTAGGAAGGTAGATAAAGGTCACCAGGAATAATAAATGATGATACATTTAGATATGGGCGATATTTATTGAGCTACACATACAGAAGTAATGTCTCTCAATTTAGCCTATGTCTGTAGAAATGGCATCAGTTCCCCATGTCAGACATGCCAAATGTCTCAACATAGTGTTGTAGAGGCTCCTAATTGCGTCCTGTGATAATTCATCCCATGCAGCTTGAATATTCTCACACAGGTCCTATGTACAGGGGTTGGACAATGAAACTGAAACACCTGTCATTTTAGTGTGGGAGGTCTCATGGCTTAATTGGACCAGCCTGGTGGGCAATCTTCATTAATTGCACATTGCACCAGTAAGAGCAGAGTGTGAAGGTTCAGTTAGCAGGTAAGAGCAGTTTTGCTCAAAATATTGCAATGCACACAACATTATGGGTGACATACCAGAGTTCAAAAGAGGACAAATTGTTGGTGCACGTCTTGCTGGCACATCTGTGACCAAGACAGCAAGTCTTTGTGATGTATCAAGAGCCACGGTATCCAGGGTAATGTCAGCATACCACCAAGAAGAACGAACCTCCACCAGCATCACGTAGAGACCTGGCCACTGTCCTGCAAGAAGAATGGCTTAAAGTCCCTCTGACCACTGTGCAGGACTTGTGTATGTCATTCCCAAGACGAACTGACGCTGTATTGGCCGCAAAAGGAGGCCCTACACCATACTAATAAATGATTGTGGTCTAAAACCAGGTGTTTCAGTTTCATTGTCCAACCCCTGTATATATTACAGATATACAATAAATGGGTAAAAAAAAAAAAGATGTAAATCTATATGTGCAGGTGTGAGAGCAGAATGATGGTGAGAGTGAGGGGGTGGATTGTCCATGGAGATCATCATGATGATGATTTAATATAAAAAAGCCTTTTTAGGTGAGATGTGTAGTGCCAGATCCATTGGCACTACTTGGTTGTTCGGCAGTTTGATGGTGCGGTATAAGGAACTCAGATAAGGAACCCAGTTATTACAGGATTGCATCAGCTGATGACTGTGAAAGATGATGTCTGGTCTCCACCAATACGAAAGCCATTGTCTATCAAACAACAGAAACCTTGTCTATCTTGTTTATTGTAACCTTGTGGTAGCTTTCAGTACAAGTCCAAAGTTTACACATGGCTAGTCCTAGGTTTCTTTATATTTAGGTTAATGCTAAAAAAAAAATATTCATCTAAAAAGTACCACAATTTTACAGTCACCTTAAAAATCCTCCAAAATGAAACGTCACTGGAATTTAACTGGAACTTTACAGTAGGATAAAACAGCTTTCTTAACTGGCAGTGGAGGTTGGGCGAAGGCAATTTTGGACCAGTTCTGTTGCCCTGTCCATCTTAAATCCACACAAAATTGAAAGCGGATTGGAGCTTTTAAATAGTGACAAAATAAATTTAAAAATAAATAACAGTTGCACAACAAAATATATGTTAGAGATGGGGATATGGAAAACATATAAGATTGTGATCCATTAATAAATACGGTAAATCAGGGTATGTACTGTTTTAGACATCTGATCAGTTGGAGCTGTTAAGTTTAAGTCTGTAGATTCTTTAGGACAACCGTTTAGTTGGGTGTTTCTAAACTTTTGACTGGGACAGTAGGTTCCATGAACAGTACTACTGATCTCCCGGGGGTGCAGCAGTGATACAACAGGGGCTTTAAAGAGCTGAACTGTTTTAACAGACTGAACAGCTGTTGTCCAGCTGAGTTGTGCTCCTAAAACTGTTCAGTAGGGGGTGCGCATTTTCCTCTTTCTAATGAAAAGATTTACGTGTTTATGAACCAAGACAAAAAACTATTGTGTTCAACAAGTAAAAATCTGAAACACCTTGATTCAGCTCAGCTCCAAAGAATCTGTTCAGGTCTGATCAACAACTGATTCAGTTCGGTTCAAATTGTACTGAAGCACATTATTTCTCCTCCTGCACCTGCAGCAGAGTACCTGTGCTCTATTTAAACAGTTCCTCCTAAATTGAGCATGAGTCAGTAATCATAATACATGGTTTATTCTATACCTTCATAATACATGATTTATTCCATACCTTCATAATACATGGTTTATTACATACCTTCATAATACATGGTTTATTACATACCTTCATAATACATTATTTATTATATACCTTCATAATACATGATTTATTCCATACCTTCATAATACATGATTTATTCCATACCTTCATAATACATTATTTATTATATACCTTCATAATACATGATTTATTCCATACCTTCATAATACATGGTTTATTACATACCTTCATAATACATGGTTTATTACATAATACATGATTTATTCCATACCTTCATAATACATGGTTTATTACATACCTTCATAATACATGATTTATTCCATACCTTCATAATACATGGTTTATTACATATCTTCATAATACATGATTTATTCCATACCTTCATAATACATGGTTAATTACATACCTTCATAATGTATGATTTACTCCATAACTCCGTAATACACATTTTATTCCATACCTCCATAATACAATATTCTTTCTATAGATGATATATGTTTGAATGAATCAGGGTATTTGAGCTAAAGGATTACTTTCACTCATGGTAGGTATGTATGGGGGTAGGGGATTTGGATGAAGGGGGGTGTAAAACATTATATTCATTTGGTAAATATGGCTTAAGTTAAAACAGCTATATAGAATGAAAATGCTTCAAACATAAAGTATGGAGTATTTAAGTGTGACAGCAGTGCATGTTATAGCATTGAGTACAGCAGACACCAGTAACACATTACATTAAGTGTTGACTAACTAACATGAAGTAGTGCTAGTGAACATGTCACACGCAATAGATTAACAAGGATTACAATGCTTAACTAATGTTATATAAACAGGTAACGACTACATGATTACATGTTACATAAACATGTAAACGTTTGTATTACTTCATGTCAACTAATACAATACTTCATGTCTGTAAGACAACACTTTATGTAAAGTGTAACCCAGAAACACAGTTTGCCTTATTAGATAGGGTTTGTTAACTCAGTTACGAGTTCTACAATAATGATAATAAAGATATTTGCTTTTTGTGCCTGTCATCGCCTTGGGGGTCATCGCTCCTGTTTATTTGTAGGACACCTGCAGGCTTGGACTGCCAATAAGAGTATCATCATGGCATATTTCTATACAAAGTTCACTACATAAAACTACTGCTATGATAACTTGACAGTTTAAGTCAGCTTTCATTTGAAACATTAACTGTTTCATAGTGAGCTAACTACTTCACTTTGTGTTGTTGTCAAGGTTTGTGTCAGTCTCAGCATGTAACTTCTGAACCAACGAATCAGCTCAGAGTTCATCAAAATATTCATTAGCGCACCATAAAAGGCATAACAGCACTCTCTAGACTCAAATTATAGGGTGTAAATGGGTGTGTAAAGCAGCATCTGGGCACTATCCACCCCAAACAAACTCACATACCTTCAGTGTAGACAGAGAACTATTTAAAAGCTAAAGTAATTCATTCTAAAGCGCTTTTAACGCTTTAACAACAGCAATTTTTCAGAATGTCTGCACATTAAATTATTAAAATATGAACAGCCATTAAAGCTCCGTCACACTTAAACCACAGGACGTCATTGGCATATTTTTAGGTTTGTATCATTTACACATGCAAGCCTTAACCAGTAGGCCTATATAGGGATATTCAGGGTAAATGTTTTTCCTCTTGAGAACTGTCTACAAAATACAACATTATAATGTTTTTACTCACAAAGGTAAATAAAAACTATAAAATAAGAACAGAAATTTTCAAATTTGTCAGCTGTAATCTACCTGTTGATCCAGTAAAGCATCGTGTATTGGGCTCTGCTTGTAAATTACCTGGCATACTAGATACTACTGTTAAATGGATTTGATGTTTAATATTGAAAAGAAACTCATCGACCCCTATTTTTTTTCTTATAGTGGTGATAGGAACCAGGCGTCATGATGTCTGCCTTTTCAAAATGACCAGTCAACCTACACATGTCTTGGAACTTTTGGATTGCAGTGCTATTTTTTAAAGAGGAACAACAAAGAATGATAAATTTAGACTGATACGGTATATATTTACTGAGCTGCACTTACAGAAGTAGTGTCTTACTATGGTGTTGGATTTGCTAACCCAACATGCCAGACGCCTCAGCATGGAGTTGTAGAGGTTCCTAATGGTGTCCTGCCACACAGTTCCTGCAGATTGTGCAGTAGGGTGTTGGTGGAGTGACACCAGGCCTTCTGGACCTTCAACAAACTGTTTATCATGGCTGGCCATGGCGTCTCCACACATGAATCTGTTGGCCGTCTGCAATAAGAGAAAAGCAGGACTGGTAAATTGGCTTTCTGCCACTCAAAACTCTAGGAGACACTTCACTAATATTAACACAGCTTTTCGCTCTTGTCTGATCTAAGGAATTCTTTCTCAGTTTTTTTTCAAATCTGTCCTTTTTAGCTGTTTCTCAGCCATCTCCACTGCGTTACATCACTTAACATCACGTAACATCACTTACTGCACCTTTAAATGTTCCAGATGTCTGGGGTCCTATTCACAAAGCTTCCTAGAGCAGTAATACTGATCCAGAATCAGATGTCATGTCTTATTTTTGATGATCTTACAGAGAGGAGCAGATCCTAGATCAGCATTCCTTAACTCCGGAATTCATTACACCTCTACTTCTCAAAGAAAGAACAAACTAGAAAGTGTTTGCACGTCTGAGGACCGTGTTCCTGTTGTAAAGCCTCTCTCAGGTCTACGTTCTCATCGGCATGTCTGTGTCCGAGTCTTCCTCTTTAAATCTCACCGAGCTGGCGCATGCTGGCCTGACTGCGCCTGCGCACGAAGAGGGCGAACCACAGAGAGAAAAACAACAACATTCATTGGGAGAAGAAGAAGGGTGGAACTAAATGACTCTGTGAAGTGACCAGGGATTTTGGATATTCCGTATTATAGCCACGCGTTTTTACGTCCATTTCAATTTCGACTGAACTTGTGGATGGTGCTGTGCTCATGAACCTGGCCAGTCAGAGCGGAGAGGCCGGCTGCAGCCAGCTCCTCTTCGCCAACTTTAATCAGGATAACACGTAAGAGCGAGCGGAGGGAATCTCTATGGGGATCGGGGATGGGGGCCTTCCCCTTCCCCTTCAGCTCACTGCCAGAACAGCTGCTAGGCTGCGCTAGCTAAAGTTAGCTCATTTCAGTGGGAATTAAATGTGGATCTTTAGCAAACTATCAACGCCGAGTTCGATAGTTTGGTGTGCGGAATCTGTAAAACTTAAGTTTAAATTTGACTTAAAGCGCACGTGCTGGAGGAGGTTGTGTGGTGGGGTTAGCTAACTCCAAAAAGTTGGCAACAGGCTAGGCTAACTAGCTTGCATTAGCACCTGCGCTTGTGACTATAACGTAGCTACGGTTTAACTGACATTGCCTCAGCAGAAAAGCGAAAGCCCTGCTTCATATGACTTGCAACGTTTAATCATAAGCGTGTTTCTCAGTAGTCATGCAGACGAACGCATTAACGTTAACAGGTTAAGCAAAATATATGTGAGGATGTATTAAACAGTTAGATAGATGGATAAACAGACAAGCTAGCTGTCATATCCGCTGGTGAGCCGAGGTAACGTTGCCCACATGAAAGCTAGTTGCTCTAAGCTACCTAAGGAAACCGATGTTGCTGAATAGCTCGCTTGCTAGCTAAAGTGCTCCGCCAGGCAGCTAGCTAGCTCACTGTTTACTGCCTGCTGATTAGGTTTGAGTTTGTATTTAACTAATAAAGTTAGCTAAAACGTTGGTCTCTAGGCACACCTAATTTAATTTTCTAGCTTCACCAACTGCTAAACATTTGCTAAATTCACCATTTTCCCCAAATTCATCCGCAAACGTTAAAGCGATTAGTCCAGTCTAATTTGCTTGGCAGTTTGTGGTTAGCGGGCCAGCTACACCGCGCTAGATAAGGCAAATGATCGACAGCACGGTAACATAATCATAACTGTCAAATTGTCATGTATCTTGTAGAAGAGACCCAGTTTAGCATGCAGCGCTGTCGCCTTTTTGTCTTTGAAAGTTCAGACGTCATTTTGTTTTACTGGTTGCACAATTGTACGTGTGTAATGCTTCATGTCCGCTGTCAGCAGCCCATGTGTGTAAACGGATCTTCATTTTAGAAAACTTGTGTCGCTCTCTCCCTCCCAGGTCCTTAGCAGTTGGTACTAAATCTGGATACAAGTTTTTCTCCTTGTCATCTGTGGACAAATTGGAGCAGATTTATGAATGTAGTAAGTATCTATCTCTCTGTCTGTGATTTACAGTAGTTGGCAGCACGTCATAAATATATAGGTATGTTGTGTTATTACAGTGTTACAGATGCCTGATCATTTTATGCATTGTAGTGCTGTCTTTGTAACACTACTGTGGCATGTGGGGATGCCAACTATCTACGCATTAGTCATCTGTACACCGTTTGGCTGTATGGCATCTTCAGATTGAAACTGTTGTGATAACTTGACTGATGTATTTGTCTTGCTTCCTTCACATGCTGATGGAGTAGTCGTTACCTGTGTTCTTATTTCTGGTCTGTTTGATGCACTAGACACTTTGCTTTTACCCAACCTCTGAAAGAAAGCTTGTCTTCTTCTGTTTTTTTTCCATAGCCGACACAGAAGATGTGTGCATCGTGGAACGACTGTTCTCCAGTAGCCTTGTTGCTATTGTTAGCCTTAAGGCACCTAGGAAGCTGAAAGTGTGTCACTTCAAGAAGGGGACGGAGATTTGTAACTACAGCTACTCAAACACTATACTGGCTGTAAAACTGAACAGACAAGTAAATACAGATACATTCTGTCCGTGCATATGTTCTGTTGCTAAAAAAAGGGTTTATGTTCCCTATTCTTAGTTCCTCTATTTACTGTTTCTGTAAGGTGGATGCCAGTTCAAGCAGTGCTCAGTTCATATCCTCATTTTAAATACACTAATACGTTAAAGTTACTGGGCTTTCAGACAGCCAGACGGAGCTTAAAGTACAAAAATTCCCTTGTGTTATGTGTTTGTCTTACATATCTGTTATTTTACCTTTCCTCTTGTTTAACAGAGATTGATAGTATGTCTGGAAGAATCACTGTATATCCACAACATCAGGGATATGAAAGTACTACATACAATTCGAGAAACTCCTCCAAATCCGTCAGGTTTGTGGAACATGTTTTTAACTGTTGTTCAAGTTGCACACTTGAGTATTATCCAGCAGATGGTGCTGTAACTTCAAGGCCATGAGTGTTGTGTCCTCTCCAAAGTGTTGGTAACGGCATTACGAGAGGCCATTTTCTGCCCGGGGAAATTTTTTTGAATGTATTAGCTTCACATTGGTGCATTACATGCATGATCTTTATGGATTTAGCAGCGACTGTCTGTTTTAGCAGTGTCCCCTCGACCTTTAAATATGTCGTTGGGCAGCTTTAAGTATTGTGCTCCCTGTCTTGCCTTCCCACATGTACACAGATGCTGCAAGTTCTTGTTTCACAAGTGAACAGTAAAATGAGTACTTGCTTTCCATACTGATGCTTTTGGAACTGAAACATAGCAGCTTATAACAGGCCTAAATATGATGTGACAGATAGTTTGCCATATTTGTTACAACAAATATGAGCATGTTTTTAAAGGCCTTTGTATTTTTGAAATAAATGTTTAAATGTTTTAATGTTTTTTTTTTTTTCCTTCATCCAATTATAGGATTATGTGCACTTTCAATCAGTAATGACAACTGCTATTTGGCATATCCAGGAAGTGCAACAATAGGGGAAGTGCAAGTTTTTGACACTGTTAATTTGGTAAGTTTGCCAAAATCTGTTAATTATGACCGGTGCCGTCAGAAAATGCTGAACTACACTGATACAATTTTTCCTTTGCAGAGGGCTGCTAATATGATTCCTGCTCATGACAGCCCACTAGCAGCACTGGCATTTGATGCAAGTGGTACGAAACTTGCTACAGCTTCTGAGAAGGTATTGATTTTTGGGCTGCTTCTCAAAGCCAACATTGTGAACCAAGGTTACAAGTAGACTATTCAAGTGCAAGTTGGATTTTTATTTCTAAACTTTAACGTTGTAATACATTTTCTCATACATAACTTGTCTTGCTGTGCTTTTGTACAGGGCACTGTCATCCGTGTGTTCTCCATTCCAGAGGGACAGAAACTCTTTGAGTTTAGGAGGGGAGTGAAGAGGTAGATTACACCATGAAGCAATTTGGTCTCAGCCTCAAGACAGATCTGTCCTGTAGACTAGAGATAAATTTAATTAAAGTGCCTAACCGAATAATGTTTCAGGCAGAAATGTTTTTTTATATTGCCAGATGTGTGAGTATCTGCTCCCTGGCCTTCAGTATGGAGGGGCTTTATCTGTCTGCCTCTAGCAACACAGAGACCGTTCATATCTTTAAACTGGAGACGCAGAGAGAAAAGTAAGTGTTCAAATAACTTCCACTGAGAGGAACAGCTTACCCCATTGCAAAATGTTATTGTGAAATCCTCTGTCCTTACCTTCCAAAATATTTTATTTTTATCTGTCGGCACTTTTATAAAAAAAAAAATAAAAAAAAAATTCATGATTTAATGAAAATCTTAAAAACAGTACAACATTTTGTTGTTGTTTTGTCTTTTTTTTATGTTTGTGTGTTTCTGAGTATTGTGTTCAGTTGTTAAGGGCAGTTTGTAAACAACTCTGTTCTTTCACACACAGGCCACAGGAGGAGCCCACTACTTGGACGGGGTATTTTGGGAAAGTATTAATGGCCTCCACCACATATCTGCCTGCACAGGTGTCTGAAATGTTCACACAAGGAAGGGCCTTCGCCACAGTCAGACTGCCATTTTCAGGACATAAGAACATCTGTGCTCTTGCCATGTGAGAATAACTAAAAACAGCATAAAAGTTTAAGTACTACAACGTGGTGGGTGTTGAAATATGATTCTGATCTTTTTCTAAAGAATCCAGAAGATTCCACGGCTTCTGGTGGCGGCAGCAGACGGCTACCTTTACCTGTATAACCTAGATCCACAAGAGGGGGGAGAATGCACACTAATGAAGCAACACAAGTATGCCTGCATTTCAAAGTAGTGTAGTGTGTTTTGTTATGTGTTTTGTTATGTAACAGGGCACATTTGTAATGCAAGACAAAGGCAAAGACAAACAGCAATTTTTTTAACGCCAAAATTATGCGTGAAAAAGAATATACTGAGAAAAAATGCAGTCAGATGTGTTTCAGTTTTTAGTTGCCAAAGCATTAACATTTTGAGTAAGCTTGTTGCTTTTGTTGTTGCTGTTAAAACATGAGCTCTTTTTTCCTTTAGGTTAGATGGAAGTGCCGAACCTGCGAATGAAATTTTAGAACAGACAGCCCATGAACGCCCACTTGTGGCCCAGACTTACAGTGCTGCTGTTGCCAAAGGTAAAATTTAATTTACTTCACATTTTAAATCTTTAATTGGACCTGAAATTATGGTCCAAAGCTGAATGCAGCCAGAGAACGTTTGTCCGAGCCTGTCCTGACCTTTGTCCAAACTGACCTGAACCACGTAGCTGAGTTACATGTCCTAAACTGACCCAAGGCTGGCCACTTCTGTCATATAGCGCTGGCTTAACCCTTTAACTTTCTGCTCAACTTCATGGTAAGGCACATTTTGAGTCACAGTGTTTTAATGAAGAAGGTGTTGAACTTAACCCAACCTGATTGTGGCATCTCTACCAATTGGCAGGGGTTCGTTGGGCTAAACAAATCCACTAGAGGTCACTAAGTCCTTCGGTTGATATGCCTTTACAGTTCCCATCCATAGAGAAAGCAAGCAAAAAGGAAGTCTCTCCACACATGATTGTTTTTTGTGGAATTTTCACTAAAGCTATTTTTATTGGCATATTTTAATTCCAGAGGTTTTAATGAACAGAAATATATAACTTTATAAGACAAAAATCTGCCGAAAATGGGTTAAAAAATATAATAAATTTAATTAATAAAAATAAAAATTTTAATTTACAAGACCGTATATATATATTTTCATGTTAAAGGTGTCTATGTGAAAATAATGTAAGAATAATAATGTACATTTTTGTTGTTACGTATAAAAAAAAACTATTATTATTATTATTATTATTATTATTATTATTATGTAAGCTTGGGTTTGAACCCGATCTAAGTAAGATTGACACAGAAAATGACATCCAAAGCAAATGAGTGTGATCCTGTTCTGGACAAATATGCCGAGCTGTAGTTTACACTGATCACTGACAGCTCGCACTTTCTGGCATTTTCTAACAGTCAAACATTCGGTACTGTGATTGCAGGTTACTCTGAGGATCAAGGTGCGGTGGGCGGGGCGGGGATGGAGGACGACATGAGCGCCCTACATCTGGACGAGGAAAATGAGCAGCCCCCCCTAATCCTGGAGACTGACTGAGAGATCCCACTCGCTCACGCCATGGGGCAGGAAATTGACGACGGAGTGACATTTCAGAGGGGGCGCCTTTCCTCTTCCTCTGGTGCTGCTATGATCATGTGACCTGGTGGAGAATGGATTAAAAGAGAGGGCATTTTTAAAGCGAGCCTAGCTGTAGCCTCATTCTGTCTGTTGTTACGTATAGATGTTTCTCTTTCTTTCCCCCTTTTTTGTGGCTTTTTAAAAAAATCTGGTGAATTTTGACACCCAGATGTACCTTTAATATAATACTAAGTAAGAGAACCGAGCTACAGCCATCGCGTCTTGTAGCTTTGCATGTACATGTGCCAAGTATAGGAGTGCTAGAAAACATTTGCTCTCGTGTCGATGGTTCTGATGTGTTCGGTGGACACCCTCCTCTTGAGCCTTGACAGACGCTTAACGTGTGTGTACGTGTGTTTCTTTCTTAAAAATTGGATAACTGGCTTGATATGCCTGCCATGCCACTGCATACTGTGCAATGTTTTTCCGTTATGTCGGAAATGTGGGGTATTTCTTGTCCCATCCGTGGCTGTGGATATTGTTCTCCATTAGCAGTGCTTATGTTTCCTCCATGTTGCTTTGACAGCCTGGTTACTTGGAAAGATGACCTTGATCTTGTCAGTCTAAACAAACAGTATTCACAGGCTGTGCTTTGCTGAGGGTCATCTTTAGTTTTGCCCTGAATAACACAAAGAAGCACTTCTCAATTCTTTTAGACCAATATCCACACTACCTTATGGACCATTTGGTTATTCAGTTAGGCACCAGTCTCGGCATCACCCCCAGTGTCTTCCCCTACCCTGACATAATTGAATGGAAGATTTTTATGTCACTGAAGCCGCTATGAAAAAACAAGATCCTAATCATTTGAAATCGAAATGAAGGTGTATTGAGTTTGGCAGACGTTGGTGTGCCAACACTGCCCTGTGATATGTAATAAAGGAGGCTCAGCGAGCCAGCCATTGTCTGGTTTTCAGCTCAATAAATGAATTGTACTGAATTCATTCTCCCTCCCCTGGAGCTCCATCAGCCTGATGTAACAAGCTTCAGCTAATCGTTCGCGAGAGGAGCTCATCTTTCGATCACACTGCTGATGAAATGATCCTCTGTTGCATTCAGGGAAAAACTAGACCTTTAGGGTTCCTGAGTGCAGCTCAGTATTTCCAGACAGATGTGGAAAAAAATGGCAGACTAGATGGTATGAGTCTATGTTTGTGGCACGTTCCCATGGACGTCCCATCAGACTGCTGTCGATTTCATAAACATGGCTGAAGCCTAGGTCACATGGTCTGGCAGCTGAGAGAGATCAGGTCAAATATGCTGTGTAGTCTCAAGGGGTCCCAAGTTTTCATGAGAAGTAAACAGAGAGACGAGGCCTTGTGAATGGGACTAAGAAACGTTCTAGGTTCATGATGATCTTGAGGATATCCAACAAGCACAAAGTGCAAGAAAACTAAATCATGTACTCGGCACCATTCAGACAAAGCTGAATTCTCAAATGCAGCCATCCAGATGCTCACAAATCTCTTAATTTCTATGCATGATTGTCACCTGAGCATGATCTAATGGCCTACACCCGAACAAATAATAATGTTAACTGATTGACTTTCTTCATCAGTCGATAAGTGCTGACAAGCCTAGGCCACTATCATTTTTTTAAATGATTTTTGTATAAAATGTGAATTGTTCCATATAAAGATACAATAAAATCTCCGGTTGAATATATCATCCAAGAGTCTGTTTTAGATATGTTGGCATTATAACCTTGTATCCCACATCCCAGGACTGTATTCAGAGTTCCAGGCATGTTTTTAGGACATGATTTATTAAAAATCAGAGCACACAGTAATAAAAAGCAGTCTATGACCAGCATAATCATTAGAAAACGCACTACAGCATCAAACAACAGCTGCATAGTTTGTTATCTCAGTTTTATGAGCACAAATGCTTGCAATTCCAGAGCTGTTAAACAATTCCCATATGATGATTTGAAATGTATTGCCATAAATTTGCATAGAAGCAGCAAGGAGTTGACATCCCGGGGCAACTCCTTTTCTGTAGGGCACCCTGTAGTTAGACAATCTTCAGGTCTTTCATGGCAGATTCAAGGGTCTGTGTAGGGGGAAAAGCATTTTAGTGATCCTTTGTGGACACATGCACCAACATTCAAGAAAAGAGAATAAGACAAGCTTCACCTTTACATCCCAAATGGCCATGCCGCCATCCATTCCAGTGGTGCAGAACTTGGTACACTTAACTTTCCCACCCTGAAGAATTGAGATTTGGCTACGAAAGACAGACAGTTACATTTAGTGGCACAGCTGGGTGTTGGTGTGTGTAATGTCCAGACGTGAAGACAGACAAACTCTACCTGATGCTGTTTTTGTGCAGGGACTCCAGCACAGCCTCTTTGGTGTCAGAGGTGGCTTTCTTATCCAGGTTCTGGAAGCGCTCCCTGGCTGTCAAGCCTTTCTGAGCACTCTGCTTGGGGACGTCCAGTTTCCCTCCGAAAGTCAGTGCCCCTTTCCCACCATCGTAGACGAATAGCACCGGGTAGCAGTCATGACCCTGAAGCACGTTTAAAAATTAGGCAACCGTTTTTACAGCATAGGTCAGGATGATGATGATTCATGCAGGTCACCCTTACCGCTGCCACTAGGCTGTTCTCAGTGATGAAGGTCACACAAAGCAGAGGAAGGGTCTCTGAAGTCAGACTGGTAATTCTGGTGTAGTAAAAAGAGAGATTTTAGTAAAACAGATGAACAAAAAACTATCTGTCATGCAATGTCACTCCTGGTTCTGTAGATGTTACTTAGATCTTACTTTGGGTTTGTTTGGCTAATCTACAACATACACATGATCACTGTCCTCATACCTAGTTTTATAATTTACAAAAGGTTATTGTAACTAACAAGCATTGGAGGCTTAGAGTCATGTGGAATAAATGTGTGCTCCTAATCAAATGACATTTTGTTGGTAGACTATTCATTAATATGATTAATTAATATTACTATAATATCAATATAAGTATTATCCATTAAATATAAAATGTGGCATACCATTTGACCGGGTCACATTTTCACGTTACAGGACCCATAGCCCTTGTATTTAATTTGTACTGTCTACCAAACATGGGTACAATTCCTCTTACATGACCATCTTTCAGTCTCTCTCTATTCTTTAGGGTGTAACAGGCTGTTTTGTTACTGTATCTTTAAATCTGATATAAGATAAAGGGGCTCTGTTCTGATTGGCTGTGCTGTACTGAGCATCATTCTGAAAAGTAGTCAGACTGAAAACACTCCTTAGAACTTCAGTATGAATGGACAATGCTAACTGCGTGTAGGCTAAACTGATGGATATATATAAATTATATTTACATAATATAAACGGTGAGTTTAATAGTTTGCAGCGTAGTGTTCTTATATGGACTGCAGTGGATAGTATGTTTTGAAACGTTAACAATGTTTACATAATATTTTAGGCTCCTGTATTTAAAATAGCAAGGGATATTCACTTTCCAATGGGCCCTTTCATTGTTTTCCCAATATGTATACATACGGTATGTAGATGTTTGTTCTCTGTATGTGTATGTATGATTAATTTAACCCAAAAAATAAAGCTACATGAACCCTACACAAGCTCGTCATGACAACTGACATACCCTACATAAATATTATGAAATGCTTATTCAATAGGCATCATCTGTCGACAAGGCAACTTTAGCTAACTTTGATCAAGTCAATTGTGAAATGTAGCCATTTAGAAACATGTATGTAAGGTTATGTCAGTTGTCATGACAAGCTTATGCAGGTGGCATGTAGCCTTATGAACAGCACCTTAAGGTTGACCTTTTTTTATTCAGCTAATAACCCTGGTCATATCACATCACATCACATCATATGGAATTCTGGGTATTGGAAAAATCAGGGTGAGGAACAATAATATTAATTATCTTAATTATAATACCTCCCCCCCTCACACCACCCCTACTCATCATACTTTAGCCTCATTACTCCAGCTGGGTTCTGGTTTATCCCCTACAATTTGGTAAGCAGAAAACGTGGTTGGGCCTGCATGCTGTGTTGGGCCTGCTTTGCTGTGTTGAGCCTGCTTTGCTGTGTTGGGCCTGCTTTGCTGGGCCTACTCACGCTGCAGTCTTGCCTCCCTCGGCCACCGCGACAGTGCTGTCATGGCTGGCCCAGGCCACACGGTTCCCACTCTCAGAGAAGCAGACCCCGTGCACCCAGCCGGCAGTGCCAGTGGACTCAAACATCACCTCCCCGAATGGCATCTTGGAGCCCCAAGGAGTAGGAGCAGGCTTCTCCTCCACCTCTTTGATATAGGCAGAAAAAATCCTGGAGAAAAAAAAAAAACATTTTATTTATACAAATTATTTATACAGCTGTTCTTTATAACAGTGATCCACAATATAATAATATAATCTGAAAATAGAATATATTGCAATATGCTGCAAAATAGCCTTAAAAGAAACACCCCCAAATACATAGCTACATATTTGTACGGGATTGCATTTAGGTCAGTGTATTTGTACAACAAATGGACAACGTATGTGTTTCATCTCAACCTGCATTTGAAGTCACATGACCCAGCTGCCAGCAGAATGTTGTTGGGATGCCAGTCCAGGCACAGAATAGTGGAGCGGATGGGCTTCTTAATGTGCTTACAAACCCACCTGGAAGAGCAAAAGATGAGCTACACATCAACTGCAAACACACACAGCAAACTTCTGTAGAGCACAGCTTCCGAGGAAAAGGCCTGTTTAGCACACATGGAGTAAAGTTCATCATTAAGCTAGGAGCTAGGAGGATTACATACCCAATCATGCTGTATTCTGTTACATCAGATAGCATATGCCCATACTGGCTAGCATCGGACTGAGTAAGGGAGGGGAAAGGGGGGCCATTCTAGCCATCCAGACAGAGCAAGGCCAGTTATTCTGTAGCACACTGCTTTGCAATATATTGTTATCTGATGGTATATTCTTCTTCTTATTGGTACACATAGGTTGTCGGTTAACTAGCCCCACGTTTTTTTACATATCAACCCAGTTCCAACTCCAAAATGCTTCTATACAGCTTTTTATTGCATGCACAGTTTCCATGTAGCCGCCCCTGTAGCAGTAGCAAATTGTCCTATTAGGAACATTCGGGATGGAAAAGTGTCGAACCAAAGACACAGTTTCTGACACACCATCTCAGGACAGACCCCCAGTCATGAATTCAGTGTTGGTTTGACGCCAGACTTATCTGTTTTCCTTTTATTATCCCTCATTCCCCCTCATAAAATCCCTTTCATAAAATGTCTGTATGTGAAAAGTGATATATAAGTAATAATGTGACGTATGTGGTGTAAAAATGTGAGTAGATCGAAGCGTTGTGTTCCAATGGCAGTCCTCGGAATGTAATACTGGTATTAGAGCATGTTCTTCCAGAGTGTTTTATAAATGAGATTTGTATCCTGTATCTTTTTCAGCTTCCCATTGATTAATCCTTTTGAGTTATCAGAAACTGAGGACCACTGACACATGTATTGAAACCTTTGCCTATAAGAAAAACACTACTACTACTAAAACAACACAACTAATAAACGCAGGGTGTATCACAGACTGTATGTTCGGCCTCGTTTATAAATGATGGACAGCCTAAACCTGCTGACATGGTCTAAACCTGCTGCAGGCCCACTATCCACCTACAGTATATTGGCTGGCGAAGCAGAACAAACAGATCAGCTCACCAGTCGTTCTCCTGCTCAAAGTAGCATACAGAGATGAGGCGCGATCCGCTGCCAACTGCAAACTTGTTTTCCTTGGGTGACCATTTCACGCAGCGGGCTGCACGGTTGATCCTGAGGATGACCAGAGTGGGCTTCCAAACATCCCCCTTCAGGGTCCACACATAGGCATTACGGTCCGTGCCACAGGTGACGATGCGGTTGCTCTCTGGAGCCCAGTCGATACCTGCCAGGTGGAGGTAGAGTGAGGGTTAGACTGTGTAGATCTGATTTAGGCTCACTGTTGTAGGATCACAGTTTAGACCATAACTCACCAGTCACCTGCCCATTGTGCTCCTTCAGCACATGTGCTTTGGTCCAGCCGTTTCCCTCCTTTTTGTAGATATGGACATCATGGTTATTGGGACACAGTGCAATTTCTAAAGACAGTGGAAACGGAGGCAGTTAGAGAGTACACAAGCTGGCCTTGTGGAATATGATCAATTCTAATGCATCCATGATCATTTTGAGTTACTATTTAAATGTAATTACATAGTTAGTAACATAATTAGGCAACACACTGAACTACATCTTTATTCAATCCTCTATCCATTTGCTTCAGTATCAAAATATGGCAAATAAAATGAAATATAAATATTAGATAAGATTTTTTTAACAAAAAAATTATTTCACAGAGTTTCTGTGCTCACACCAATAAGACAGGAGCAGTGGCCATTGTTTGTGTTGGGGATGCAGTCAAGGCCATAATAATAGAAAAAAATGAAAATATCAATAGAAATGTAAAGGAACATTACATATATGCTAATGCTAATGCCTTCCATGGAAGTCTAGCTTTGCACTAAGCTAATGGCAAACGTAGGCTAAACAGAGATAAGATCTGAAGATTACAGAAGACTTTCCACATTCTCTATTTGTCCAGGAACTGTGTTTTTGTTGGTCTGTCCTCGGATGGGGCTGTCTACAGATATGTCCCTGACTTTAACTGTGAATTAAAAACAAAGTCCTAACAAATATCTGGCAGTAGAGCAGAGGGGCAGAAGTCTTGGGCTTCTTTTGATCAACAGTGGGAGCTGCTGCTGCTGCCACCTACAGTCCTCCTATTTTCTTAAAGCACTACTGCTGTTTAATATGAATATTAATTCTCTGTCTTATTCTTATTCTTTATTAAACAAATATATATTTGTTTTTTAGTTTCGTCACAGTTTATTATAGTACCACAGTTACCACTGGCCAAATACACGAAACTGGAACTGTACATCCCTTTTTAATTTCAGGTCATCTTAACATTCACATATATTTTGTACTGTAACATTATTATTATAGTGAAGTGCATTGTTCAGACTTCCAGAAAATTGGTCCCATCCATTATAAATTAAAACATGATTGGTTGATTCCCTTTAGTTCCTCACTTATGTTAGTAGTTAATCTGGCACATTAGACATTCAGTTCAGCTCCTGAAGCTTCATCCAATGGGAAAGCCCAATTCGTTGTATGTAGAGACACCATGGAAGAAAAGTCCTGAGTGGACTTTTTTATTGACTGTTTTCAACCAAAATTCATCTATTAACAGTATTATTACAGCATCAACATTTACATCTTACATTTATGGTATTTAGTAGATGCAATTTGATTGTTTATACAGAGGTAGGTGAAGTTGTTACAATTCGTGCCACAGACTTCTATTGGTGTTGTGTGCTTACCCAAGCAGAGAACTGAACCTCAGCCTACAGATTGAAGGGCAGAGGCATTATTCTAGTTGGTTACACCCTATACCAACCACAATTAGACACTACAGACATATAGTATTATTTATCATACATTATTTGTTATTTTACAGAATCATTAGACAATCAATAAGGGTCATTGATGATTTTCTACTGACCAGTAGTAAGAAATAATTTATGAAAATAAATCAATTTTTGAAAATAAAAAGCTCATATATAATCTACTCAATTTCATGTGAATGATCAGCTATTATAACTTTGCTAAGTTTGCTTATTTAGTTTTGCTACAAAGCTAATATCTTGAAGTTGGAATTTTGTGTGTACAAAAAATTAGATTTCTCACCTAATAATTTCTTTAGGGTGTTTAAACTGTGAAAGCCAAGATCAGCTCAGTTTTAGAGTAATGAAGAACTAGCACACAGTTAAAAGCTTTAAACATTATTAAAACTGTTCTCTAATTGTTTCCCAATTTGGTCAATATCTGGAAAATAAGGTTTCCCATAATCCTAGGACTGGACCAGACATTTACTGTAGACCCCTGATTAGAGCTAAGTGTTTATAAGGCCCACTTTTTTTCCCCCAACCTGAATCCACATTAATAGCTTCTACACTGCTCAGCTGAAAGACCTGATAACATCTAGAGAGGAATGAAGCAAGAAGGGCCTAACAATTCTGAGAAGAAATTGCCTGGGTCAGAGCTTCTACATTCGGCTTTGGCAGATGGGCTCCATCATTTATAGTCATGTCAGTGTGTGCAAGCTCAGAAGCTTCTTGCAGTTTCCACAAGACTGCTGCAGACTGTGCAGCGAGCTCATTTGCTGTTCAGGCCCTGCGGTTTGCTAAAGACATCCCACATCAGCAACAAAACACCATTCATGGTAAAACAGGAAGTGGGGTGGAGTGGGGGGGGGGGGGGTTTAGTCATTACTGCTTCTCTCATCAGTGGAGGGGAAAAAAACGAGTACGGTGGCGACAGAGAAAGACACCATGCTGCCCTTTTCTCCATTTATCCTCAGTTTCTGCTCACTTAAAACAAAGGAGCATCTGTTCTTGACCTGATTTTTCTCCGTTTGATGGGTTTTCACCCTCCCTCAGCTGCTTAAATCTTGCTGTGCTGGGAGAACTCTGAAAGCACAGCAAGGGGAACAAAAAACCTGACTAAGTTTGAAGTCCTGTGTTTGGCAGTGGAGATAAAAGCGCTGTGTGGACTGTGGTTCTTGGAGAATGGCAAACTCAGCAGAACAGTGTATTAAAACAACAACCGGCTCTCAGGTCTTGAATGGTGATTCATGTGTGGGCATACAGCACATGCTCAAGATGGTGATGTACCATTTAACGATGATGTTATTTGTCCTTAATGGAGACGAGAAAAAAAGGCCCTATATGTTCTGCATGTTCTGTGTTTTTTAGTTTATTAGAACTTAGAACTTTATTAGAACATTCCACTCCGTGTCTGAGAAACTTTGTGTTCCAAAATGATGTTCATCTTGTGATCGCCAAAAGACAGGGCCCGAACAAAAACAGTCTTCTTGTTACATTGTGCCAAAAGCCAGGACCGAGCCTACCCTCAATCCGTTTAGAGCTGCTACATCACGAATGCCTTTAACAGTGAATATTATGGTTCAGGCCCGAGTACATGAATCTGGAAAGCACATGAAAATCCAGCAGCCTCCTCCCAAGTCCAGAGGAAGTACCTGGAACTACCTGGAACGGGACCAGATGTTCCAGTAAACAGTCACCATTCCAATTCGCTGTAACCACCAATTGCTTTTGCATATGTTCTACCTGTATGCAGTGTACACATTTTACACCTGACTTAAGATCCCTTTTGGAGCCATATACAACACATTCTCCATTCATCAATCCGAAGAAAAATTTTACCAGGCAAAGAACCACTCAAACGTGACATACCTTGGTGAGAACTCATGGTTCTAAAGGCTTACTAAAGAACCTGTGAAGATGCGTCTATAAAAAATTTCAGGATAGTGATTTTAGCATCTTCTGAGAATGCACACACTCTTTAGAGATGTTCTGTACAGCAGCACAGCTGAACTTACGAGTTCGATCCTTGTTCCAGGCATGGCAGCTGATGGGTTCTAGCAGAAAGCTGTGGTAAGCCATGGCAAATGTGTCTGCAAATTAGAAGCATCAGGAGATTAGGAATCACAGTGACTTCTTGGAACCCCACAACGTTGTAACCAGCTGTCTCAACCTTAATAAAAGCGCTACCCATCCTCCTTCACTTCCGCAAGAAAAAGAGCAGCAGCTCTGAAAAGAGAAGTTTCAGAACTTCCTCATCTAGTTGACTTTAGCGTGTTTGCTTTGCATATAAACACATTCCTTCATGTCTAGTTCAAATTTGCTTTCTGTCTAAAAACTCCCCACTGGCCTCCAGAGCGGCAAACTTCCTCTTTCTCTCACTTTTGCAGTAAATTAAATCCAGAGCAGAAAGGAATGTGACGTGAGGTCAGACACACCGGTGACAACTGCACAAGAAAAGCACATAAAACACCTTTTTCCATTTTTCTCAGACCTTAAATCTAGAGCGCTCTTCTGGCTCAAACTCTCTAGCAGTGGAACTAGTTTCAGCCATGCTGCTGCAAAATCTTAAAGCTGCTATTTATAGTGTTAAACGCTGTTATGACATTCTTATGAAAAGATGTAACATGTTAGTTCATGTGAGTGGAATCCAGTGTTGTGAAAGTCATATACCAGAACCCGCCCTGCAGCCTAAAAGCCGCCACGCTTCAGATAAACAAGAGGAAAAGAAGTCTGTTATTCTACTCACCCTGGAAATGGTTAAACAAATGTCCCTGAGGTGTAGCGGATAAGATGTGGAACAGAAGCCCGAGTTCGTGGACTCTGAGCAGTCAACACAAACGCTGGCTTGGCTCTCAATGAACTGAACTATTTCCTTAGACCTTTATATACATAAAAAAACTGTTCTTCCCCCTTCCTGTTTCAGACACATAACCACTTCCTCGTGTGGGCGGCTGTCTGCTCGCGAGGCCAGCCTTCTGTTCAACTCCCTTCAACATCCTGCTCACAGGCATGTATAACATAAGCTCCTCTCATCATCCTCCTCTAAGTGGAGGCTCATATGAACGAACGTACCTGGGACAACTACCTCAACATGGATATTCGGTGTTACTCATCAAGTGCTCAAAAATATTGAGAATTTGCCAGCTGTGCTCATTAAGTCATGGGAAAACCCTTTTTGCTACAGTAGCAAGGGCTACTTCTCAACACACGTAGTGAACAAACAGAGAGACGCACACATGAGACTACATTCCAAAATGTTGTGTAGTATACTTCATTTATTTCTAGCAGACCATTTACATAAAATTCTCCTTTAATTTAACACCTCCCTGGCCCCCTAGAGGACCAGAACACCAAGATCAAATGTCAGACTGCTGGAGCACCAGCTTTGGCATAGAATTAAAAAAAAGAAAAAAAAAGAAAAGAAAAAAGAAAAATACAACAAAAAAACAAAACAAAAAAAAGAAGACCCTACCCCTTTTTCCATTAGTGTTTTTTTTTTTCATTTTTAAGAGTGTCACGTCAGCTCACACCACTGTTCAGTGCTTTTTTCAGTTAAAAACTTTCAGAAGTGTTATCAGAAATCTCCATGTTAGTCTTCAAGCTGCATTGCTTGCGCTGTGTCATGCTAGTACAGAGTGAGTTCTTTTACATGATCCGTAGGCCTTGAATAGAGGACTCTAAAGTCTGGGGAGACAAAAAGACAAAATCAAGACAACTGCTTTAGAATGAGTTTGCCAGACAGGACTGAGAAAAGACTACACGAACAAAGAAGACTGTGCTCTACAAGCAGTGATTATTAAAGCACTGCTCAAACAAGCAAAATTAACAATATTCCAAACCTTAAAGTCCCATATGGTCATTGCCCCATCAATTCCTGTAGTGCAGAATTTGCGACAATCTCTTTTGTCTCCTTCATATATAGACACTTGGCTGCAAAAGAGGGGGAAAAAAAGATGCGTTTTTAAACATTTAACACTTAACATGCAAAAATTAAAAACCTTTTAACGCTTACTACCCTCATTTTAACCATCTCTTTCATCTTTAAACGTTTTCCCAGGTCACAGAACATCTGCAGCCTGTGTCAAAACCAGACAGCATTCAGCATCATAGAAGTCTG
Source organism: Prochilodus magdalenae (assembly GCA_024036415.1). Taxonomy (NCBI): domain Eukaryota; kingdom Metazoa; phylum Chordata; class Actinopteri; order Characiformes; family Prochilodontidae; genus Prochilodus; species Prochilodus magdalenae. The sequence goes on along the minus strand of JAMWET010005077.1, from coordinate 980,814 downwards.
AGACTTACGTGATGCTGTTCTGGTGGAGGGTTTCCAGAGTGCTATTGCGGTCCTCAGTGGTGGCTCTCTTGTCCATGTTGCGGAAGCGCTCCATGGCAGAGATGTTGCGCTGGATGCTTTGCTTTGGAATGTCCAACTTGGATATGAAGGTCAAGGTTCCACCATCATCAAAACTGAACAGCATTGGGCAGCAATCATGACCCTTAAGTGGAAAGACGGTACAAACTGAAACATGGCATCCTTACAGATTCATGAGAATCATGGTCAAACCAACATAAACCGTTCTTACTGCTGCAACAATGTTGTTCTCGGAAACAAAGGTCACGCTCAGAAGAGCCAGGAATTCTGTCTTAAGTGGGGTTGGCCTACAAAACAAAAAGCATAAGTCAACAGCAGCCCATTATTCACTGTGCAACAAAAAACAGCAATCCTTAAATTAAAATAAGTGTACAAATTATGTTAGGTCCTTACGTTGAACTTTTAGTAGGGTCCACCACAGTAACAGTGCTGTCATGGCTGACCCAGGCCAGTCGGTTCCCACTGGCTGAGAAACAGACACTGTGGACCCATCCTCCACTACCTGCACCACCAAATTCTGCCATCACTTGGCCAAATGGCATCTTGGACCCCCATGGAGTTGGAGCTGGCTTCTCATCCACCTCTTTGATGTATGCAGAAAATACCCTTGGAAAGAGACACAAGCATTGAGTCCCTATGCCAGTGTAAGTATTTTTGTTGTTTGGAAGATCACCATAAAGCATGGGCACCTAATGAGATTCCTTTATCAATTAACTCAATAAAAGATCATCACCATACTGAAACCAAGGAGCAGTCTCTTCAAATGCAATGTGAATGTTTTCTCAGAAATACTGATCTTCTTGTAACACGAGAACTGATCTATTCTTGCACCTAACGGGAATAGCGGGCACAACGTTGCAACTGTGCACTACGATCCAGTTCCTGGTACAGATACATAAGCTCCTTACCTGCATTTGAAGTCACATGACCCAGCTGCCAAAAGTACATTGTTTGGATGCCAGTCAAGACTAAGGACAGTGGAGCGGATAGGCTTCTTGATGTGTTTGCTCACCCACCTTAAAGACAAAGATCTCATCTAAACATCTCAGTAAAACTAATATTCCAAACATGGTCAATAAATGTGAGGACACAAATGTATGCCAATAGCTCCAAGTTGTTACTTTATTTGGCTTACCAGTCATTTTCAGATTCAAAGTAGCAAACAGATATGAGGCGAGCTCCACTGCCCACTGCAAACTTGTTCTCCAGTGGAGACCACTTCACGAATGTGGCGGCACGATTGATCCTGAGGATAACAAGAGTGGGCTTCCACACCCCATCCTTCTGGCTCCACACGTAAGCATTGCGATCCGCTCCACAAGTTACAATCCGGTCGCTTTTGGGAGCCCAGTCAATGCCTTAAAATATATTTGTCCAATTAACATAAGATGACAGACCTTGCCAGGAAATGTTCCCAAATGCCATGACATAATATCCTAAGGCAGCATGATCAGATGGGAGCTTACCTGTAATATGCCCATTGTGTTCTTTTAATTCATGGGCCTTCATCCACTGATTTCCACTCTTCTTGTATATATGAACCTCATGATTGTTTGGACTGATAGCAATTTCTTAAAAAAAAAACAAAAAAAAAAACATTATTTTTAGAGTTAAACAATAAACACCATACAACAAACTTATAAACCTTAGGATGTATGAATTGGTTACTTACGGGTCCTGTCCCGGTTCCATGCATGGCAAGTGATGGGTTCCAAGAGAAACTGGTGGAGTGACATTTTTCTATTTGAATTTTTTTTGCAACCCTAAATGAAAGAAAACAAAGAAACGGTAGTTATTTGTGTGTTAACAGAGATGAACTGTCTCACCTGCTCAGTCATATGACTGAGTAAAATAGATGAAAGGTCTACGTTAGTAACTTCAGCTAGGTGTGCAAGTTCTTCCAACCCAAATGCCCTGCACTGATTATCTAGCTAGTACTGATTTTCACGTCACTTCAGCACTAAGATAAATATGGCCTGACAAATTGGAAATACATTCATCAGGAATACATGTACAGCCTACAGAACGTTACCTCTCTACAACATTCCCGAATCTCCTTATCGCTATCAAGCTTAATTTCGTCTAGTGCACCATACATGACTCACTTAACCGGCAGAACAAGAACTTCAGCCAGTGACCACTTCTTGGTTTCAGGGCGTGGATCAATACCAGCTCCTAATGCTATGGCTAGCTAGCTAGCTAGCCAGTTAGCTAAGCTATTGCTAGCGTACAGCAGGGTTAGGTCAGTAGGCTACTAACAGGCTAGTGCTAGCAAAGCTTCAAATCCCAGAGCTAGCCGAAGCGCACTAGCATTCAAGCTAACAAGCTAATCGTAAAATCAGCAGCGATGTTCCAGAAAATAATAAAGCATTTTCAAACGAGAATCGCTACACCCACCGCTTTAAACCAATATAACCAATATAAGCGAACACAGCTGGTTAGGCTGTACGGGAAGCTGCCCCATTTCTAGAAGCTAATTTCATTATGAAGAAGGCCTTGCTCCCGGAGCCGACCGACCGACCGGCCGGCCAAACCCCGCCGACATGCCGGCTCCCTCCGCTCGCGGCTGCTCTCACATACAGTGGCGGCCAAGGCCTCTGCTGCTCCGCCACATACAGCACTCTGTACCTGGATAGCTGTTCTAGTGAAATATCCACACACGCCTCGCCGCTGCTTCGCCTTTTCGGACGGACTTGAATTCGCGGACTCTGGACAGTCGACACGAATCCACTCCGGCTGCTCCTGATCTCGGCCTGTCCAGGAATCCGGGAAATGGCAACGACACTCCGCGTAGACGTGCCCCACTGCGCATGCGTACGCACAGAAACGCCGGGGACGAGCGAAAAGGAGGGAAAGGGTTTTAGCCTTTAATCCATGTGTAACATCACAAATTCAGTTTAAACAAGAGAACAAATCAAATTTAAACATTTAGATAAATAAAAAAATGCTTTTGATCACGTAAGAGTTTAGTTTTCACATCAGCTCTCGCTTTAAAGACAAAACTGCCCTGTAACCTCTGTGTGGACTGACTTCTACCTGGCCTGAAAACGTGTCCTCAGTTTTGGTTGCGTCATTGTGCACTAGTAGGCGGGGACAAAAACGCATCACTTATACAAAGGATTATACTGAAACCCATCAATCCAGCTGAGGCATTCAGCAGAATTCCCAAACTACCCAGACTGCACAAATAAGTGAAGGTCCTGTTTTGCTTAACGTTTAAAGGGGCCATGGAATCCAGTTCCAAAATCCATCACTGTTACGTAATTGGTCTAACTGCATGCAAAATGACGCCCCCAAACTTTAAACATACCCGCTCAAGTTCCAGCCCAGCCGAAATACAACCATGGTGCAACAGCAATGGCAGTTTATATCTACAGAAATCTACTGTTCCAGGGTGGGAAGGGAGTGTTGGCACTTTTCATAGCACTTCTGATCATCTCTCAGTGAGGATAGATGTCCATCTTCAAGCAAGGCTGAAAGACTGTCTATTTGCCAGTTTCCTAATCAAATTCTGTTCCACCTTAAAAAGTCACGGCACCAGTAAAGTTGAAAAAACTTTAAAACTGGGGGCTGAAGGTAAGGGAACCAGTCATGTGACCAGAGAGCCACCAGTTTAATTCCCTGAACCATAATGACGTGACTGAAATTCCCCTAAGTAAGCTACCTAATCCCCAACTGCTCCCTGAGTGCTGTGGATAGAGCTGCCCACCACTCCAGACTAGTGTGCTCACTGCCCACTACTGTGTGTTCACTAGTTTGTGTGTATGTGGCTGTTTCACTTCACGGATTGGTTAAATGCATTTAACAAATTCATCTATGTGCAAAACACAAATCCAAATAATTTTAAATTCAAAATCTGAATTTGCTGATGAAGATATCTAGTAGTATTGACCCATAGATGCAGATTGTTTTGGACCCAGACCTGAAGGAGGACATGTGGGCCAAATTAATATCTTGTAATGGGGGCCACTTTTGACTCACATACAACTTAACATTTACCAGATTTTTTCTTCCACATTTGCATGCTTATCGGAGATCCAGTGAGACCACAATTTGCTGGCAGCAACACGACACAGTTCTAGAAAAATTGGATACTTTTTTATTTAACTGCTCCTCAACGAGAGCAAAATATTAAAAAAGCAAAACAAGTTCATTAACGATTTTGTTCAGTGTTGCGATTTTAGCAAATGCTGTCATATTGAATACAAGTAAAGTGAAGTGGAAAAAACGCTACATAGCCGGGGACCAGGAAGGTCAGCAACAGCCATGTCCTGTCCATGCATGCTAGACACACAAACACACACCACATTTAAGCTACGATAACAACTATTTACAGCTTTAAAGTCTCAGTCATAGCAAGTCCGGTGCTCTCCCAGAAGGCTCTTCACAAGGCCTCTAGCTCAAACACAGTACTGACCAATCAGACAAGTCTCCCACCTATCATCAAATAAAACGCTCTGAGCTCAGAGTTCCTCTCTAATACTGAATTACTCTCTGGAACAGTGTCACTGCTGGGAAATTGCGTTCTGATTTTCAGTTCACAAGGACTTTATAGTGATAGCTCCAGCTCTTGTGCTGCTGTCCAGCTGACCAGGGAAGTTTGTTAGTGTTGCACTGGCCACAGAACACATTAGCACATACTATTTAGCATGGAAATATGTAGTTTTGGACGCAGCCTCATAGTCCTTCCTGTCTCCTGGCAGTCAGTACATTTCTGTGTCCTGTGCAGGGCAAACAGGGAGTTTCCCAGAGCAGCCCTTTCCAGTCTCCTCCTCTGTCTCCTCTGTGGGCTTGCTTTGTCATTAGTGTTTCCACCTGTGTGCAACCCCGCCCACCTCACCCAGTAATTGTTCCCAGGTGTGTCGAGTCCGCTATTATTTACAGGCCTTCAGTTATTCGTGCCAGGTCTTGATCTCTTTGTGTGTTTGTTTCAGTGTTACTTAGTTAATCCCAGTGTTTTGTTTTGTTACAAACATGCATTTTAAGGAGAAACAGAAACTCTAATGTTTCCTAATCCCAGTCCACACGATAGGAGAATGCAAAAACAACATGAGACTGGTCAGCAGCACATGAGTGAAATAACTACACATGCATATTCAGACTAATTTAGAACATACCAAATTACTCATAAACCATTAATAAACATTAGTTAAAATTTAGTTGAATCAAATTAGTTGAATTTTCCATCCTGATATCTGATTGGCTGGTATGAGATTACCCTGACAGGCTGATGTCTTAGGATAGAGGTGCAGTGTGTTCAATAAATCACTTGACCTAAAATGATCAGAAAAGACTGAAAGCATGAATCAGGCATGATCAGATATCTAGACCTAGTTTATGGCTGTTCAGCAGCACATTTACCTTCCAGCTGTAAGGATCAACATTTAATAATTTTCTGGGAACTGTGCTACATATTCGATAAAGTAACTACATTCCTTAAAGAGGAACTCCACCATTCCTGAATAATTTTGTCCTATAGATGTAAACAGACTCATTCCGAGTGTTTTGATGTAAAGTGCTTCATTGTAGAGAAACTTACCGGTTCTGATTTTTTTATAGTGATGGTGATGGGAACCAGGGGTACACATATACAACACAAATATAGCCATTCTATTTACTATTCAAGCCCACCAGTGAACCAACACATGTCTTCTGGGATTTCATATGTGATGTTGATGATGGTAAAATAGTGGAATATCTGGACCTTTAACAGACTGAAATAAATACAAACACATTTTATTACAAAACTACCAAAACTTTGTTCCAGACATGAGGCAGCATATCACTAATGATTTCATGTGACTTTCTGGGATGGATTATTTAATGGCATTGAACTCTTTAGATCTTCAGAGTCTGATTGATCAGCTATCATGTTTCTCTGTGAGCATTTCACATCAATTCACTCTTTGTCTACTTCTTATAACTGTAAATATTGTCTCTTCTATTGAGTTCTCCCTTAACACTTCAACATGGACAGCCAGGCTAAACTTAGATCTGCATTTGCCAGCTCTTTATTTGTGGACAGATGTAAATGTGTCCTTGGTTATGATATAATTTCATACAGTCTGTCACTGAAGCTAATCTTGCTTTTATGTGCAGCAGTTTTCTCTAAGGGAGAACATGTTCATCTGGTTCAGTTTATAATCATGAACTGATTATATTTGGGATTTTTTTTATTATTTCTGCTGGTTGACTGTTTGCTTCTCAGAATCAGAATCAAGCTTTATTTGCCACTATGTTCGCACATACAGGGGATTTGTCCTTGGTTACATTAGCTCACAGAGAGTGGCAAGATCCTCATTTTGTCCTCAGCCTTAGAAAATCAGCATCAATTTTGCATCTCTGAGTCTTCATCGTGCGTAGAAACATTTTGTAATTTGACTTTGAAGACATCTAGTTTTCATTTGGTGCCTTAAAGATGGAAACTGTTTTTTTTTTCTGATAAAGTTAAAACCCCTTTTGAAAGTAGTGTTAGATTCCACATATTACCAATAGAAATCGAGCATTGAGCAGCATGTTATGCACTTTGTCTCCCTTACTGTGGTTACTAGGTATTTGTTTCTAGTAGAGGTGGAGGAATGGTAGCAGTGTTTTAAAAACAAATAGATATTTATTGTTGGCTTTGTGGTAGTTTATCCCATAAGAGCCCAGAGCCGTTTCCCCTTAAGAGAAAATAATAAAGGATCAGTTATAGGATCATAAAACATCAGTCTTATTGTGACAAAGAGGTCACATGGCGTCTTCTGTAAGTATTATAGAGTCATAATACTGATAGCATATGTCACAAAAACAATAATTTCATAACTGCTATTCCATCATAGTGTTCTAGAAATGGCATCAGAATGGGTATACATAATATAGAATATGGGCACATGTAATATAGAATATGGGTATATGTAATATAGAATATGGGTATATGTAATATAGAATATGGGTATATGTAATATAGATTATGGGTATATGTAATATAGAATATGGGTATATGTAATATAGAATATGGGTATATGTAATATAGAATATGGGTATATGTAATATAGATTATGGGTAAATATGGGTATATGTAATATAGATTATGGGTATATGTAATATAGAATATGGGTATATGTAATATAGAGCAAGTTATCAGAACATTAGAGCTCTTATGGGTTGAAACTTTACAGGTAGAAAAACAACACTTTAACTGCACTAAGCACATCGCCATTTTCTAATTGAGCTCATATGTTCACCAACTGTCATGTGACTGCATCCAGGATGTTTGGTATAGGTCACTCAGGGACTCCATGGATTCAGGTGAAGGATAAAGCTGTATTAAGAACTTTACAGAGTTTTTTAAAGGCTTGTGACACATACGTCACTGGGTCACTTGTGTATGTCCTCCTTATTAGGATAGGGATTTGTGGTGACTTGGGGGCATATGTGTGGTTTAATGTTATAAATTATTGTTAGCTGGTAATTATGTCACAATACAGGAGATGCTGCAGAGTAACACAAAAGTGATGGAATGAGAAGCGTGACGAATGACTGTAATCACTGGAGTGAATGAGTAATGCAGTGTTTTGTAGTGGGTACTGTGTAATACAATAACATTGTTTAGTAACAACTTGAATACCATACGTGACATAAATATGAATTCTATGCTTAGCCTTCTATGGGAAAGGCTTTGAATCTTCGAATCTAAAACTTTGCATGTTATAGTGGTGGTTTGTTAATGTTGACCTGCTGAGCTGGTTATCTCATGCAGTGCTTTTGTAGTACAGTTTTGCTTCTAAGATGAATTTGGATTTCTGTATATTTGAATAACCTGTTTTGTTTTTCTTCATTATGACAGAAAGGCTGGGTTTTTAAACAGTCCTGAAAGTAAGAGCCCTAACCTTTTGTTTTCCTGTTTGAAAGTGGTAATGAAATAAAGTGATAAGAAGATGGAAAGAGTCTTAATGCGTGAGACAGAGATGTATTTGGGACTGGCTTCCAGTTTTTGAATGGTATGTTTCTGCCAGGTTCCTGATTGTGAACTTGCGGTTCTCCTTTATCTTCTTCTGATGAATACAGTGGTCTTGCTCTTGATGGAGTTCGTCTGCCATATGAGTTGCCTGGAAAACGATGAAGAACCCATTTAAGTCTTCTTTTTAATCTGGTTTATGGGTGTTTGAATTCCTCTGGAGATGTTCCCGGGGATGAGTCCAGTACTCACATCTGTGGCAGCCTTCTTGGCTTTTTCATCAGCAGCAGAGAACTCGCTGATCAGCTCTTCCTGGCAGTTGAGTCTGGTCTGCTTTCATTTTAATCTGGATAACAATTAAACGTTGGTTCTAGAGAGGGTGCATGCTGAACACTAATATACAGCGCTTTGAAAAAAGCATTTTACCCACTGAAACCGACAGATTTATTTAGATCAAAATGAGACTGACACAGATAAAAGGTTTATTGCAAACAAATATATAAGTTATTAATAAAATATAAAATGATAAATATAAAAATAATATTTATAGTCCAAATTCAATAATTTATCAGCAGATCATTAAAACCAAAATGAAAATGTGTCTTCAGTCTAGTAATTGGTCTACCCTAAGTTTACAATTACAGCCTAAGGTCTTTATTTTTCCAACAGCACCGCATAGTGTTTGGGAGTGGTTTGCTTCATGGGAGATTTGCTCCACTCTATTCTGGTTGGTTGGATGATGCTTGCAGACAAAGCATGCTGCAGACGGTTTACACGGTTTAGGCTCTTGATCCAATGTGATTGACCACTGTAAAACATTCACCTTCTTGTTTTGCAGGTGCTCCTGTGTCGCGTTGACCTAGAGGCTGTTTCTGGACTGATTGTGATGGCTTTTTCCCAGCCACCCCATACAGGCCAGCTGTGTTCAGAGCTCTTGATATCAGTGACTGGTGCACCCTCACTCAGTTTTAGCCAGTGAACTCTGAAGCTCCTTTAGAGTGATGGTTGGGGTTTCTGTGGCTTCCCTCACAAGTCCCTGTCCCCGAACATCCCTATCTAGGCAACCTGTGTGACTGTAACGGAGTGGTTGAGGCGGGATGCAAGTGCATAGTGGTTCAGGGGTCAAAACACAGGTGGGTATCAATAAAGACATGTCCATAAATAGAGAGACAATAGCAGAAACAACACAAGGGTCAAGAACTGAAGACAAACACTACAAAACAAAAAGAACAAGAGCTGAAAGGAAACACGGCTAGGATTCACGAAGGGAAAGCAGGCTCAGAACTAACAAAGGGAAAAACAGAGACTTCACAACAGGCAGGGCAAACAAAGGGGTCTTAATGCAAGTCCAAATGAGTACTAATCATCATCAGGTGTGGGAGTGGGTGGAGCCAGGGTGGAGCATGAAGCAACCAGAGGGAGCATTTTTTGACATTAACAGAAGATCAGACAGACAGAGAGATGTGACAGTAACATTCCTCTCAGCGCTTTAGCTCTAATTTTCATAGAATGCTCTTTAAACTTTATGCATTCATATTCACAGTCGGACCAGTGGAACCTAAATTAAGGGGTCTTTCATCAAGAAAAGATGGACTTTTAAATTATTTACTGCTCATTAGGTAATATTGTTAATCAGTATTAAAGATCAACAAAGCTTAAATATATGTGAACAGCATTTGTAAATTTTGCCACAGAATATTTTCAAATTTTTTTTTTATTTTAAAATTATGACACAGCACATTTGTGATCCAGATGAATCTGATGAATATTACAGGGGCTAAATATGTTCATATTCAGATGGTACAAATTAAAGATAGATTACTGTTGGTGCAGTTTTTTGTCATTTTAGCATTATTACTACTAATATATATATATATATATATATATATATATATATATATATATATATATATATATATATATATATATATATATATATATATATATATATATATATATATATATATATATACCTGCTCATTAAGCTCATTATGCTGCTCAACCACATCCACCAGCTCCTGCTCAATGAGTGTCCTGGAGTGCTCTGAGGCTTCCAGGCTGTGGCGCATCTTCTCCATCTCTGTCTGCAGCAGGCGGAGCCATCATTGCTGCAGGCTGTACTGCTTCCTCAGCTCCTCGTGTAGTCGTGCCTCTTCATCCATCTGTATATGCTGTCGAACAGAAAGACGAGGTTAGATTGGAATGTTTTAAGGTGGAACTGTAGTTTGTTTACTGTCGCTACACTATGCTATAGTATGTCCAGAGTTGGGCGGTCGGCTAAATACTGAATAGACTGTTCTAAATGTGTTACATAATCTATTCTGTTAGAATATATAATGGTATCATATTCAGAACACATTCAGAAAAACATGTGGAATACATCTTCCTAATAAGGCCCATGGACAACCTCTCTATTCCTCTGGTCACCTGTTTGTAGACACTTGATGGTAAAGCCAGCAAAGATCCCTACTAATAAATAAGTTTGCCTGCTGTTGCTATAAACACTGTAAGCTTATTTATTTAGACGGTAAGTATTGTGAAAGCAGTGGTGTTTGGGGGTCCCTTGTTGGCTGGCTACTTCAGTGTTGGCTGGCTGGTAGCTTGCTTGCCACAGCAGCACTGATGCTTCAATGGCAGCATATTTGGTTTAATAGTTGTTTTATTAAAAGCTCTTCCGGAAAAGATGGGTTCTAGTTGGGTAATACACTCATCCTCACATTAACTGAGCCATTACACATCTTATACATCACATATAAGACACATATTTTAACACAATTGCAAAATGATAAATAACTTTTTTTTTTACCTTGCTTATTTGAACATCCAAACAAAACTGCACAGTTTACGTTTGGGGCTTTGAAGACCTCGCTGGTGGAAATGTGTAATTGCACACAATGTGTGGAAAACCATAGGGTAACTGTAACCGGAAATTATGAGATGCAAATGTTGAAACTATAAGACATTAAATATTCTCTATGCAGTTTTTAATGGTTTAATTATAAAAGGATGCAAAGAAAGGTGTTATCTTTACACATCTAGTTTGAGATGGATTCCATAAATTATGATCAATTATGATCAATTATGAAGTTGTTTGTGAATATGTTTACGTTTTACTGTACCAGTGTTATTGATTGACAAATCTAAGACATGTGATTCATCCATCTTGAAAATTGTGTCCAGAAAGCATGGGCAATGAAATCAGGACAGGGATATAAAACTGGGTCCTCATTCTGAGCCGGTGTTTATGATATAAATATGTAAATTTGTATGATATGGTTAGAAAAACTCACAAATCCACAATATCCAAACCAAGACTTCTTGCTGTAATGACCATTTCAGACCTTACAAGCCAATTTGTCTTTGGATCAAGACAAACCATGGGCACCGTATTTCATGTGCTGGTATCAAGTTTTGATGTTCTATCAAAATATATATTATGATATGTTTTATGCGCTGTGTTAATAACTTACACTTTACTAAGCAATGAGTTGACATGAATATGTTTTCTTCATTGAATTGTCCTGGTCACAGAAACTGAGATAAACAGAGCTGTTTGTTTTACACATAACAATCGGAATGTAATACATAAATACCAGGAATAAAAAAGTTGTTGCACAGTGTAATAATTACCTTACACCACCCTGCCATGAGAAACCAATCCCATCCAAATAGGGCGTTACTTAAGCAGCACCAGTAAAAACATCACTGAGTTTGGATATTTGTATATAGTGGAATACCATCCCTTATGCTTTCCCAGGGTTATTTCACACCTGTGAGAAAGGTTTATCATTATGGTAGTATGTGTCACACTTGACGTAAGAGCTCTGACCACCTTGCTGTTGTACTTCCAGTGGTCCAGCTAGATCTCTGACTCGTTAGGACCAGCCTTCATATTTTTCTTCTTTCTTTAGGGCTAGACCTTTGACCTCTAGGCAGTGACCCGCTAATGGTTCCTCTTGGAAAGAACCATGACAATCAAGAGATGAAAATGAGATAAAGAGATCCCTCGTTCCTCCAGACTTGATTAAGTGTCATGTTTTTAACAAACAGCAAGGTTCCGTCTTTGCATTGTTTTACGATTTCTAACCTTGTGATTATAAATTCCCATGAATTCTGCAATCAGCATCTGATTTTACCTGAGCCAGCTCCAGCTGGACTCGGACCATCACACCTACCTCAACCTTCATAAAAAGGCACCAGAGAGCTGTTTTTTATGCACATCAGGCCAAGGTGCTTAGAATCAGAATTACTCATCTCAGTTCTTACACAACAAAAATACATATTCAGTGGTGTCATTGTTGAACAGATCCTTTGTTATTCCTCCAGAGAGGCTTCTGTCTCCTCCAGGGCTATCAACAGCTCATCCTTCTCATGATCCAACTTCTTCTTAGCTTTCTGCAGCTTGAGAATACTATTTCCACCCTCACCCAGCTGCTCCATGAAATTTCAGGTCTTATCTACAGGCTAAAGCCTTCAGTTTGGTCGATCATACTGTGGGCTGCCTGTGGAGAGTGTTAGAAAGTATAGTATTAGAAAAGCATGGCCATATGCAAAGCTTGAACGCAATATAGAAGGATGCGTTCCTAGCTTTGCTTAGAAAACCAACAAAATTGACCCAGGGAGCCACAAACATATGCATGTACTAATAGCGATGACTGAAAGATTGGTGATTAAAAATATACTACAGTAATTTCTATATTAATTGTTATTATTTTTAATTATTATATTACATATTAATTTTATTAATGCTAATTTATGTGTAATAATCTCAGTGTTTATTATAATCAAGCACTCAAGTTTACAACTACAGTGTTATGTTTATATTACGTTACAGGGTGCAATAATATTGTCACTTGGAAACATATTTTTCTATACAAAGTGCAATATTTCTGTAACTGCAAAGTGTAATTTCCTATTTGTTACTTTCCCCCACCCCTTCTATATTTATACTTATGTCTCATCTGCACTGTTATGTTACTGCACTGTTATGTTTGCACTTGCACATTGGAGATTAGAGAAACGCAATCTCATTTAGCTATGCACTCCTGTTGTGAAGTCTGTATGACAATAAAGCTCATTTTGATTTTGATTTTAGTTTAGCACAGCAGTTTTTCAAAATGCTAACTGAACATTATCTCTCTCATTATCTCTATCCTTCCTTAAATACAGTGATTTTAATTAAAAGGTACTTATTATTCTATTCTATTTTTTATCTTGCCTTTAATGTGTGATGTAGCTATTTGTGCATGTAAACAGTTGGTGCAGTAATAAAGCACAAAGTAAATGCTAGAAGAAGAAATGCCTCAATGGAATTTCCAGCTCTTTTCTCTGTGACAGAGTGACATCACCTTATGGCATAATCCTTATTGCCGACTTACCGGCAAAGTTGGCACACCCTCCCAACACACAGAGAACTAAAAAAAAGGAACTTCTATGAAACATCCTACTCCAGTCTAGTTTGCAAAGGTGGCTCAAGTATACCAGCTTGTTCTACCTGTCTGTCAGGATCGGCCTCCGGGTCAACTCTGGGTCTGATACTGCAAAGCCGACACCATTGTAAGAATAGCCACAGCAATGAAGGGGCAGCACCTGCAGCAGGATGCCATTTTGGCAGTCAACCAATCAGTATAGAGTGGACAAGCTGAACAATAAGAGCACACTGGGCTTATTGGGAGGCAGGGCTTGGAGACACAGGCATTTCAGACAGAGGGTGAATACACACAGACACTTTACATAGTCTGAAGAGAAGGTATTATATAGTACATATATATTAACAGTGCTGGGCTTAGCTGGCCTTACACCCGATCATGTCTTATTAGCATGTCATCCTACCAGAAGGGGCTGTTATGTATCATGACAGTTTCCAGGTGTTCAAGTGATTTCTTATAGGGCGTCTTAAATTTGTATACCTGTAGGAGCAGCATTCCTTTTGGGAAATCTCCAGCTCAAGCTGCAGTTGCTTGCACTTTTGGCTTCACTCCCCAGTCATATTGTCAAAGCCTTCTGCTTCTCGTCAAGGGCTGCAGCAGCAGCATTGGACTAAAGTGAAGAGAGAAAGGCTTCACAGTCAGTTACCATCTTAAGAATAGGACAGGGGAAGGAGAGCTAGCAGAAATATGTGCACTGTTGTGATGAAACTATTTAAATAAAATGGTATTTAAATAAAACCAAATTGAATTTTGTTTGTAGTGAAAAAGTTTGTAGTAGTAGAGGTGATCTTTAACCATGTCCTGGTTGGGAGTCAGATACTGAGGTTGTCTTTTAAATACTATTTATTATTAAAGTAAATTAATGTAGTAATTCTTGTATAGAGACAGATTTATAAACTGGGCTTGGATTTTGTGTTATCTAAATCTTACATAAAGCGTCAATCTGCTGATTTAGTCTCCTCCATGTCATCAGTTTTGTGGATGGCATCAATCTCCTGTTTGGTCCTCCAGGTAGTCACCTTGGAGTTGAGCTTGGAGATGAGCTGCTGCTTTTCCCGTCTTGCCCTGCTGCTCCAGCTGCTCCTTCATCAGGTCCGGGTCATGTTGACCATTAGTCAGCCAGATGACAGCTGCAGTCCTAGCCTGAGTTGGAATAATGCAAGGTTCACTTTCTACATGGTTGGTTAAGGTACTGTGCTTCTGCAAAGGAGTTAGAAATAATCTAGAATAAATATTAATATTAATATTATGAAAGAAAATTCATATTTTATTCAAATATTCATATTTAGGTAAAAGTAAAAAAAATTGCGGATGAATTTTGAAAAAAAATAAGTTTCTTATTCAAAATGGCACAATTTATAAAAATGTAAAATATAGAAAAAAAAATGTTGTTGAGTTGTCACTCATGACAATGTAAATTCAATCCCTAATCGATTCAGTGGACCAACACACTGTGATTGTGGCCAAAAACAAGAGCCTATTGAACACAGAATAAAAAATAAATAAATGAAAGTAGTTATATTGATGAAATCATAAACTTGGAATATAAAAGGTTAATAATGACGTTATTAGTCATATAATAACTGAATGCTATGCTTATGTTTGATTATTTTATGTATAATGTACAACACAAAACCAGGTTTATTTATAAAAAGAGACACTAGACCTCACTATGTGGAGAGTATGATGAGGCAAAGTATTACATTTGACCCATAAAGCCTTGAGTTTCCAACAACAGTTAAAAAAGACTTTTATATTTTTATAGAAAAATAGGAAAAAAATCTTATTGCTGCCATATGGCAACACCATGCAACAAAGAGGTAAATGTCAAAAGAACATAGATATATTGTTTGTATTATACACCCAATGACTAAATAAATAAATAAATAACGCAGCCAGATAGAATGTCGGATTGCTGCAAAACTCAACATGCAGTTATGCTACAAGCAGATATGTAAAGGATAACAGATATGGTATGGTTACATGAGGGCACGCATACACGGCAAACAGGCTCCGGATGGCCCAGACAGACCACCCTCCAAGAGGACTGTTTGATCCGCGGACAAGCACAAGCATCTCCCACATTTTCCTTGTCCACCATCCAGACACAGGTGGCACCTTCATTACACACCCCCGTCTCTGCCGGGGCCATTTCCAGGAGCTTAGCAGAAGGACATTTGGTGTCACAGCGCCCATTACAGGTTCCACCATTGTGAGCCGGCCAGTGTCGCCTTCGTTTGTAGTGCTGGACTGCTACTGGCCGGAACCATACTCTCTTTAGTGAGAAATCCTGGTTCTGTTTGGGATCTGACCATGGTTGGGTTTGAATATAGAGGCCCCAACTGCTGGTTTAAAGATCTGGGGGGCCATCACGCACGATAGTCTGTCACTCCTAGTAGTGATACAAGGGACATCCTGCGGTCACATGTGCTGCCTCTTATGGCTGAACTTTTTCAGCAGGTTAATGTTCACCCACATACAGCAAGGGTTTCCCAGAAATGTCTCCACCAGATTGCAACGCTTCCTTGGCCCGCCTGGTTGCCAGGTTTATCGCCAGTCAAGCATTAATGGGACAAGCTGGGACACCAGTCTCTGCAACATACGATTCAGTCCACTCATAGCGGGACTTGTCATTGAAGATGACCCACTGCCATTCTGAGTCCATCTCTGAATAATTCACATGTCTCACATGTGAAACCTACCCACCAAAGTTTCATTACTGTTGGTTGATTCCTTCTGGCAACTGCAACTGTTTCTTGATAATGAGTGTAATAGCATGATTACATTCACACATTGTTTTGATCCCAACTACAAATTTTTTGGTGTGTTATTTTTTTTCGTCAGAGACCATACAGTATTATTTTGATTGACAAGTTCTATTAAGGAAATCCCTGTGAATGTGAGACACGTGTCTGCGGTCACACAGCCATAGAAAATAAAAAACGAGTGATCGCCCTAATATCCGTTTCTTCTAGTCAGCAATGAGATCAGATGGAAAAAAGAGAGAGATTTTTACTTAACGGGAAAAGGAATTCCATCACTGGAATTCCGTTTCAAATTTGCAGAGTCCCATTGTTGAGTAAACAAAGTCGTACAGAGTGGTTTGAAGTGACGTGGTAGGGTGAAATGTCTGAGATTTAATTACAGTGGTGCTGATAGAAACCAGGGGTCCTCATATCTAAAACACAAATACAGACATTTTATCTACTATCAAAGCCCCCAGTGACCCCGCACACCCTCTCAGTGTTTATATATGATGGTCAGTAATAGTCTGAATGTTTTTTTGGGGGGGATTATAATTTGATCATGTGAGCAACTATTATCTGAGCCTGTAGTATCTCATGTCTCCTTATTTGTCTGAGGTTATTTCTCCTAAGTATGTATAGTAGGAACCATAAAGCTTCTCAAAGAGGCATTTGGGCACTAAAACGTTCTTCCCTATCAGAACTTATTCAGTACCTTTATACGTTTACTCAAGAACAGACGTATGATGTGCAACACTTTCTGATCAGATTTCATTGTTCTATCTTGTTTTTGAGGTTTGTATAAAGACGCAGGTGCTCAGTCCATGGGATAATATTCACCCTTGACTCTTCGTCCACCTGTCTTTCCAGCTCATCCTTTTTGGTGGTCAGTGAAGCCTTGATCCTTGTGATCTGGTTGAGCTTACTTTGTGCCTCCCCAAGTTCACGGCTGAGGTCACAGTGTTCGTCTGAGAGAAGATCACAGAGACATTTTATTTATATGATTTATTCTTAGCATGAGTAATGCTAGTAATCTCAGCCACGGGAAGGGATGGGCTGTCTCTACCTGTCAGAGGGATTTTAAAGGCATTGAGCTCAGTCTGGGACCTCTCCATCTCTGCCAGTCTGGAATAAGCCTCTGCCAGGCTGTCCTCTGACTTACGGGCCTGGGCTGCAGCATTTAGCTGTGTGTTCAAAAAAGCCAGTCAAGCAGTTAAAATTATGGTGCACTGATCCTGAGCTACAGCAAGTTGCTTATACTGAGTCGTAATAAAAGATAATCATCGCAGGGGTATATACTGAGAAGACACTGCATGGGTAATATATTCTTGGTGATTATCTCTCACCTTGTATTTCTGCATTGATCCCGCAGTGGCATTCAGATCATTAACCTCCACCTTCATGACCTGACACCTTCTCGGCTATACCATGCCCTCTGAGTGCTTCTTCCTCAGGGCAGAAGCAGTGGCCTCGGACTCCAGAGCTGCCTCCTCCAGCTTTCTGCTAAGCTTCAAGAGCCAGTCTGCACATGTGGGAACATGCATTGATTGTTTTTGGAATATTCATGTATGACTACATACCAGGTCAATACACAGACGTTACAGGGCTCAGGAGGGAAAAAGGCAAATTGAGCATTAATGAAACTTTACACTACAGCAGTCACTCTCAGCAAGGAAAAGTCTTCACAGCTGAAAACACTAGCTTTACTGCCCAAACAGGGATTTCCAACATATGACCTACCGAGCCTTTGAGACATGAAAGCTTTTAATTGCTCCTGGTTGAACAGCTTTGCTGGTTGGGCTGTTGAAAGTGGATACAGCTTTTATTCTTATGGTAGACTGCTCTGCCCAGTAAAGTGTTTGGGCTGTGTCCTCCATGATCAGAGTGTGCTCCAGTACAACCATCAGTCTAGAAACGTTCCCAGTGCTATTTAACTGCTATGAATCCTGTCAGGACCCACATTAGGTCAGTTCTGAAAAGAATGTCCTTCAGTGTTGAAGGATATTGGGGTCCCATGGCATATCTTATGCCCATAGCTATAGCCTTACATTCCAAATCATGTTCAGGGGAATCGCTGGGAATCCCATAACCGATAACGTTCAGTAATTCTGAAGGGTCAAGAAATTTAGGCAGGTCCTGAGTTTGTCAAAGAAAGAAATGATGAAGAATAGAAATAAACAGTGAATATAGTCCTTCTTTTACTTTTTCGGTCAGTTCTTTCTTTATAGAATTACATTAATCATAATTTAAACACTGATAAGGGTTTAAAACAGAATAAAAATAATTTATTTCTAAAAAACAATAAAAAGCATTATCACACACCCTGTGGATATGGGTGGCACTTATTTCCTAATTGTTCATCTTAAAAAAGAAAAAAAATAGCTGCACCCAGAAGGAATCAACCGACAGCAATGAAACTTGGTGGGTAGGTTGGACATTGTGAGACATGATTCAAGTTTCATGCTCAGCCGCGCATGTGATGTGAAGGGCCAAAAATGGCCCTTATCGCTGTACCTTTCTGACTCAACAGCCACAATTGCAGACATTTAGCGAGCAGTGATGTCCTCCATACGTCCTGTTAGTGCCAGCACCATTGTCCATGTGTGGAGGCAGCGTGGTTAGCGCATGGATGAACGGTTTGTTGTCATGCATCATATGTCCAGAAGACTTGGTGTGAATGGGTTCATGCATTTTCCTAGATTTTGCTCAGTGGCACCCCCTGCCTCCCCCTGTCTATCGCTGAGGGGCTCTAGATCACAGGCAGATCTGTTTGCTGCTTAGAAAAGAAGACAGTTAAACTAATTACTACAAGACAAAGCACTGGAAATGCACAGTTCCTCCTCAAGCTCCTCAGCGCGGGTCTGGGTGACAGGAAAATATGTCAGTGGAATTGCAAGGGAATAGCAGCCATTTGTTTTCTTGACATAATCTAATGTTAGAAAGAGAATGCTGAAATAAAAGGAAGATTATCGAAACAAACTTGGTGCTCTTTGAGCATCCTGTACAGAGTGGAGCTGAGAGACTGATCATTCCCCAGTTTTGCATTCAAATGTTTAGTTTACATGTCGGTCCTGAACTTAAAACGTGTTTAAAATAAGCCGATGATGGCAAAGATTGGGCACTGTCCAATGCAAAGCTACTGTGAGTAGTCATTGACAACTTCCTCCAGATGGATTTCAGCATGCCCTGTCTTGTTGAGATTATCAATGGTCATCTTCAAATCAGCCTCCGTTTTGTGTCTGGGTGTCTCACCTCTTCATGTCTTTTCTACTCTGTTCCCAGATGTCCTCCTACTAAAGAAACAGGATGCCTCATGTTGCAGTGTCATCTTGACAAACTGACTCACCTCGTGTACATGAGTGCTAAGCTTGCTGTTGGTTTGGTAAGTTAGTTACTTTATCCTGAAGGTCATCCAGAGTTTTTATCCTGAAGGTCATCCAGAGTCTTTATCCTGAAGGTCATCCAGAGTTTTTAGGGAATGGAAATGTGGATTGATACGTGTCAGTATGGCAATGTGGAATACTGTTGCTGTTGTTCTTCCAGAGCCTTCTTTTCCTTTTGGAACCTGGCAATGGTATTACCCCTCTGAGCAAGCTCTGCTGCCCTAGTGTCCAGGCCCTGGTGTGGCACAAGGAAATCTTTAAAGTATTTCTATTAAAATCACTGTTCTGTCTGCTTTTATTTTTTCTGGGTGAATCTATTATTTACACGCAGATTATACACTGTGGCTATTACGAACAGACCTTCAGTTTGGGCTGCAAATGTCAGTGTCTAATCTAATCAAAAACAAGAGAAAATACACCTCTATGATAGAGAGGGGATTAAAGGGATGCAAAATATAGTAAAATATACCACTATATATCTTCAGAATGTTTGTTTTTTATCTTAGTAAGTTTTAAGAACAGCTTAAATAGAATCTGCAGTGCCACATATAAAAATACAAGTTCTAATAATACAGTTACAACTACAGTGACTTTTACTTTGTAATGTTCTTTAGTCAGTACTGCGGATATGCTGAGAAAAACATACACATATATTTTACTCTGTAGGATTTTTACAGTGACAGCTTGTCATTGAGTTGCTGCTGCTGTTTGCAATTTTGATCATCTGACTGATAAGAAATCAGCGGCCTATCACTTCTAACAAGCCTATAGAAATACCGAACCTTAATCACCAATAAATAATAAATTCTTAAAATAAATTTTTAAAAAAACGATCAATTAGGTCCATTGTTTCTCTCAACATTGACCTGCGTTATTGGAAATCAAAATGTGATTGGCTGATTCCACTGTCAGGTCCTAATTATGATAACGGTCAAAGTGACATGGTAGAGCTCCCTGACTTAGCTGTATCCACCTAGATATTATGTAGACAAAAATCTCAACAGAGCAATTTTCCACTGGAATTTCAAGATCTGTTTCTAAACAACACTTGAGGAGTAGAGCACAATATGATGGTGATGATTCTTTAAAAATATATTTTTTAATTTCCCAGAAATCATTAGGTGCCTTCTCTGCCTGTGGTGTCCCCACTGAATAACACGCTCTTATTTTTCTCCTGTGTTTTCTTTTCTGAATTTGCCAGAATAGATTCCAGTCCTTCAAAGTCTCACTTCAGGTCATCAGCCCTCCTTCCAGCTTGCTCTTCTAAATTCTGTAGCAGCACCCTCCTCCTCCTCCTCCAGTCTATCCTTCATATCCAGAATCTGCTTCTCCATGATCATCTACTGTTTCATCAGCGTTGCTCTGCATCTGCTATGCTGTCTTGTTCCTTTGAGCGGAAAGAAAAGTGCCAACAAATCATTTTCAGCTGAATTCTCCCTCCACATGTATTTTAATATGTCATGATTATACTCTTGGACTTACAGCTGCTAGGGCTAAAGCCAAGCCACTCTTTTCTTTGGAGAGAATGACTAGTGTTTGCCAAGCTCTTTGATCTTCTCTGTCATTTCTGCAGTTTTTTCAAAAGCAACTTGTAACTCTTCCTCCTTTGCTTTCAGCTCGTCCTCCTGATGGGCTAAGTGGACCAAAGGAGTAATATAAAAAGATACAATTAAAAAATAACCTATCAAATGAGAAGATTAAAACAAGCATTAAAACAAGGCAAAAAACTTCCCATAATTTACAACCACCCTAACGAAGAGTTTCCACCAGCGCCAGAATCGGAGCTGAAGGGACTTCCTCACGTTATGCTAGATTGCAATGAGAGTGATTCTAAAGTCAGAAAGGGCTTAGGAAGCAAGACAGGAGATGTTATACTGCACGATGGCTAACTGAATCTCTCGCCAACATCTTCTTCAGCTATTATAAGGGTGCCCTCTAACAGGCCCGCAGCATAGTCATGATCTTAGCCAGCCATTCATCTCACCTATGCTCAAGCTTAGCCAGGACAGCAGCAGAAAAGAACATTTACATACTCTGTGATATTCTGCACCAGGTACTGAAATGCATTACCTGTGCCTCACCACAAGCATTTCAATGCATGAATGTCCTGACAAATGATAAATAAACATGCCACACTATGGTCCGATGAGCAATACTCAACCCCCCTATGATCCAGCCCAATTGGGTCCAAAATCAGTTCAGAGGCTTTTTTGCTGTCCACACTGGGGGGACTGGGGTTCAGGATATAGTTCCTGAACCAATAATAATACCAGTATAGAACCCTACCAATACCAGTAAAACTTTCTCCATCCTATACAGCTTTTTGAGCTATTAGACCTTTGACCATCATCATGGACACATCTAATGATTCCTATGTGTTCAGAACTTCCTACAAAATATTAGAAATATAAAAATAAGAATCTTATTTTTTTTCCCTTATGTATAAAATTGGTACAGATTAGGGATAACAGACTTTAGTATTAAGTGTCTGTTGCTTAGATATAATAAAATATATAATGTATTTATTGGAAAAAAAAAGTCATACCATTTTGACATAAATATATTACATACTTAAGAGCCTTTGATTGGATAATTACTGCTGTGATTTTTATGTTTCAGCTGGCAACAAATCATATAACCCTAACTGATGCAGGGAGCAGCTTCTCATTTCTTACACAAACATGTGGAAATATGAAATCTGGTTGAGGAACTTACTGTTACTGTGTTTGATATGGGTCAAGTTATTGACCTACATCACGCAGAGGAAACAACTTAAGGGAAACTGATATGACTGGAACAGAGTTCAGAGCTGTCCATTATTAAAAGCTGGAAGGATAGCGGAAAGGTTTGTGGAAGAAATGTGATTGGAAAAAAAGAGACCACTTAAACACTTAGTGTGAAATCATGAAAAGTGCACAGTGGAGCTCAGTAGAACTGTTGATAATAAATGTAAGAGCATTTCCTTTCACAGACACACTACGATGAAAACTCAGGGCTGGGGCTAAACAGCTGTGTGGCCATAGAAAAACCACATGTTAGTGAGGCTAATCAGAAAGAAAACTTCAATTTGCTAGGAAGCATAAAGATTACACTCTGGGGCCATGGAATAATTAGTATGTAGTGCCATGAGTACAGATTTACCCTATTCCAAAGAGATGGGCACATCAGGGTAAAAAGGGAAGAGTGTAAAGTGTGTTGTGGCATCATGTAGATTCATTAGGCTCAGATTTTGAAGGACTGCTTCAGTGAGCAAGAAGAATCATTTTCATACATGTATTGGCCACCAAAGAGTCCTGACCTTAAACCAATTGAAAGTCTCGGGGATGGGCTGGAGGGCTTCGATTCTACTTTCTCAATCCAAAAATAAATGCATAAATGGTCTGGATGGGAATAAATACTGTGCCATTGCATACAACTGTCAAAACAATGCCACAGCAAATGTGCGGTATAATCAAAGCTAAAGGTGGTCCAACAATAATTCTACTACTAACAATAATATTTTTTGGTGAGGCAGCGTATAAACGTATGAATAATGAAACAAGAAGATGAAGAAAATATTAAAGAACACTGCACCAAGAGCCAGCTTCCTAGATCCAGATAAAGCATACGAATTTCCAAAAATAATTTGATGCACAATTCAGTCTAAGACTATGCCTAATCCATGCTTGGGAAATTGACACTAAATATTGCAAATTCTTCAACCAAAAAAAAAACGTTTCCAGTTGTGTTACAGATACAGCTATAACACTGTTGGTAATAAAGCTCATCTAAAAACTGGACACCATCTTTTTCAGTACCTAAAAGATTAAGATGAGTGTTGTTTTGCTCCAACCAGTCAATAAAGCATTTCACAGCCCATAGTGTTTGCTGTATTGAGTTTGTTCGTTTCTAGCTAATTACAGTTTGTTTTTAATTTCCCCCATCACAGCTGCCAACAGAAATGCTTGCTAAGAAACAACATCGGTTTAGAAATTGGATGTGCAGCTGCTATGACACTCTTCAGAGTCTGACCAAATAAGCCACAGGTCAGATATTACGTTATAGGTGTTTTATAATGAAGTAATTTCCTGGTTTTGTATGTGCTAACTGTATGCTAAATTATAACCATGCATCCATAACAATATTGCTTTGATAATGTTACGGAAACAGTGATTCTGGTGATTTGAAAAGGTCATTAGTCACTACTGCATGAGGCACTGTATGAGAGGGGAATACGTCTGCTTAAACTGGGGGTACTGCAGTCTATTGGGAAAGCCTTTCCTTCAAATGCGGATTCCCTCCAGGACTCCGCTACAGGCCAGCTGGTGCAGGATTACATTTGCATCACAAACACCTGGTCAAGCACAAGGACTTACATAAGAGCCCTAAAACAAAGAGATGATACGTTTATGTGTGTGCTGATGACAGACTGGTCTGTAATGTTCTAAGCAAATGTAATTAACCGTTTTATGTTCCATGTTTAGCAGATGTGTGAATTTGCTGGAAACAGTGCAGCATACAAAGCGGGGTGCCGTGCTTTGCAGGGTGCTCATCAGTTTGTTCAGCTGCTTCTATTAAATGAGAAGGAACCAAGCAGAGTCAGGGGCACAGCAGATCCTTCTATTTTTAAATATGATGAAAAATGAAGTTATCGTTATCTGTGTGGTTCTACTGCCCTGTAGAAAGCAGATACTGTCTGGAAAGATAAGCCCTTTTCTGCTAGCTGGTTCCTGCAGCAGCTTTCTCTTCTTTGAAGAGGTGAGCCAAGAGAGACATGGAAGACCTCTGGTACAAGCCAACCACTATTTCATTCAGCGGGTCCCTATTCTGCTCTAACCAGCCTGACATTTTATATCCAACCTGAATATTTGAATTTGACAAAGCAGTTTGAGTAAGATCTCAATCAAAGTCTCTACTTGTGAACAGACAATCCTTTAAATGTATGTGTAAGTCAACTCAAAGTGCTCTTCAAGGCTGGAAGAGATATCCACTGGCTGGAATACAGAGGAAAATTAAGAAGAGAGGAAATG
Source organism: Prochilodus magdalenae (assembly GCA_024036415.1). Classification (NCBI taxonomy): domain Eukaryota; kingdom Metazoa; phylum Chordata; class Actinopteri; order Characiformes; family Prochilodontidae; genus Prochilodus; species Prochilodus magdalenae. The sequence continues at coordinate 956,232 of JAMWET010005077.1, read as the reverse complement.
CTGAAAAGCGGAGAAGGGAGTTCTCGGGGCCTGATTCCTTATGGGCTGAAATTTTATTCAGTGAAAGTTCACTAACCTTTTCCAGCAGCTCAATAGAGGCCTGGAGGTCAAGCTCAAAATCCATAAAGACCCCGTCTATTCCCTCTTTCTTGTATTCCTCCTGTTCCAGGATGAACATGTGGTGGTTGAAAAGCTGTTGCCGTTTTTCATTTGTAAAGTTGATGCACTGCTGCTCAAAGCTGTTAAATTGTGAAAGAAGTGCCAGGAAATAACAATGGATCCTTTTACCCCATATATACAGCGGGGCCAAGCTGAGATACAAAACTCTGTGTCAGTTCAGCCTCACTGCACTAAATATTAATAATTACCTCGGCCAACAATGTCTAGAACTCCAACTTCCAGTGCTGTCCAGTGTTTTGTTGATCCTATTCACCATCCACTTAAACATTCTGTAGTATAGCTGTAACCTGAGATTCAGTGGAGTGGATACATTGGTCCTCGTTCTGACCTTAGGTCACATGCTCATTTCCAACTTTAACACCAAGCCTCATGGTGCAGAAGTGGTCAACTTTGTCAGCTACTAAAAAACAAGTGCACTATACTATATGATGTATCTAAAATGTTATTCATTATTCTATATGAACGTTTAACTTAGCAATTTTTAATAATTATTTAATGATCTTTGTGACCCTAACTGTATCTCCAAAATGGCAGCTTTACAGGAGGGGCCAAAAACCTCATTTCATTTTAATGTAAGTCAATGGAAACAGATGTCTTTCCAAGCCCTTTTGGGCCATTTCTGTTGGTCCATTCATCATAAGATTTTCACACAGTGTAAACAGCAGCTAATGCGTTCAACTGATGTGTAAAAGTAAAAATGGGCAAAAATGGAGATACATGTTTCTCATTGGACAGCGACGATATGTGTTTGATACGCACTTGATAAACTCTGGGCTGTTACACATGAACCATGTTGAGTAAACTGGTCATTAGTGCTCAGTTCTAACTCTCCCAATGGTCACACTGTACTATGATTAATAATGGATTGAGGCATTACTTAAGCATTCAGGAAAGGATTATAAGACACTTTATTAACTACTAAATCTAAAATATCACCATCAAATTTCACCATCATCCATTTTATCCACCACAGTGACTCCCTGGCAGATCCAAGCATTATGTTTAGGTCAGGAACATAGAAAGAGGGCCCCTGTAAAGAACCAAGGCATGGTCAAAATCTGTGGTAATGCAACATACACCTATATAAGTGGAGTGTCCTTGTTGTTGGGGCTCTTGATTTGAAATTGAAGTTGACGAAGAATTTCAGATTCACTTCTACCCTGGAATCAAACAGAAATTGTAGCTAATCCCTCAAAAAAGATCCCGAAAAGGCTTAAAAGACCTGGAATATCAGGTCACCTGCCCAGTCAAGACCATTCCACTAAAGATATGTAGTATCTAGTTCTGTAAAAACAGACACTGATAGAAAGGATTATAAACTGAAACTGCTATGTGCAATATAAATAGCTGATAATCCTTCATGGTGCATCTATCACCCAATAGGCGCAAAAAACACCTGAACATTAACCTCAAAGTCATTGTTTAATCTGTTCCATTGGCTTGGAGTGCAACAAAAGCAATGTACGTTGGGACAGGACTTATAAACTGGACTGTATCACGTTTATGGTCTGATGTCTGATAGCATATGTGTCGCTTACCCAGCAGCTTCGGTTCTTTATCTGACAGAAGCTGATAGAGGATATGATAGCCACATTCCGCTGCTTGCTGATATCACATGGGACTTCTCCAGTAGATCTTTAGGCCGAAGACTATTACATACAAATACTGGGTTACAAAATGTTAGTCAAAGCAGTGCAGAATGCAGAGTACATTTCAGCACTTACAGCCCTCGATGCCTGCACCAGCCAGCTTAGCTCCTGGCCCAAAATGGATTTGGATACATTTTCCCTGAAACAAATACGGCGGTTATTCAGGAGTATAAAGTATGGGAGCTATTTCGCTGTCCAAGATATCGCCATATTTTTACATATCAAGCACAAAGATTACTTATAAATCCAGAGGAACTGTTGTTCCTAGTGGTTTTGCCTCCAAGCCCGGGTTAGCCTGGATGATTTGATCCTCCAGAGAGCTCTGTGAAAACATATTTTCATCATCAAGAATAATCTCCATTACTGAACACAAGCAAGGATGTGAACTCTACACTGATGAGGTTTTGGAACCAGTGGAGTATCATGTTCCACACAAGATGATCCAACACATTCACTTATCCTGGAATCTGGAGCCTGCTTTCCTCCAGTGGCACTCATACTGGCAAAACACTGGATGAGCGTTTTTCAGTTTTCAGTCCTGTCAGCACCGGATTCTCTACAAAAAAGAAGGATGTTTCAATAAGATATCTCAGCAGTATTATATTTCCATATTAGAAAAAAAAATTATCAAATAAAAAATGGACATACAGTATATAAAACAAACAGTGGTGGATAAGGTATACGAAATATGTACTCGAGTTAAAGCAGATACCCAGGGTAAAATATTTCTCCAGTGAAAGTAGATTTTCCTCCCGTTAGACCTCTACTGGACTAAACGCACTAAAGTATTCACCTTCAGATGTATAGACAGTAAAAGTAGCATGATTCATCATGGCTCTAATGTCCTATTATAATTTCTGGAACAGGACTCTTAATCAACTCATTTTAGGTAGAGAGACTCTAGTGTCACTCTCGGTCCATAAGTCTTTTAATAGAAGGTCATTAATTAGTCCGACACTGATGTAAAATTGAAAAGTAACAACGATTTTCTGTAATCACTGGACAACATAAGCGGTCAGCAGAGACTGGTTGTTATGCTCTAAAATTGGATACACACAATAAATGAGCTTGCTGAATATTTTCTAGAGGGATGGTATATATTGAATTATTAAAATGTCTAATTTATACTAGTAAAATCAGTTTGCCCAATCATGCTTCCCAACATCGTGTTATTGTATCTGTTAGAGATTAAGAAAAAACGAGGACCAACAAAAACACTTCACTTCTCTGTACAGCAGTGCTATCCTGGTTTATGAAGGTCTATGATTATCTTCAATGGGGCATCGTATACGATAACGTTCACTTGTGTTCTGTATTTCCGTAATTGACTGATATTCCATCATGGCACTGCAGACGGCGACACTAGTCAGAAGCTCTGTTGTGTTTTGTTTTTTTTTCCAATCCATTTCGGGACACTTTTTTATTACTTCCTGTTCTGCTGTAATGCACTTTTAATTTATCTTATTTATCTTACTAACAGTTTCACACAACTCTCCATCGTCGCTACCGATTGTCTCAGACTGGTGTTTCTTCATGTACTGCACTTTATAAGCCTTAATCTGCCTCTACATCCAGACTGCACTCAGCACTTTAATATACATATACAACTCCACACAATGTAAGGTTTACAGGTATGCAAGGTAGTGTGTGTGTGTGTGTGTGTGTGTGTTAGGAGTTTGAAATGTTGTCATTTTCTGTGAGCTAATGTAACCATGTAATGTAACTATGTAATGTACTTGGCAAACAAAGCTTGATTGTGATTCTGATGGCAGTCATGAATAGGGGTGTAAGTACATTTCACAGTATTATGTTTTGTGATGCTCTATCGATTCCTAAAAACACAGTGTCAGTTTTAAATGAATAGTTTACACATAAAGATTTATTTTAGACAGCGGCTCAGTTTGTGCTGTGTTTGAACCTACAACCATTAGATCCTCAGCTATGTTTCACTCCAAAGCAAAGAAGCAGCACTGCTAATGTTAGCATTAGCAAAGGCGGTGTGCCTTTATACTATGATAGTTTTTCTAAAATTAGATTTAAAACATTGCAAGAAATCATGATATACCAAACCCCTGTATGACGATAGGTATCATATCACTAGGTTCATGCCAATATACAGCCCTGGTCAACAGTATTAAAAATGGAATATGATTATGCCTTGGAAGTTTGTTTGTTTGTTTATTTATAATATCGAAGTCGCAGTAGTTATATATGACTGACTAACAGAGACCTATTTTCGAATGTGCTAATCTGCCCTATGGTAATTACTGCATTAGTACTGATTCCTATGGAACATGTACTTAAACGAAGCCACTGGTCACTAGTCAGAAGGTGGACACTGCCATTGTGCCACAGCTGGACTGTAAAACGCAACATAACAGAAATATTAGCCTTTAATTTCTCGCTGGTTATGTCAGTGTGCTGCGTTAATCCCCAAACACTCCAACACAACACAGCTAAGCACTCTCCTCCAAGCATGTGTGGACATAAGAGAGGATCATTAATCGTGGTTACCCAAAGCTGTGAGCTCACATGCTGTTCCCTGACTACACTGCAGATATTCTTGACAAGTTCACGCATCATTTAGGCATCCACATTTGGCAGAGGGCTGTGGTGAGGTTATATTTGACTTCCTAATACAAGTATACGGTAGAGGCTCAACTCCACTGGGACAAAGCCCAGGATCATTTTACGGCTGCCACTTGCCAAGTGCTGAGTGAAATGAATATACATGGCAAACAATTAGAGTCAGCCACTGATGGAGCTTAAACCTCTGTATATAATTAATGGATTATCACCAGGGAATTTGACTTATTGCTGGGGATTTTGCATGTGAAAATCCGAGGGTGGCTTTTTCTTCTGCAGCCTGATGTTGTGAACATGGTTTCAGTTTAACTTGAAGTTCATTTTATGGTGAAGATCTTGGTGAACCACAGTTTCAGAGACTAAATGTCAGAGACTTAATTCATGTCCAGTCAAGTTATTTGTTTACCTTTCAGAAGATTATGAAGATTTTATCCATGTGCATAAAGAAGGTAAAAGGCAAAGGAAAGTTAACATAGGTTTATATTCATGTACAGACAAATGGAAGCAGTAGCTAACTAGCTGTATTTCAAAAGAGTTCTGGTGCAGGTGCAGGTGATTGACCTGTCGCTTCACTGCTGAATAAGTTACTTTGCTTACTAATTAGCTGTTCTCTTCCCATAGTGTTTATGTAGTAGTGAACACAGTACATGATGCTGATGGCTGATGAAGTTATTCAAGTAGCTGGCTCGCTGACTGTGCTGTACCTCACTATTTATTATCCACATACATTTATTACACATGGGCTTTAAAATATTGGCCTTTATTCTGACCAATCATATGATAGATGGACAGAGAGACAAGTAAAGGAGACATACAGCTACATTTTAGCTCAGGTTTACTCCTGGCCTGACTCTCCGAACCATCCAGGCTACAGGGAAATCTTCTAGTCTTCTCAATGAGCAAATCATACAAAGACGGTGCTGATGACCTCCCAAAGCCCAGACCTCAACATCACCGATCGAGTATGAGATTACTAGGAACATGAAAATCAGACAATGCAACCAACCTTTAAGGCTGAATTGAGGTGTGGATAAATACTGTGACAACTTGACACAGAAGGAAACACAGGAAACGCCACTACGGAATAGCCGGGATAGCAGGGAGTTCATTACAACTCTTAGGTGCCAACACTGCACCAGCACCCCACTAACCAGCCCCACAGCTCAGCACAAATAGCCCATTAAGCATATATTCTACTGCAGCTGCGGCACTTCCCAAAAGCATGTGCACGTGTCCAGGCCTCACTCACATCCATGACTTCAGTACTGGGTGCTACAATATCCCTACAGATTTGAACTTATGAATTAGCCCATTTTAATGATGTGGAGTTCATTAGCCAGTCTTAAAGGTACAGTAACAAATACAGCATGTTTAATTCTAAGGGCAATTGAGAGGAAAGAACGGTTATGTAAAGGAAACTACACAAACATTAACAGGGAAAAAAAATAAATAAAAAACAAATACAAGATGTGGGGCTTTTTAGTAAAGTGTCTGGTACATTCCAGTGTTTCAGTAGGTGGATTTTAAATCAGTTTGAATCATGGATAAAGAAATGTGTTAAAATAATTAGGCACTGTCGCAGTGACCATCATTATCTGATTTAGCTTTTGTGTTGCTCTAGCAGCTAACCTTCATTCATTCATTCATTAAGTGTAGTATTTTATAATGTACCCTCAGCATCCACTACAATCCATTGACTCTTCATGTCCAGTAGGTGGCAGAGTTGAGCTGTCATGGTCTTGATTAATTAAAACAGTTAACAGGAGCAGCATCCCTAATGTTTCCTAATCTATTTGAGTAAAATAATTGTTGCTGTCCACTGTAGCTGGATGAAGTGCTCATTACAAAACAGACCAAACACCTCACTGACGTTTCATTTCAGACAGTGAGATAAATTTCTCTTAACTTAATTAAGTCATAACGTTTGTGTGTATAGCCCTGCAATATTATAAAACAGCATTTATTTTTCCAGAAAATAAAAGCAGCAAAAAAAACAACAACAGCAAAAAAAAAAAAAACATAAATCAATGAACGCAGAATAAGCAATCCATGATGTGAAGAAGAAGAATATAAGGATCTAATAGAGTCAGCTGTTTTTTTTATAATTCCAGGCTGGAAAAGGCCCTCCTGGTGTGACTCATGATGGGAAACTTGCCAAATGAAGCATTTAAATGATCCTATCTTCAAGAATCAATGACTATGTGCAGTAACTCTGATGTGACTAAAAGCGGCCTTACAAATCCTGATTGTCCCTTTAACACTCCATTAAACAGGGGATAACTTAATGAGAACAATACATAGGCAAGAAATCCTGCTACTGTCGTTGAGTCAGGGCTATTTACCCCCGAGCCAAGGGGAAATAAGACTGGACTACTGATCTGTTTACCATTTATAGACTAAACAAAGTCATTTATGCTCATAAGTTAAGCAACCGACAGGCCCAACACTCAGGCCACGACTGTTGCTTCTGTTTTGCTGCTGCTTTGTTTCATTATGAGGTTGAATGTCGCAATCAATTTGTTAATCCAAATCTTACAATCACAGTGGTTTCTAAAAGCTTACAGATGAACTGGCATAGCATGGCTCACTAATCCGGTTCCAGTGAATGTTTAAGCGTTTTGCAGACACACACTGCTATGCTAGTTGAATGGCACTGAATGTTTCCAGGCCTCGCCGGACTGTAGCACTGCCAAGAAACGAATCATTATGAGAACACGCAATAGTTAACCCCCACATCCGATACCACACATTCAGTAAACATGTAACACTTTTGAGTAGCTCATTTTAGCATTCCTGGTATGTATAGTAGACCTATTGTGTCTATAGTACTTTTGGCTATTTGTAAGGGTTGGTAGGAAGCTGAGGTTTAGAGAGTTCTGTAGTAGTGGTCAGTGTTCTGTGTTACCCCACTTGCTATTGTGGTTTTGAAACATCACAACAAGGCTCTGTTCTGACTGATAGTTCTCCTGAAGAGGAGTTCCACCATGTTTCAAAAGTTCTGCGTGATATAGTAAACTGTTGAGAAGTATGCTTTTTAGAGTGGCATGATATGAAACGGTTCACTCTAGAGAAATTAACCAGCAGTGCGTTTCTCGAAGGTGGCACAAGGATGCAGTGGGTAGCGCTGTCGCCTCTCAGCAAGACCAGTCTTGCTGGATTCGCAGGCAGGGCGTCTGGGGTCCTTTCTGTGTGGAGTGTGCATGTTCTCCCCAAGTTGGCATGGCTTCTCTATTGGTGCTCTGGTTTCCTCCCACAGTCCAGACATGCAGTCAGGTGAACTGGAGATGCTAAATTGTCCCTAGCTGTGTGTCTGTGTCTGCCCTGTGATGGACTTGTACAGGGTATATCCCGCCTTGTGCCCTTTGAGGGCTGGGAGGTACTTCAGCCTTTACTGCAACCCAGTAAGATTAAGCGGTTTAGAAGATGAGTGAGTGACTGCTTTTCTTTACAGGGGTGGTGAAAGGAACTGGGGGTCATGACACAAATATAAACATTTTATTAATTATGTACAATGACCATTAAGCCTATATATGTTTTCTGACATATTAAAAGCAGTGTTGATAAACCTATTCTGACTGGATAGTTCTAAATCTGAAAAAAAAAAAAAAAACTATTTTCTTCATGACATTTTATGAATATTTAAGCAATATGTTTTAGACCAATATCTTATCTCATATAATCTATAAATATATAATAAATAACCTCAGCACTCTGTTTTAGGCATCAGGCAACACACCATCAGCGTGAACACTTCTGACTCTCTCTGCACTATTTAACATTTAACCACTCTAAATGACTTTGTTTACTTAGTATCTTAACTATTCAGAAATTTCAAAAAATCAGTTTAATCTCTCTTTCAATCCCATACTCTGCTCAACGGCTTACATTTACACTCTGGGATTTGGCTGTTCAGGAATGTTTGGGTCAAAATGGTTCATTTTTCCCTAACCCCTAAACAAGCAGTGGATTTGTCCTTCATTATCTTATGGTTACAACCAGCAGTTCTTGGCCAGCTATTTTCCTACCCACACTAAAGTCCCAGATCCAGTTTCAATTTGTTATTTGTCCAGTGCTACAGGAAGGACAGTAGAGCTGCAAGAAGCTGCAGGAGCTGTCGATGCTTAAGCTTTGCAATATTATGTTTTGTGATACTGTTTTGATTTTCAAAAACACCAATTTTAACTGCTTATATTTAACAATTAGTGACATGTAGTGGTTTAAACCCAGAGACCACCAGATAGCAGTGTTGTAATCTATCTTCAGCTATTAGACTCTTACACACCAACATAACGACACACTGCTAAATTTAACATTAGCAAACTTATAGCATATGCTGTTTGTTTTTATCCTCAGGCTAAGTTATATAATTCAAATAAAAGGGGAATACCCTGACTTTAATAATCAACATTAAATTATTTTAGATTCACAAATAAATAAAAATTAAACTTGAATATAAACTGGATGGTTCATGGGATTGTCAGTTGATGGTGACTAATGTGCTCTTTCTAAAACACAAAGCTAACACTGTAAACAAGCTGAATAAATTTGAATGCTTTAATGGGAACTTTAATAGAAAAGGTCCTTTAACACATGAACTACTCAGTGTGGTATCCACAATCGTCACTCTATTAAAAACATGGAGCTCCTAGGAGCGTCGCGGACACGCGCTTCTTGTGGGCGCGCACGTACACGCGTGACGTCAGGACGCCGTCGAGCTCGAAAATGTTAGCGTATGTAGTTAAATCTGGAGCCGACGGTGGGATTTGCTAGACGGAAATAATATAATTTTTCCGTTTAGAAACGCCCGTATAAACCTAGCATTCCTGGAGTGCGGTTTTTAAACATCGAGCTTCGCTTTGGGCCAGCGCCTGGGGACTCTCCTGAGAGAAAGTTGGTTCGATATTTTTGAGGAGTGATGTCGAATCCCGGGACTCGGAGGAACGGGTCAAGCATTAAAATCAGACTGACAGGTAAAAAACTCAACGCTAACACGCCCTGAAATAAAGCGAGTAACAGTGCGGCTGTGATATTCCCGTATGCCACTTGTTGGTTTCTGCGGGGCTTAATTTCACTGGATGTATTATTAGGAAAGGTTTCTTGTCTCTTTAATATGTGGAGCTCTTACATGGTTAGCTAGCCGCTAATGCGGGCTAGCAGGCAGGCTGAGTCCGGCTGAGACAGTTATCTATCCGCTAGTGTTAGCTTAGCTTCTCGGTAGACTACCATTCGGTCGATAAGTAACATTACAAAAGTAATTTTATTCGGCTGGTATGTATTCTGCTGGTATAACGTGAAGAAATCTGTGAGCTGTGTTAGTTACCGTGGTCTGATACTTTGTGAAATTGCTCGTATGTCTTGGGAAATGATGTTTTAGCTTTCGCTGGTCTGTTAGCTAAGCTGGCTAGCTGTTAGGGTGAGCCCCCTGACTGGAGTACTGCATGTTTTAAATGTGATGGTAGTCTATTGTACCAGTAACTTGCCTGATTACTGTAATGGCTGTATATTGATACACTTGTCTGTGTAGAAGGAATTGCGGATTTGACGACCAGCTCCTGCTGAGCTTTAGGGTTAGCTACAGTCAGGGCAAGCTACAGTTAAGATCATTGTAGTGATATACTGGCTGCTAAAATTTTAAGTTGCCGAATCTTAGCGAAACAAAGCACTTTAACATCCAGCCAGACTTTCTGTGCCTAGGTGACGGGACTAGTGGAACAGCGCTTTATGTTGTTTTCCTTAAGTTTTTATCAAGTCCTTATTTATCCACTGTACGGGCCTAATAGGTTTATTGCTAGATTAAGATCAGTGGAAGCTGTGACCTCTGTTCTCTGGATTAGTAATAACAGTTTTCCTCTTATGGCCTTATAACAGTAAAGCTATATGTGGCTCGTGTTGTCTTAGGGTCCATCTTTTTTTCACAGTATTTGCCATTTACATGCTTTTACTCAACTAATTTGTCGTAAGATCAAGGCACAAGAAACAGTAGTTATTGGTTATTGTTTTGATCATTTGTTTTTGTTAAAAGTGAAGAATGATTTGGCTAGGTGTTTAAAACGGTGTTGTGAGTTTTAGGCCATTAGTATCAAGTTGGTGGTCAATATGATAACTTTTCCCCTCAACTTTTGGGTGGGGGCAAAAAAAGGTGTGTGTGTGTGTGTTGTTTGTGTTTGCATGCTTAAAATTCAGTGAACATGTGACGTCTGTTTTGAAGCGGAATTATTTTGCTGTCCAACATGAAGACCATTGTACTCACAGTGCTTGTGGAATACAAAAGTGCTTTGTTTAATCACTAACAGTAGCGGCCTGGATCCAGGTTTGAAGGCGATGGTGGCATCTTGGACATCTCAGTGTACGCTTTTGTTAGAGTCTGATTATATATTTTAAAGGAAAGGTTCAACAGAAACACATGGTTTATCTGCATATACCCAGAACATAGTCAGCTGGACGAAACATGTTTGTTGTCTAAATTTGGCTTGTTTTTGAAGTTGAACTCGAAGCTGTGAGGCTGAAGTGCTTAAAAGTAATGGAGGTCTGTGTCTGTCTGGCTGATGACTGTTGCTCTCATGACCACATTGTAGAACATATTTTGGTCAATCTGGAGTAAGCAAATAATTATTCAAATATGTTTTTTAACCATTCTGTTAAATTTCTACCATTTAAGTTTTATGAAAGATTGTTCTTCTCTGTGTTAGTGTTTTTAACACTCATGTTGACTAATTTTAAGGGCAAACATATAGTCAGTGTGTCTTTACAGGCCAATACCTAGGACTTGTTTGCCCCTGTTATGGCTTTACACTGTCCCTCAGGGTTGACATATAACACCTTTCACACTTTGTCTTCAACCTCCCCCTCACCTAACTTTAGCCTGGGAAATGTAAAATCCATTGTTCTGCTTTTCTTCATCAATGAGGGGTCATGGAGAGGGGGGGAAACCTACTGCAGATTGTGGAGCACAATGCTGTGCCCGAGATGCTTTCCTCCAGAACAGGAAAGATGGTTGGAAGATTGAGTTAAAGAGTTTCTGAATTCCTTTCCCTCACTGACAGAGAGTGTCTGTTTTTTTTTTTTTTTTAAATACAGTATGGGATTTCAATTTTACAGTTGCTGAGTAGGATGGGGAAAATGCAGTGGCTTTAAGTGCAGCCGTATTTTGGATAGGTGTTGCGTGGAGAAAATAGGACTTTTTCCCTGCATTTGGAATCCTGGATGAATTGCTTAAATTCCTTGGACTGTAGAGTGAATTTTATGGTTTTGTTTCCCTGCTTGTCTTTATGTCAGCTTGTTTTTTTTCCAGCAACAGGAAGTGTCAGATTATTGTTTTGCTTTTGTGTGCATATTTTTACTGCCAGTCACGTGGTGAACATAAATTGTTTGTGAAAGGCTTAGTGACATTAAGAGGAAGCATGTCTAGGTCAGTAAACTTTGTTCAAGATGGAACACCTGAGTTGAATGGGATTGGTGGCCACAGCTTGTTCTGTGAAAACATGTGGCCCTGAGCCTGAGGCAGCTGTGAGTAATTTCATTACAACTAAAAAGGAAATCCTGAAAAAAAAATCCCTCATTCTATTCAGTCTCCCTCCGTCTGCAAAACTCTTTGTATTTCATTCCTGAAACGAACAGTCTTGACAGCATTTTGGTGATCCGAGAAGTCAGTACTGTGTAGCGTTGTTTCTCCGACACTTTATTGCTGATATTTCTTTGTGAAGCCGTTTGGTTTTCCATGTCTTCTGCTGCACCCTGGCATGGGTTTCAGCCCTGGGGATTGGGGATTAATGGGGCGGTTTCACAGTTATTGTTGTGTTAATGTACAAGATGGCCTGGATGCAGCTATGCAGAATGTAAAGCCATGGTTACCAAAACAGTCTTAAATTCTTAAATATTCTCTCCCTTTCTGTCTTTCTCTCTCTCGCTCCCTCAGTTGTCCCCCTCCCGACTCAAACACACAGAACAAGGAAGTACAGTAAGCTCTTAATCACTCAAACTTGGGACGGATAAAGCATTGTGGCTTGCTTGTCACTGCTAAACAGCTGTGTTTACCTTAATGTGCTAGCCAGATGCTGGCGTCTGTGACCTAGACCTATAAAGCCACCACAACAGTTAAAAGCTGTTTATTAACTCTGAAAAAAGTGACACATGGTGGTCACACCACAGTATGTTTTCAGATGTTACATAGGGTACATGAAATAATGTTAAATGCTTAACATTTTTCTGGATAGTTGATAATATTAGTCACGGCGGGTTGGTTGTCAAATAATGTTGGGTCACAGTCTGTTCTTGTTCCCTATATAAAGGCTAGGACAGTTCATCAAACTAAGAGGTTCTTAAATGAAAACAAATGTCAGGGTTTGATTCTTGTTTATTGTGGCCTACTAAATATAGTCTTGTGTATGACGAGAGAGGGAAGAAAGGGTGACTGAGCATGGGGCATCCACATGTTCCGTCTGTGTATATGGTAATAATTATCACACTCAGAGTTTTCATTTTGAAAGATTCTAATGGCGATTAAACTGTTGTTCTGAATGCTTGTGAGGCAGTCAGAGGAGTTTAATATTTGATCTATGACTTAAATTTTCTGCCTCCCGCTTTATCGCCTTATCAACCACCTGTCTTGAGCATAGATTGATGATTGCAATCAATTGCCAGTTCCTGATTTTGTTGTTTGTTTGTCCTCATCAGTACTTATGTCTTCAGGGAGGCCTAGTCTTTAGTTTCTTCGGTGGAATGTGTGGAAGCGTTCTAAAAATCTCTCCTTCGGTTCTGTCTGAGGTGTCTCAAAACAGACCTGTACTACTCAGCAGTCTGACTCACCCTGACTGTGTTGGAACAGTAAACATTTCAGCCACAAATGGTTGTAAATAATTTCCCAGGTTGACCTGTAAAATGGTTTGCTTGAAGCCATGCACTGTTTTTTTTAATGGCAGATGCTATGAATAATGTATAAAAGCTTTGATTTTTAAAATATGCCACCAGGGATGATCAGGGTAGTAATGGAAAGTAGCCCTCCAGAGCTGTTTCCACACCACATTACCAGGTTCGCTGGTTTAATATTGGAACTTAATGCTGAATGCTGTGTAAACTGTCAGTTAATTTATTTTTATTATTATTGTAATTTTTAGGTTGTTTTGGTTGGCTAGGCTACGGTTTTGCTGTTTGTCTCTTAGGGTCAGTCTTGGATCTGCCCTTTCTGCTTCTGTAGGATCTATATTCCAGCCTTGAAGGTTTTGGTGATTATTGTAGTTTTTGTGGTCTGATCAAAGCTCAGATTGAGCTCAGGATGAAAAGCTGCAAAATGGCAAAGGCAGGGCATGTACCAGGTTCCAGGAAGGAACACAGCCATTGGGTAAGTGGCGGTAAGAAATAGGCTTACTGTGCCTGTGAGGCTGTTTTACCACGGAAGGGTGGAGAGCTGCAGAATCCTGCTTATTCAGTAAGGAGCAATGCAGTCTACTCTAAACCCCATCAGGGCTCCAACATCACGTGCAGCCTGGTTGCCTCTATTTATCTTTCTCCTGTTCTCTTTTGCTCATTCAGACACCCAACCCATCCCATCCCACGCACGGATAGGTCAGGTCCTAGGGAGTGCATTCATGTTCATGGCTGTGTAGGCTTTTGGACCATGCGGCCCCCTCTGACATTCCTCTCTGTGATGTGTAGTCCAGCTGGGGGTGGGTCGTCAGGTGGCTGTTAATTATGCAGTCCTCAGTGACTGTCTCCTGCATGATGCTCCGTAAACTGACACTATTGAGCAGACCTAGGCCATTACCCAGCCTGTGTAAATAGATTCTTCCTTGGATTTGGACAGCAAGAGTTACAGGAAGAGAATGACGAGCAGTATGGGTAATAACTGTACAGGTTAAGAAGTCTACTGATTGGTGGGTCATGTGTTCAGTGCATTATCAGTTGAATCATTTAATAGGTGCCATGCATTTCAAGACTGTGATCCTGACCTTGCCCGTCCGCAAGACACTATTCAACTAGAGGAATATATGCTACGATCAAAACACTTCATAGTGGGGTAAAAACCGGGAAGCTTCCTAAAGGGACTTTACAGCCACAACTTATACAGCCACAATTTAGGTAAATTATTAAAGGTAAATTATTGCTGCAGTAAAATGTTTAGTATGTGTAATGTTTATTGTTTTTTTTTGTCATGAATTTATTTTACTTTCTGCAAGCCATAACTCACGGGTGATTAATGTGGCAGGAGTGTATTTTGTACATGCTTCTGCTGGCATGCACTAGCTGCACACTCTTGTTAACTGGACAGTGTTTAGATAAACTTGTCCAGGGCAGACATTGTTTTCATATTTAACTGTAAAATCTTTAGACACCACAGACATTTAGATTGCTTTGTTAGGTTTTGAAGATGTGCTTCAATTTTGCAGGTAGTGGATAATAATCAAAGTTGGACCTTGTTTTATATAACACTTACCTGATCTGTTAAATTGACATCCAGTCTCAATAGTTTGGATTGGTTCAGCACCTCCCAATACATCATCCAAATTGTCATCAAGTTGAAATCGATTAATATTTAAAACTTAATAATCATATATGACTTGTTGTTCCTGTTTTAATGTAGACAAGCATCTTGGATATAACAGATTTTTAGACAAGGTTCTTGGAACAGTAATTTTTCGTAGAAGTAAGGCTGTGTTTCATGTGTAAATTTCAGTGTAGCTCTAGAGCTGTTGCATTTAAGCGTATTGTACTGTTGTCAGAGTGCTGGAGTGCCACTCTTGCCTAGATTAATGTCTCTGCCGTGTCCTGTTGAGAGCAGAGAACAGGATGCCAAAGCTGCTGAAATCTGCTGTCAGTCTTACTCTCTACATTAGAGTTCTCAACCTGCATCAACTGATGTTATTACCCACTTACCATGTATTGGCTGAATCAAATCTGAGATCACCTTGCTTTTGAATTGTTACATCTTTATTGTGGCGCAATTCTGCAGTCATGCTACAGAAACTGCACCAGATGTGTTTTTCTGAATGTGTCTGGTTTTCTCCCCTGCAGGCTTGTGTGTTCTGTTTGTGTTATAGACAGCAACCAAATGAGAAAAGTGCAGTCAGCTTGTTTGACCTCTCCCGTGTTGACTTTTTTAGAGCGTTCTGAAAGATGCCCTCTCAGTCGAGTTGATCTACGCTGCAAGTTGCAGACACTACTGTGTTGTTGTTGTGCTGTGCTGACTGCAGCGCTGTGGGGCCTCCAGACAGGATGAAGTGCTCATGTGGAGATTTCAGCCTCTCTCAGCAGCCTGACTGGCTCCCACTCCGCACACCTCATCTGGATTTAGGTTACTGCCCAGCGCCCAGAGGTCAGCCGCCCTCCTCCACGGACCTCCCCCTCCCTCATTGAGACATGCACATCGCATTAGGCCGCATTCCTCCCCTGCTGTTGTAAACAAGAAAAGCTGTGTGCTGGGATTTTGCACTCAGATTTCCCGACTTACTTTTGTTTCAGTTCAGTGTTTCATATTTGCAGGCGGGACAGAAAACTAGGCCACTTTTTTCCTTTTTCCCCTCGCTCTCTGACAGTAGTGATCCACTGTCATCACTGCCCAGAGCAGATCTTCATCTGGGTCGTCTGCTTTGAGTACTATGCACTGTAATAAGTGGCCATACCATATTGTCATGAGCACAGGCAGCTTAACAGCACATTTCAGTAGAACAGCAGATATGGCAGACTGTTCCCCACTTCAGCTTGTGTAAATTCATCCTGGTCCCCCTCTTGTCGGTAGTCTGGAACTAATTAGCTTACTCAAAGCGCCCAAACCAAGGCAGCCTTACTAAAGGCCATTTTAGGGAATGTTGTTTGGACACGTAATAATGTTCTTTTAACTACGTCTCGTATCTGAACATCAGTGAATGCAAGTCGGCCAGACAGTAACAAGAACAAACAGGCGTTTGTGTGTGTGTCTCTTTCTCTTTGTGTATATAGCCTGCTGGAAGACTGCGGGATGTGCGTGTGGCGTTTAGCCTTCTGATTAATGTGCAACGCACTGGACTCAGAATGTCCTTCTCTATTGATGCTGTCTGACTAAACACATTGCAATGGTATGCTCACAGCCTGCTACTGTAGTCTTTTTCAATGGTGCCGTTTTCTCCTTCCGTCTGTTCACCCTCAAGGTGTGTCTTGGGTTTCCCTTCTTTTCTGCGGTTTACTACTAGATATATAGCCAGGTGACTCAATGCTCAGGATGTCTGCCTGGCCATAGCTCTTCCGGGGGAAGCTTGCAGCGCGCTTGCAGTGGGCTGACTGACCCACTGTTTCTCAGCCTAAGGAAATGTCATGTCCAGTCATGCACGCATGGACGTGCGGTGCTCTTAAATAGCTTCCCGACTGACAACGCTCATTTGAGCACTGCTGGATGGGAATGTATTTTTAAAAGGCCCGCAGCGCTTGTGCTGCTTTGGCGACCTTACAAAATGGCTCCCTTTAGTGTAATCTGCATGGCACCACTCGAGGATTTTTGAGCGGCAGAGAAAGAGAGTTTGAGGAAGGAATGAGGAAAGAGGGCAGAAGATAACCCTGCAAAAAGCTCATGGATATTTCATTGGTGCTGGGGGGCCTAGTGGCTTGTGTTTCAGCCCCAGCGTTTGCCGGGGCTTAACATGGCTGTGTGGGATCCGGCCCATCTCATATCCGCACAGTCTTCCTGATGCTGTAACTCAAACCTGGGCTGCATATGAGGGACTGGGGCGCATGCGAGTGAGAGAACGTCTCTGAGTCTGAGAGAGATAGCAGAGGAGCAGAGCGGATGAGGCCCATTTGAGAAGGCAGCTTTCCCCAGCCACTGGTCATTGCTGGGTTTGGCCTTGTCATTCATGTACAGCCTCACTGGACTGATAAGGTTGCAGAAGCCAGCACTACAGGGATAGGGGGATTACTCTCTCTGCTCAACCAGTAGACCTGACTTATCTGTTCTCCCTCTGCACAGAGACTCAAAGGCGCTGCTGTTCTAACTGTTGCTGTGCTTATATTGATAAAGCAAAGAGGTTAAAGGGCTTTAAGGGGCTGTCCCTGTGTTGAAATCCATATTTCTTTCCCTTGCAACCATGTAATGCTTTAGCCCATTTATCATTTACAATGTATAACTTTAGATGCACGTCCCATGTCTTTATATTTTTTTATTATTATTTTTTTCCCCCTCCTTTTCCCTGAATGACTTTCATGTTTGTTTAAAGATATGGTCAGTCTGCTAGATAACAGCTAGGCACTAGGGCTGAGCGGTATATCAAGTTTTTAAGATGGGGATTTTTAGGGATTTCACAGTCTGATTACAAAGATCAGTATCATTCAGATCAAGACGTTTTACTGCCTGGTGTTGGAGCAGGAACATTTTATTCAGCGTGAAACTAAGTATGATCCTTCGTTGTATGCCTGTAATCACACTGGTGTCATTATGGCAGGATGGGGCTAAAAATGTGTTAAAACATTTTTACATTGGAGAAAATAAGTCCAACAACCATAGTATTATTTATGAAAACTCAAGCTGTGGATCAAAACTCGATATCGATTTGTGTTCAA
Source organism: Prochilodus magdalenae (assembly GCA_024036415.1). NCBI lineage: Eukaryota > Metazoa > Chordata > Actinopteri > Characiformes > Prochilodontidae > Prochilodus > Prochilodus magdalenae. The sequence goes on along the minus strand of JAMWET010005077.1, from coordinate 938,296 downwards.
GGGCAATACAACTTGATCGGACATCCATATTTGATATTGGACGAGACAATGCAGATTATATTAATATAGTTAGGATGTTGGGTTGAATACATGAGCCAGTTCTTCCATAAAGCTCGACCAGTTCTTAAAAAGTACCCCCTCCGCTCCCTCGACCCAACCCAACCCACTGTCCACCCAGTGGTATTTTCTGTTTCTGTTACTGGCTTCCTGCCTGGTTTTACATGATCTAAATTGACAGGATGTTTTAATGCCAGTAACTCACTATCACTTCTTGAGGTGCAAAGTGGTATTACAAGACAGGATGGGCTTGAGCTATCTGGTTAGCATGCTAAGTTAAGTAGATATCTTTGACATACTGTAAAAGCAAGGGCTGGAGGATTAATAGATTTTATATGGAAATCTATTTAAAAGTTCTGCCAGTTTTATTATTTTTAGGCTATTATATGCATTATTATGATTATTATTATTATTATTATTATTATTATAGGCTGTATATCAAAACTTTTATCTTGAATAGAGAATGTTAACAATGTCAGAGCTTGTTAACTGCCTGTAAATGAGTTGGACTAAGTAGAGACAGCCAAACAACTAAATGTTTAACTAAATCACAACTACAACTAACTGAAAAAGAGAATGCTTTGGTCCTACTGATCAAATAACTGGCCTGGATTTAATAATTACAAATGGCAATCGCACTACTGATTTAAAAATATCGCAATTGGTCATTCTTACTAAATCGTTCAGCTCTAGTCAAAACTGTTATTTCTTCACATTCTAACGATTATTGTAGATGCTTTTGAAATGTTTCAAACTATATCTTACAAATTAGACCTTCAGACAGGAGGGCCCATTAGTGAAATCAGGTAGCATTGTAGTGGAGCACATGCCTGCAGAAACTGTAGCCCATGTTAAGTACCAGGGATCTAAGCTGTCACCTAATAAACTAAGCCCTTCCTGTTTCCCTAGGGGAAATTTGAGTTGTTTGACAAAGTTAGGGAACATGACCCTAGATTGGAATGGAAGTCTCGGCCAAACCTCCCCGGCGTTTGCCTGCAGCAGCATAGCTGCCCAGACACTACGTAGTGACTCGCAATAAAGATCAGCAGGCTAAATTTAGAGCAGAAGGCTGTAAGTTACAGTGTGGTGGTCGATGGCTATGAGAGTGCATGAGTGGCCAGGCTTCCAGCTGGGGCTGAACTGCTGTTTCTGTGCGCTGGTCTCTGCAGGCTAATCCAGCGTAATGAAATGGTTAAATCTGATCTCCCATGCCTGATAACACCAAGGCAGACTGTTTGGCCTCCTCTCAAAAAGGCTTAATGAAAGCAGATGGGGAAGAATGTTTGGACAGCCCTGCAGGCCTCTGGACACATGATGACCAAATAATACTCTACTTTTCTCACATGTGCATGAGCTGTTTGTGTGTGCGTGTGTGTTTGCATGTGAGTGTGTGCATTTCGGCGGCACTAACTTGGAACATGTTGTCCATGTTTGCTTAGCCATTCGTTCACCAAGAAGACAGGAGTAAAGCAACAAGAAGAGCTCTGTTTAAAGTCCCAGCTGCAGACTGTTCTGCCTGCCCTAAAAACTTGCTTGGAGGAATGTTGCCAGATGTTCGAGGGTACTGGACAATATCTTGTGCGTCCCTGTTAGTGGTCTTGATCTCCCACCCCCTGATGACTTCATTGAACTGAAGCTTATGTATAATATGAAACTTCCATACTAGCACAAAAATGTTGCCTTGAATAAAAAAAAACATACATCAATAAAAATGAAATTTTTTTTTCTGACAAAACTTAGAAAAATCTAGGAAAAATATATTAAGATATTCTTAAGGTTGTTTGCATAAGCTGTAATTTAAAGAAGACCAGCATGGAACCTCTGTCATTTTAGGTCCTCTGTTGCCTGAGGTTGCCACCGAGCAGCAGAAAAGAAGCATTTTTCTCAAAACATTATGCATTAATATACTCTGTAGTAGGATTGCACCGATATGGTAATATGGGCTGATGCCAGAATCTGAGGTTTGTTTTTTTTTTTTTTGGTTAGAACTGATGCTGATACCAGTGTACACACACATACACATTTTTATAAAATAGAAATTCTGAGATTATATCTACCTGGGTTAGCATTTCAGAGAAATGTAACGTTAATTACTGTAGGATTATAAATGCTTAAAGAAACATGATTAAGAAGCTTTTATGTCAGCATAGTAGACTCAACGCTCAAGTCTGGTGCTGTTTTAAAAATGAGTTAATTCAGGCAGTTGTTTCTGTAGGCGTGACTGGTCCCAACGGAATGGGCATTACAAAAAAATGTATGAAGTGTTTTTAGAAGTTGGCATTGTAGCATAGCATTGCTAAATGTCCTGCTCTTCCAGAGTATAGGTTAATAAGACATGTCACCAAATATACAGGTTTGAAATATCTGTGTAGTGTAAACGTTTAAGGACAGTATTGTTTTTTTTTTTGTTTGTTTTTTTTTTCCCCTTTATCTACTGAAATCCATTTGTTTCTTATATCATCATGCATCCCTATAATGAACCCTAGTATTACCAGACTTGTAGGTTAGGTGTGTGGCATTGTGTGGTTTTGGAAAGTATGTCCAACTTTAGATTAATACTGAAACCACATTTTTGAACGTTCTGCATGTCTGTAAGAGAAGTCGCGTTAAAGTAACAAGGTTTGTTGGAGCGTGTTTGTGATTTTTAGCAGCTCTATTTTCAGAAGTTACTAAGGAACAGAGGGTTATATTTTTAGAGAGTTAGTTTAGTTCTTTTTTTCCCTGCCAAATAAATAGTGTTTATTGATGTAGTTGTTGCATTATGACCAAGTATTCTTGCTTTTTGGGCAGCCCTGTATTGTGCTGGACTCTTCAGATTTATATTGCATGAGCTGCCACTTATCTATGAAATGGGTCTGTTTTCTGACTCATTAGATCATTTTTGATGATGGGGAAAGTGTTGCAGAAAGAGAGGAACGAGAGGCATGTGAAGGATGCACCCCTTCCGGCAACATTGTTATTGACGTTTTGATTCTGACCTTTGGCATCCACCTTACTGGCATTAACTCTAGAGATCCGCCAGCCCTGACTGTCTGATAAAACCTCCCTCTTGTTGCAAAGTTTCTGCCGCCTTTGTTTCCATGGCTACAGATGTGGTAAGCCGAGCATGGGAGCTAGGGGTGACTTTTCTGACGGAGTCTTTGAAATAGCAGGTATATGTTTTTTTCCTGTTTCTTCCTGGCTTCTTAACTGGAGGGCAGGGACAGGGCTTAATCATACCAGTGGACTTTGATCTCACATTCATTACTTATGCAGTGTGGCTCTTCTAGTTATTCCACCAGTTCCCTCAGTAACCATTATTGGGTGTTGATGGACTGCCTGGTGGCCACAAGAGAGATGGAATGTGGAATCTTCTCTCTCACTGTCACACACTCCCCCTCTCTCCCGTGTGTGTGTGTGTGTGTGTGTGTGTGTGTCTCTCTCTCTCTCTCTCTCTCTCTGGCTCTCTCGCTCTTTCTCTCTGGCTCTCTCTCTCTCTCTCTCTCTCTCTCTCTCTCTCTCTCTCTCTCTCTCTCTCTCTCTCTGGCTCTCTCGCTCTTTCTCTCTGGCTCTCTCTCTCTCTCTCTCTCTCTCTCTCTCTCTCTGGCTCTCTCTCTCTGGCTCTCTCTCTCTCGTCTCCTGCTCTCCCACACATGCTGTGATGAAGCTCCAGTCTAATGAGGTGTTCCCTACAGTGAGGGCTGTAAAAGGTGGGGGAGGTGAAGGTGTGTGGTGTCAAGCCTGCCGCAGCATCTACTGTGTTTGTTACACTCTCCTCTTTCCATTTCCACAGTAACACTGCTGTGGCATTTTAGCACGGCTCCCACCCCCACCTTGAGCGTCCCATCGTCAGGGTTATAAATTGGACCCAAGGCCAAAGCTGTACATGGACCTTTTAATTAGCAGCTGCTGTTGTTGCATGATTAGCATTCAGCAGCAGCACAGCCTCCTAACAGTCTTGCTCCTCATTTGAATCACAGATAGAACTTTCTCGCTTCATAGTCTTATATGGCTGTAACATTAAACAAGGTAAAGCCCCATACAGAGGAAGAGGCGAGCTACTACTTTCCCACTACCTTTTGCTACGCCAGCCATGCCAGCTCCATCAAAGATGACTTTTGTGCCTGCCTTTGATATAAGCATGAAGCTCAGACCTGAGGGATGAGCCTTCTGCTGTCATTATCCACCTTCTGTGTCCTCTCATCAAACGGGACATTTTATACTGCACTCTACAAAGACTGATGACTGCTCAAGATTTTACATGGTGTTTCCACATCAGAGTGTCTGAGTGGAGTGAAGCGATAGATGTCCCCCACTCCTCGCTCAGAGGTTTTGTAATCCTTCCATGCCAACTCCATGATAGGTTTTCCTCAATCGCTTCACACTTACACATCAGAGAAAACCTGCTCTATCTAATATCCTTAAAGGGAAACCTGTTTGCATTGTTAAAATGTATATGTGTTAAACCCGTTTTAGTATTAAAATATGACGTATATACCAAATAGGAATATGGCAGGGGAAAAAAGGCAAAAATAGGCTAAAGTCTTCTACATTTAGGCCACCCTTGTCATGTTTTTGCCTTATTACCCAGCTTCAAGGTAAACATTCCAGTTTGTAATACTGTGTTAATAGTGTAGTTCATTTAATAGTTTTTGCATATTTCATGCTGATAAAAATAAAATCAGAGTGGAAGATCTCTTGATGCCCTTGAACATAGTGTTTTTTGTATACATGATTTAGAAGGTAGCCAAGATGTTTCATGGTTGATAAAGCGTTCTGCCAAATGAGTAATAATGCTTGTGTATATATATATCATTAATGTTAACTAGATTACTAGTAAATGCATTTTTTGTACCGTAATGATGATTTTATTGAACATAAGAATCTCTAGATGCAGTCATAGGATCTAAACCTTTGTGCTCTTTTGATAGAGAGCATAGTCTTGAGGTTAGGAGACACTCTTGTGTGTTTGGTTAAATTAAGCTTTTTGTTTGTGTGCTTGTTTCTGTGTGTGTGTGTGCTTGTTTCTGTGTGTGTGTGTGTGTGTGTGTGTGTGTGTGTGTGTGTGTGTGTGTGTGTGTGTGTGTGTGTGTGTGTGTGTGTGTGTGTGTGTGTGTGTTCTGTTTTGGGCATTTATATGATAAATATCCACTTAGCCGCTACTGACAGATGTCTTTACACAAACATACCAACTGGTGATTAATTCAACACCTAAACCAAACAGATTTAAACCTTTGCTTGTTTTTGTAGTTCCATATTGCTCAAAGCACAGTTTCACAGTACACAGTATTGTGTAAAAGTTGTTTCATCTTGTTTCACACGTAGCTACAAGGAATTGTGCAACACCTTATTGTAGCTGTTAAGTCTGGTTTCAGCAGATGCTTCACATTTAACAAGAAGTAACCATGATGAAACTGAAACTATGCTATAATGCAGGGGTGTCCAGTTTTATCCGCAAAGAGCTGGTCTGCCTGCAGGTTTTCATTCCAGTCAAGTAACAGCCCACCTGAACAGCCATTTGAAGACTCAGGACCAACAAATTAAACAAGTGGAATCAGGTGTGCTGCTGCTTGACTGGAATGAAAACCTGCAGCCACACCAGCCCTCTGCAGATGAGACTGTACGCCCTGGTATGGATCAAGAGACATTATTTGTCAGCAGCGTGAGCTATTGGTTGTTATTCCAGCTGTCTCAAACTGCTGGCTTTTCGTCTCACCTGGTGTGTGCATTATGTCCTTTCAGATAAACAACAATGAAAATAAGTACATGGAGAGACCCAAAAAGCCCACACTACGTAACCATGGCTTTTTGGTGAACTAATGAAGATGGTGACATGTTGCATTATTTTAGTTAGGGATTGCGGAATGGGTAATTTGTGGAAAGAGTAGTGCACGGTAATCAGCAGCATCTTTGTGTAAATGTGTTCTTGGCTTCTCTGCTGAGAGATCAGATGTTTATGAACAGTCATGTTGGCCAGTGCCCATTGTATGGTGAGCTCGTATGGCATCCATAAATTTGTAAAGCAAACTGGCAGCCGAAGAAGGTCCTTAACAGAGAGGACACTGCTGATGTGTGTGTTTGTCCACCTACATGGTGACGAGGCCTCCGCTGTCCACTGGAGCATTTCTTCAGAGTCAGCATTGTCATGGTACAATGAGGAATACAGACGATTCTTCACTGTCCTGTGACACTCAGTCATGCACGTTCTTCCTGATGTCTGCACTTTATTTAGTGTTAGTAATATATAAACTACTGCTTGGCAATTTTTAAATAATCGCCTGTTTACTTAAACTGACGGTGTTAACTTACACAATTATGTTACATTGCTCACCTTGCAATAAACCGAATTTAAATTTTGTTGTTTTATCTGTTAAGGCAAATAAAGGTGTGTAAGGCTTAAAACCCAAATTTTTGTTTGCTAAGCTCTGCAACAGTTTGGGTTCTGACATTGTAACATTAAAAAAAAAAAATTGGATCAGTTGGTTTCACACTGCAATGGCAAAAGTTGCAAAATTATATGTTGGTGGTAATTTGTTAGCATGGGTCATTTACTGGAAATTTTGAAATTCACACTGGACACAGTCAAAGAAATAACTCTACTGGATTTTTGCTTGTTTATTAATATGGTTGTGCGTTTGCATTAACAATTCAAGTCAATGAAATGGTGACCTGTGTGACAAAGATATTGATTCGCTGTGTGCGAGATTAATTTGAAAGCAGAGCATGATGTGTGATTTGTGTTCTATTTAGTTTGACTACAGGTGGAGTGTGAAAACCTAAACGAACACTGAAAGTATGTTTGAAACTTGCCCTGGGGTTTTAGGAACATTTAAAGTTGTTACTTCTAAAAAAGCATCTGACTAGTAGTGTAATATATCTGTAGAGGGCATTTTGTACAACTATTGGAGATCGAGTTGTTTCCCTCTTTGATTGGAAACTACTAAGTATTAGCAACTAGGCAGCAGAATTGGGCAGTAAGGCAAAAAAAAGTGTACCATCGTTGTATGATTTTTGTGTTGTATGATTATTATATTTTTATATATATCACTTTAATTTTTTTTTGGGGGGGGGAGTCCACAGTTATATCATTAAAGCTGAATTGATGTTGGTTAATTGCTGATGATGTAATTAATAAAACCTCAGGTGAAGGAAGGAATCTGGCTTTAAAAGTCGGCAAGTAAGCCGAAGCCCACAGTTCACTAGAGCATGATGTGCCCTATTGAATGAATCCCCGGATCGCGTTGCTAGCCTTCAGGGAACCAGAGATATAGCTCATGGAGATACCTTGTTAAGATGCTCACACACTGCAGAGGTCTGGCGAGTTAGAGAAATTTAAAGCAGAGTTACTCAGGAATAAGAGTAACCTTTTAAAGTTTACAGGATGTTAATGCTCCTCTTTAACAGTCTTCGGCCAGACAGAGATGATGACACTCATTATGTGATCTTTTAAAGCATTGTCGAATGGCGGGGACATGGACTCATAATTCATCAAACAAAATGAAAGCATCTTTTTTTTGAACAGTAAACGGGCCTACTATATGCATCATGTTTTTGTTTTTCTAAGATTTGATAAGTCAGAGCAGACAAAATGGAACATGCAGTACCACATGTTTAAAATATAATATTGATGACAATAATAATAAAAATAATAAACCTACAACCTCAGTATTTCACAAACTACACAGCATTACATCCAATAAAATAGGCATAATTATGTTTCTTTGTAATGAAATGTAGTAAGTTAGTGATCTTTAAGCTCTGATGGTCTCCATTAAAATACCCACGTGATATCCCAGAAAAGTGTATTGTATGCCATTCATCACTGTCATTTTATTTTGATAAAAATGCAAGCGACCATCTATGTGCACATGTTACAGGTCTACCATTTAAAAAAAAAAAAAAAGAAAAAAAAACAAACAGGCCCTTGTAATTAAACAATAGAAAGACTCATAGTTGTGACCAACGATGTTGGAGCGTGACCAAACAGGTCACTTGCTTATTTTCAGTCCAACAAAAACTAGTTCATCAGGAAACACTGAAAATAATCATGATGTGTTTCACTTAACCTTTATGATTAATAGGTATCTGGAAACTCAGTCCTGATAATTTCTTTACTGTGTTATTTCTTACTGTACACATTGTACGTTCTGATAAGTATCACTAAGCTGACCACACCTGATCCTTCTCACAACTGTGCCTAACATAGGCTGGCACGATTTTCCTTTCTGGTCTGAACTGGCAGTACATTACTACTCAATACAGAGTGTTGAAAGGATCTTGAAGCTCTATTTGACCAAATATTCAGTGAGCTTTGATATGTTCCCCATTATGTGCTGCCAGGGGATAAACCAGGAAAGATCTCTCAGACTGATGGCTTATGTTTTAAGATATTCAGGGAGAGTTGCTGAAAAGATATACAGACTGAGACAGGATGGTGACTGTTCATTTTGTTCAGTTGGGGTGCTGGGACAGCCTGAGGTCACTCCTGTGGGCTTCTGGGTGAATGTACTGATCTCTCCCAACAGTCTGAGGAAAGCTGCTTGTCTGGACACACTCCCTAAATGCCCACACACAGAGAACAGCATTTATATCTAAACCATGAAATTCTCTTGTTTAGCCGAGGGCTGGATATTGTCAGCAAATTTGCAGTATGTCACGATGTGATACAGTGGCAAAACGCACCATAGCGTGTGTGTGTGTGTGTGTGTGTGTGTGTGTGTGTGTGTGTGTGTGTGTGTGTGTGTGGCACTACAGCACTACAACGTAAAGCTTTAAAAACACAGAACCAGAATGCTAAATTCTAATCAGAACAGGCTACAATGCATCACTCACTACAAATATAAACTAAAATGCATCTGTGAAAGTGAAACCAAATCTGTCTAACAAGAACCATACATGCCATAGCAGTTAACAAATCACTTTCTTATTTCATTTCTGTGTAATTCAGTCTTTATATGTGCACAGTTCAGAGTGACTGCGTTGGGATGGTTAATTTTAGAGAAGCTTACTGACTCTGATCACTTAATAGTGGTGGTGATGGGAGCCAGGGTTCAGGGGTCACAGGTCAACATTTTAAATAAGCTGCTTTATTTGTTATTTAAAAACCGTTAGCAAACCTCCACAAGTTTTATATGTAATGTTGATGGTAAATTGGTGGCAAGTCTGGGGGGGGGGTGGGATTTTTCAGAGACTATTTTGCTTTTTAACTCCCAGTATGCAGCATGCAGCTTGTGTTTTAAAAAATCATTTAAGTCCAAAAGATTGAACTATGTAGATGTTCTGAAAAATCCTTGGAGTTCGCCTTTAAGGCCATTCTTTTATACACACCACAGCAGATAATAAACTAATGAATCTTAGTTAATGATGAACTAATGAACTAATATGTTTCTTTCTCCTGAACATGCAATTTTTTTTTTTTTAAATACAAATAATAAGAAATAATAACTAGAGTATGTTACCACATGCTGGATGCTGTCAAGTGTTGTACTCCCAGTCATCTGTTCCATGTGAGCATACACAAGCATAGAAGTACATTCAACATTGATACAGCCATTATTATATACATGTATTGCCACAAGCTTATGCATGATATTTTGACCGCGACCACAGTACGGGTCATGGTTTTTGTTTTTAATATTTGTATACACAATATTGAAGTTTTCAGACATGTTGTGACTAGAATGCACTGAACACTAAAGTGTTTGTTAATTTAATGATAAATGGCTTTCTGTTTTTCTTTCAGTATTATGTGCCAAGAATCTAGCAAAGAAAGACTTCTTTCGTAAGTACTCTTCATGCTTGCTTTCTTGTTCCTCTGTTCCACATAGATTAATGTTTGCCACAGCTTTGTAGATGTTTGTTTTCTTCTCAGACGCTCAGCAACAAAGTGCAGCTGAACGTTTGCGTTTCTTGCCAGTCGGCCTTTTCGGACTGTATCGCGTTTATTATCCTGAAAACTCCAAATGATGTTGATGAAGAGCTCTCAGAACCGCCCAGCACTGGCCGGTTTATTCCATCAGCTGGGGAATTCACCTCCTCTTTCACTAGCTCCAAATCACATTCCACCCACAGATATTTGGGCACGCAGCACTAGGCTTGAAACTCACTGTACTGAAATCAGTCAGAGCTACACAGAGTAACAACACTGCTCTGGGTAACAGACATGACTGTCTGTCCCACTGCCCTCAACCATTCATGGCCCACATATTATGCTAATGACTGAAGTGTGAGTGCGTCATATTCAGCCCACATCCATAGGGCTGGCTTTTCAAGTCATTACACTGAGCTCTGGAATGACGGCAGCTAATCAATGATAAAGTGTGTGTAAAAGAGATAGACAAAGTGTGACTACAGCAGTGACGGATCTGTGTAGTGACTGTATCTCAGATCTATGTAGTGACTGTATCTCAGCTCAGAGTTATTTCCTTATAGGCAAGCTGAGTATTTCTCCAGCTCATAATTTATGATTAGTTTGTATTCTCCCTTCTCATCTGTAATAATTGGAGAGCTCTAAAGCATTTGATGGGCATGAGGATCACGAAGCAATGGTAAATCGAGGCCATAAAATGACATGTAATACCCAGCTGAATTTTCACACAGTGAAGGCGTTCCCCATTTTGCCTTGCTCCACTGCAATAGATAGCGGCTCTTTTTGTCCTCAGTTTTAATCCTTCAGCAACAATGGTTTCTCTTGCAGGGTTGCCTGACCCTTTCGCCAAAGTCGTCGTTGATGGCTCGGGTCAATGCCACTCCACAGACACAGTTAAGAGCACATTGGACCCTAAGTGGAACCAGCATTATGATTTGTAAGTATTATCTTTAAATTTTGGTTTAGCCATTCCTCATTATTATTATTATTATTATTATTATTATTATTATTATTATTATTAAAGCTGTCAATTTGAACCTGTTAATAATGCCTTAACATGATGAATTATTAACCACCATAAATTTTAAAACTGTTAATACATTTTTCTAGTTTAACTCTTACAGCAGTGCTGGCTAAAGCAAAGATCAGCTGCACACTTACCTTGTCCTGCTATGATAAAATCTGATGGTTGCCCTCTTGCTGAAATACGACTCTTGTATGGCTATTAAAACAGTACTTTTGACAGACTGATCAGGGAGTAAGAGACCTGTTTGAATGAGAAACGCAAAAGAGGAGTTAAAGCATGTGACTGTACATGATAAACTAGTCCTTATGCATGAATAAAATAAAATGCAGTGCTTTTTAAATTATGGACAAATATCGTTGGGCTCAAATGTGTTTAACTGCTGATAACTGTTGATTCATTATTTTGTGCAGTCTTATTTTATAATGGTATTTTTTATTTGTGTAATTTTAGATATATTGGTAAGACAGATTCCATCACAATTAGTGTATGGAACCATAAAAAGATCCATAAGAAGCAGGGAGCTGGCTTTCTGGGCTGTGTGAGGCTCCTGTCCAACGCCATCAGCAGACTCAAGGATACAGGCTGTAAGTGACCTTCACACTACATACGCTCAGTAGTGCAGTAAAAGACCCACAATGAAGACATATGGACCATTTGTCTTTCTTGTCAACTTGTTTTGAGAACTGACCTTTTGGATGTCTGTCATCTCAACAGACCAGCGTTTGGATTTATGCAAGCTGAATGCCTCCGACAGCGATGCTGTGCGAGGGCAGATAGTTGGTACGTAGAAATTAAGCATGGAACTGTTTTTGAGGATTCTGCCTTGCGTTCTGAAACACCGTAAACTCAAATTATGTCCATCTATGTCTCTTGAATGTTCTGTTTTAGTGAGCCTCCAGACCAGAGACAGGATTGGCAGTGGTGGCCCTGTGGTAGACTGTAGAGGACTTTTAGAAAATGAAGGGTGAGTGGGAGCTCTGCAGCAGTCCTTTTATTTTTTTTTATTTTTTATTTTTTTCTTCTCCTTTGAGGGAGACAGTTTGATCAGCGCTGCCCCCTGCTGGCAAGCTTAAATGCATCTTCACTAACAATTCATGTATTAATGGAGGTAGAGTGATGGAAGCCATGGTTTTTAGGGGGTATTTATACTGTGCTGCTTATGTGTGTACCTCAGACCAGTGTTTGAGGACTCTGGACCAGGACGGCCTCTCAGCTGTTTTATGGAGGAACCTCTGCCCTACACAGACCCCACGGGGGCTGCTGGCGGAGGCAGCTGCCGTGCCCTGGAGTCACCCAATCAGGAGCAGAGACTCCAAGCACAACGAATTAGAAATCAGGAGTCTAGAAGTCACTCGCACACCCCACAGAACCGGCCACACGGACACCAGTCACCTGACCTGCCTGAAGGCTATGGTAACTTTGAGTTTCTGCAGCTTACTTTTGAGAAGCTGTTTTGTTCTTTCTCTCTTTGCTCTGTGTAATTAAACCAGCCTCAGCTGCACGTGCCACCAACAGCTTGTTGAAGTGTGACTATAGTGCAGCGAGGTGTGGAGACATAAGCCAAACAAGGTGCCCAGCCTGCATTGAGGTGACCATATTAAGATTCTTTGGAGGGTAGCTAACAGCTGAACCTTCTGCTGTGATCAGCTGTAATTAAGCCTCAGGCTGGGCGCAAGGCATGATCTCTGTTAGCTTGGGCCTTAAGAGAACTGACCCTGCTATGATGCCTCGTCTTAACAACCTGGGACTCATCTGCTACCTTTATTCTCCCATTACAGAGCAGAGGACCACAGTGCAGGGCCAGGTCTATTTTCTACACACACAGACTGGCGTGAGCACTTGGCATGACCCCAGAATACCACGGTAGGTTAAAACCCCTTAAAGTCTTTCACAAAACTAATCGGCACATTTCTTCTCATTCAAAGTTACACATTTATTATTGACCAACTTACTTAATAATCATTCTAACATGATGACCAGTGTCGTTTTGTCTGTAATCATCGGACTGTGTAGTTTACCTGAAAATAGAAGATATTAAGAAAAGATGTGAAAAGGTCAGAAAAGAACAAATTTGTTAAATGGTGGAGATTGAAACGGCAAGCTGATCAGTCACCTTGCCCCTGCAGGGATCTGAACAGTGTGAGCTGTGAGGAGCTGGGCCCTCTGCCGCCTGGCTGGGAGATCAGGAGCACAGTATCAGGAAGAATTTATTTTGTCGACCACAATAACAGAACCACACAATTCACAGACCCCAGATTACACCACATCATGAGGTAAGCGCCACCCCACAGGATTTACACTTGCATGTTTGTCTTTTTGACTCTGCTTGTAACATCTGATTACTGACCCCTCTTAACGATCCCTCATTAAATTACGTTTATCATTTATTACAATCAGCACTTACCCCTGAGTAATTTGAGACTCAAATTAAGATAATGGCTTGCTTGCATTTGGATGTATTAATTTTGATTTACATTATAACAGTTAATTTGATTGTGCTGTAGATGTGAAAATTCGACCCAGGTGGTGTGTCATAAACATTTAAAAATGTAATATTCATGTGTAGACTAATCAGTGATGTATTTGCCTGCATAACAGCCAGCACTCTCAGGTGAAGGAGTCAAGCCAGGCTCTGCCAGTGCAGATGGAAGTTCCTGTGGAAGAAGGTGAGGGAGAGTTGCCTGTGCGTTATGAGAGAGATCTGGTCCAAAAGCTTAAGGTCCTGCGCCATGAGCTGTCCCTGCAGCAGCCTCAGGCTGGACATTGCCGCATAGAGGTGTCGCGTGAGGAGATCTTTGAGGTACAACATGGCTTTCTACACCATTGCTGACTAAAGTCTAGAAAAGTTCACTTAGATTGCAATGTATTGGAGCTGAGTTAATGTCAGTGGAACAATGCTGTTTGTCTCACAGGAGTCGTATAGGCAGATCATGAAGATGAGGCCCAAGGACCTGAAGAAGCGACTAATGGTTAAATTCCGTGGAGAAGAGGGCTTGGATTATGGTGGAGTAGCAAGGTGTGAGACCTGTTAATGGCTTGAATATCCCAATATTAAACACTTGCATTGTATTAGCACCTAAACTTTCACGTCAGCATGCTATATTTCCATTTCATTAACGGAAAATGAAAATGCAGGGTAGGGGTATAGGAAATGCACTACGTAGCTGCTTTGCATGCGACACTTAAGTCTTCAGCATACAATGTGTGTGCTTCTTCGTTTGGAAAGCCTTCTCTTTCCTTGAGTCCTCCAAACAAGCCATCAACTGGAGTTTTGAGATCTTGCTATAGCCTTGGTTTCTGTGTTGTTTTTTTTTATTTTTTTTATTTATTTTTTTTCTTCTTTCTTTCCCAGCTTAATAGTGACCTCTAGCATCTGCCAGGTTTCCTCCTTTAGACCAGTTAAACAAAATGAGTAAATGGTTTGGTTCTGTCTTGGCCAAGCCCATTAAGAAAAAGACAGAAAATTCATCATCTTGCAGGTGCTCTGATGTCTGTTCCTGAGATGCGACAGGAGGATTAGATTTGGAAGCTGTTGCAATGAACCACAAATGCATCTGTGATACATCTGTGTTTGAATTCCTATGTTTTTCTTTCCAGGGAGTGGTTGTATCTTCTATGTCATGAGATGCTAAATCCATACTATGGCTTATTCCAGTACTCCACAGACAACATTTACACATTGCAGATCAACCCAGACTCATCAATCAACCCTGTGAGTTATGCAACCTCCTTTGGCAGTGTTATTATCCTGAACGTCATTGCCTCTCTGCAAATCACTTTGTTGGGGAAAAGGTTAAACAAATAAAGGGTCAACTCTGGGATTTCCAGCTTTTGGAAGTTATGTGTTTCAGACATGTGACTGCAAGCCTTTTAATACTGGACCCTGTGCTAAGTCTCATGCTATGTTTCAGGACCACTTGTCTTATTTCCATTTTGTGGGACGGATCATGGGCCTGGCGGTGTTTCATGGGCACTACATCAATGGAGGTTTCACATTGCCCTTCTACAAACAGCTCTTGGGGAAGCCCATTCAGTTGTCTGACTTGGAGACTGTGGACCCTGAGCTCCACAAGAGCCTTGTGTGGATTCTGTGAGTGACGCCACTCTGACCATGCTGGTTTTAAACCATTCCACTTAATGTATTTACAAATGTATTTCCTATTCGACTTAACAATAAATGATGTGAAGCATTTTTATGTCTTCATATTTTCCTTTATTGTGGCTGTAATTTAAAAAGGTTTGTTAGATGCATAACGGGTGAGGGCATAGACTTGTTTGTGCTTGAGTTGGGAATTAAAAGCTGAATCACTATTCTCTGGCTTTAAAGAAGTTCTTCAATGCCTGTTTTTCTTTTGTTCTGCAGAGAGAATGATATCACCTCTGTTTTGGATCATACATTCTGCGTAGAACACAATGCTTTTGGCAAATTCCTGCAGCATGAACTGAAGCCCAATGGCAGAAACATCTCCGTCACGGAGGAGAATAAGAAAGAATATGTGAGGTATGGCAAAGATGTAGCCTTTGTGATCTAAGATGCAGCTATAATTCCACTCCTGTTCGTCTATCTTTCTGTCTGTCAGAAGCATATCTTCCAGCAGAGGGCAGCACTATGGAGGAGCTTGGCAGTGATTTGATGTTTTTTCCGCTGTCAGCATGTTTAAGTAATCTAGGTCTTATAAGCTCCTGATAGAGTCTTTATTGTGAGCGATCCATAAATTGTGCCCAGGCTGACGGTTTGACTGTCTGTCTGCTGTGCTGCAGTCGCCTAATATAAGTTTTCTCTTTATTATTGTTTATTTAGACTTTATGTAAACTGGAGGTTCATGCGGGGCATTGAGGCCCAGTTCCTTGCTCTGCAGAAGGGGTTCAATGAGCTCATCCCACAACACCTGCTCAAGCCTTTTGACAACAAGGAACTTGAGGTACTGAGTCTGTACTAAAACACTGAAATGACTATGTAACACTTTGTAAAATCTTTGACACTTTCGGTCGGTAAAACCTGGTGTTTGCTTTTTGCAGCTGATCATTGGAGGCCTAGGAAAGATTGATCTGAATGACTGGAAGGCAAATACGCGGCTGAAGCACTGTGTGGCTGACAGTAACATAGTGAAGTGGTTCTGGCAGGCCGTGGAGTCGTTTGATGAGGAAAGGAGGGGAAGGCTACTTCAGTTTGTCACCGGTTCAACACGCGTCCCCCTGCAAGGCTTCAAAGCACTGCAAGGTGGCTAAGAGATGAGCCATGCACACCCATCACACACCTAGTGCCTTTATATGATTCTTCTAATCTCTAGGCAAAGGTCTTTTAGCATGTCATTTACAAGTGGGTGATGTCAGCAGTCAGTCAAAAGGCAAATAAGTGAACCTGGATTTCTGCGCTGATTGCTAATAAAGGACCTAATAAAGGTCTGATTTGTTATTCGTAACTAAATTAAAGCACAAAGCATAACTGATGTACTTATGATTTTTACTTTGCCTATTTTGTAAACATTGTGCAGGCTGGAAAAAGTAAGTGAACCATGATTTTAAGGAGGTGAGAACGAGCATCTGCGTTTCAAAGATGCCCATAAAATAAAGGCAGCACAAATCTGTTCTTCACAAGAAAGTGTGAACAATATCTGGATTCAGAAAGAACCCTTAACACCAGCATCAATACCTTATGCCCGCTGTGAAGCATAGTGGGGACAGGATCATGGTTTGGGGCTGCTTTGCTGCCTCAAGGCTTGGATGCCTTACAGTCATTACAGGAACAATGAATTCAAAAGTGCATCAGAACATCTTGCAAATGTGTCAGTCCTTGATCTCAGGCTGAAAAGACATTGGGTGATGCAACAAGACAATAACCAAAAGTGCACAAGTAACCCACGTAAGGAATAGTTGGTTCAGTTTGTGTTCTGGCATGGTTTCGTCAGTTGGTGTGGTTTGATCTGAAGAGGGTTGCACAAGCAAGGCATCCCAAAAATATTGATGTACTGAAACACATTTGGAGGGCAGAATGATTTAAAAGTCCTCCCCAAGGAACTTAACATAGGTTTTGTGTCTATAACTCAGACATTAGATGGAATTCAGTCACTTCTTAAAGGTTCACTGACTTTTTCGTGCATACAGATAAAACGAGCTCCTGAGCAAGAACCAGTGTGAAATGTTGAACCATACTAAGGGCTTACATGTGTTTAACAAATATTGAATCTTGAGGCCAAGTGATGCTTTACCTGTAATGATATTGGGAACAGTGATAACTAGAATGCATCTTTGTAAGGTTCTACAGGTTCTGCAGGACCAAGACTCTTCACTATCCATTTGATTGATGCCAACACGGATAATTTGCCCAAAGCCCATACATGGTGAGACTGCCAAATGACGGCCCTATTAAAAAAAGTTAATCATTACTTAAGCTAGCATGAAGCATTTACTTGTGTGGTTGATTTTTGTTCAATTATATTACAGTATTTTTAATTTTTATCTCTATCTATCTGTCTCTGTCTGTCTGTTTCCCTATGTCTGTCTTTTTCTTCCTTCCTTCCTCTCTTCTAACCTTTCTCTCTCCCGTTTTCCCTTCTCTTTGTCCAGCTTCAACCGCATTGACATCCCGCCTTATGAGTCTTACGAGAAGCTCTATGAGAAGCTCCTGACTGCCGTGGAGGAGACGTGTGGGTTTGCTGTGGAGTGAAATGCCTCGTCCAGCTCGCCAGCCAGCCAGCATTGACTAACCCACTTAACAGCCCCTTCTAGACCTCTCTTTCTTCCCCACTCTTCCCCAGGGTGGACAGACTGGTGCCTCCCTGCAGGCTTGAGCGTCACCCGCCAGCCCCTCTCTCAGGAGCACAGAGAGGGGAGCCACTACCCAGGGGCAGGAACTTGCACACACGCGCAGCCTGGGTTACTCTCACACAACCTTCAGGCTACACTAGGACTATTTATTCTTGGTGTGAAGCGCGAGATTTTATTTGCATTATTATGATGACAGGTACCACAAAAAGACAGAGAATCAGATCAATGTCCCTTTTTGTCATCTCTCTAAAATCCAGCTTTTTTTGTTTGTTTTTTTGGTCACTGAAACTGTGGAACATAGTCTTAAGTCTGATTATAATTCATTTGAATTTGTACCGCTTAGTTGCAATAACATGGTCCTCTCTGAGCCTGTGGTCTGAAGTAGAGGTCCTATTTTAATCTCGGTGAAGATCTTGACCATAAAGGAGACTGTAGTGACAAAACCCAGTTTACCTTATATGTTTGTTGAAGGAACACATGGACTGGATGTTTCATTATGCTCAAGTTAAAATGAATGATAGCTACAGACAGCATCCCTTAGCCTTTTCTGTCCGAGTCCTTTTATAGGATGACATTGTACATTTCAGTGGTATCCATTTCTTATACTTTGTCATTTGTATTAGACATTTTAACTTGATTGCTTGTTGCGTGAAAGGTATTAATGAAAAGGTTTTTCCCCTCCATACGATCAAGGACGTGAAAGCTTGGCAAGTCTTAGACCTTTTTGGGACTGCTTAATGAAATGGCTGCACAGCTTGAGTGTGCGTGTCTGTGTATTCTCTTAACAGAAGCACATCTGTTACAGCTCATAGACCACGTACAGGATAAAGAGGGACAGAAAGCCCTTGGAAATTCCAATGTCAGCATTATCCAGAATAAGCCAGTATTGAAACGTTTTAACCTTTTAAATTTCTAATTGTTTTGCATGTTGCACAAAAGTTTCTTTTTATTGTTTTTATTTTGCTGACAGTTTCTTGCGATCAAATGGCTCCTTGTAAGAGGTGATGTCGAGTGAGTGATGCCATGTATCAAGTTTCCGGAAACACTCTATTTTTTATTATTTTTTTTTCTCCATCGGTTTCCTACAGAATTGATCTCTCGATCTAAAGCAGACTACTAGCCGTAGTGCATTTTCCATTGCATGGGAGATGTGTGAAAAATGTGGTTTTTGGAATCATGAATGTTTTTGAGAAGCTCTTATGCTCAGTGCAGATTCAGTTTTTTTTTGTCAGCTTAGCATTAACTGTTTGTACGGCGTCTACATGAGTGCTTTCGTCCACTTTCACCACAAGACTGTTATTTGTATGTCTGTCACTGAAACAACCACTTTTTTAAACCAACATCTTTTCTATGGCACTTTCACTAGCACATACAGTACAGTCATCCCTCATTTCCATTCTGAGGAGCAGGACTTGTTCTCCCCTGTAGGAAATTAAAATGCCGATGACTTGGACGGTAATGCTTTAAACCCCTGTTCAGCTGTGGTGATCCTCTCCAATTGATGTCTCTTCTAGCATTTGGCTTCAGGCACGTAATGTTTAGGTCCTGGCATATGGATTTAATGGAGCAGTGAGGGATCTGAGATTTCGTTATGTAGTGCTTGATGTGCATGGCAACAGACTATTATTTGCAAAATTAACTAAATATGAGCCAACTTTTTAGTTGTTTAGTGTTCTGCAACCACTTGATCTTCTTTTTTTTTTGTTTTTTGTTTTTTTTTTTTTAAACTAATTATTTATTACTATGTAATGTCCTTTTAAGTATTGCTGCTATTATCATTATTCCCTGTTTTTCAGAAAAGGCCAATTTTCTTGTGAAAGCTGTACACTACTCTCTTTATTTTATGTATAAATCAAAGTATTTAAACCTGCTGCTAATTCAAAGAAGCCTGTCCCTGGATTGAGTTAGCGTTGATGTAGGCTGGACCCCGGTGGTCATGTTCATATTTGTGATATATGCAATAAAATCCGACACCTTTATACTCTTGGTTCTGTCTTAACATGTCTTTATTTCTTACGTGTAACAGATTGGACAGAGTTTAATTCCGACAGCGTTTGTGTAAACCGAGTCCATTGTTTGTTTTTGTTTTCGTTTTGTCCCCCTCCCCAGATGCCTAGAGCGGTGATCTGTTATTAAACTTGGATGAACACAAAAAAGATTGGAAATTAATGTTGTGTAATAGTGGGAATGACCTAGTGAGTTTGAAGAAGAGTACGGACTTTTGCCTGCAAGTTACATTTGTTTTATAAAAACAAACTTTCCAAATGATGTGACCAGTATCATTACTATGTACAATTATTAGGTCCTGAGTGTCATTGTTTATTGGATGCAAGAATAATGTAACTTACAATGTACTAAACATTTCTGAAAAGATTCCATGTAAATAAGATTATATTAAAGAAGCTACATTGAAAATACATCTGCTCTCTCGTCTTTATTTCTTCCCCCAGGCCCACTGAGAGCATTGTGTTTATCATATGTACCATTGATGGTAAGGGAAATGCTGCAGCACTTTGTTAACTGTCTGAGCTGGACCTGGGGGAAAGTAGTTGGACTGGGCTGGGACATGGCATACTCTGTGAGCTACAATAGCTAAATCCTTTTCATTACATATTACACCCACACATTGTTCAACCTCTGAATTATCTACCATCGTCAGACTCTAATGTGAGTGTCAAAAAACTTATTTCATAGTCTGTTGAAGTTAATGGTCTGGAAGACACTTTCCAGTCATCATAAAACAGTATGAAGATGTCTGTGAATGATATGCCAAAACTTTATCCTTTAATGGATCCTCATGAGTTCTTGTTATGACGGCCCTCTGACGGAATTCTCTGGCTTCTGTCTCAAAAGTTCAAAACCACTTTCGTGCAGAGCATGCTTCATAAGCCATTTACAAAAGTAAGAAAATAAAGAGTTGGAATTCTGTTTCTTACTCCTTGATCGCTTAAGCATGTGAGACATTTTGCCACTGTTCTGTGAGCGCAGGCCAAATTGCTTCTGGATTTCAAGCAGAATAGTAGAAAGAACAATAAGTAGGCTGCTGAATCCTGTACCGAAATGAAACTCAGTTCACATGTACACTAGCATTTAAAAATTAGAATCACAATTGAAATATTTGGAAATGTTGTTTGATATGACTTTAAATATTTGCAGATTTGGTGAGGAATTCTCAATTGTAAAGGAATAAGTCAAGTCAACTTTTTACAACAGATGTTGTCACAAAGCAGCTTTACATAGAATCTGGTGTTCGAGCCCCCAGTGAGCAAGCCGTGGGCGACAGTGGCAAGGAAAAACTCCCTTAGTTAGGAAGGAACAAACCTCGAGAGGAACCAAGACTCAAAGGGGGAATCCCTCCTCCTCGGGCCAACACCAGATACAAGACAGCACTAGAAAGGAGCGTATAGTGTTTGTAGGGTAGAATAATAAATGTCTGATTAGTCTGTAGTTAAGTTGCTGGGTCATCAGATGGGTCAGCAGGACACAAGCCGAGCTTCCACAGTGCAGGACAGCGAGGAGCTCCGTGGGGGTTAAAGGCAGATGCAGCAACAGCATCAGGCAACACAGGATGGGCAGCAGTTCAGCTCAGACACAGAGAACAGACAGACTGTTAGATCTGACAGAATACCTGAACACACTATACGGTGTTCACAGAGTGCAGCAGTGACTCCGGCAGGCCTGGCTATTACAGCATAACTAAAAGGGAGAGCCAGAAGGTCACACAGACATGAGAGCTCCCTGAGAAGTCAGCGCCCCTCTGCTCCACTATCAACATACCTGAGTGAATATGAAGAGCAGCAGAACGACAGCACCAACATTCCCAGCTTACCAAACACTAGACCTGCACCTTTTATCTATCAGAAAGAAAAAAACTAATTACCAAAAGCTTGACTAAACAGGTAGGTTTTAAGCCTGGACTAAAAGACTGAGGCTGAGTCCCAAACACTGGTAGGTTATTCCAATACTGGGGGGCCTTGTATGAGAAGGCTCCGCCCTCCGTGTAACTTTGTTAATCCTAGGCACTAATAGAGAACCCACACTTTGAGACCTAAGGTCACGTGATGGCTCATAGTACGAGATAAGTTCAGTGAGGTACATAGGAGCGAAGCCGTTTAGAGCTTTTATACATCTTTATTAAGTATGAATAATGAAAGTATCGTGAAGAGATGATACCGGGAAGCACATTGGAAAACATGCAATGCTATTTAGCAGCTTGCTCACTAATACAGCAGAGCAGTGACATGACTGGACAAGGTATCCGAGGGGGTAAAACATAGCCTGCTTGTCTTCTGGGCTTTGCATGTGGGGTGCAGATCACACCTTTATCAGCAAAGTTTTTATTATGTGATTAGCGTGGTGGTGTAATACCTCTGCCCTCCACACTACAGACCTGGGCACTAAGGTCTGAGATCAAGACTACACTACTCCTGCCTATTGGTGAAAATACAAAGTAAAATATATATGTAGACTGTATATTGTAAGTCATTCTGGATGAGAGTATCTGCCAAATGACATAAATACACTCATAGTTATACACAAATAGTTACACACAGGAGGAATCAACCGACAGGTCTGAAACTTAGGGTGGGTAGGTTTGAAATTGTTAGACACACGAATGATTCAAGTGTCATGCTCGCCCACACATTCGAAGTAAGCAGGGACAGGTCTTACCTGACTGACCCAACAGCCACAACTGCGGACATTCAGCAGGCAGTGATGACCTTTATGAGTCATCCCGTTAGTGCCAGCAGCATTGGTAGATGGCTGCACAACACAGGACTACCTGCACGCAGACCGCTATGATGACACCACATCAACATCACCAAAGACTGCAATGGTGTCGTGCCAGACTGTCATTGATTGACTCAGGAACATTAGCAGGTCATCTTTTGTCTTTTAGACAACCAACAAGTGTGGAAGCACTGTGGTCAATGCCAAGATGAACAAATTGGTTTTGTTACATGTCACATGTCTAGAAGGTCTGGTGTCACTCCACCTCCACTACTACTGCACAATGAACCTCTACAACTCCATGCTGAGGCGTCTGGCATGTTGGGCTAGCTACTTCTGTATGTATAGCTTAATAAATATCGCCCATATCAGTCTACATTCCTTCCTTCCCAATAACATTTCAATAGCACTGAGGTGGGGTGGTGTTCTATCACTGTGCTGGAGCACCATGCTGGCTTAAAATTCAGAAAGGCTTTAATAAGAGCGACAATATTCTGGGTGGGTGACTGCAGCAGTTTCTTGGGCCTCCCAGCTGCTGTGGAGTTATGGGGCATTACCCCGTCCTCCTCCCTGTTCTTCATGGCAGTTTCACAGCTCAGCTGTTGGTGGATGCTCACCTAACACTGGTTCCTCCATGCAGTAGAATAATATAGATCATTCTTTCTCATGGAAAATACACTGCTAAAAGTGTCTGCCAAACATGAGGTTCACAGTGGTTCATAGCTCCCACTGGAGCATCAGGTTTGCTGGGATGCTACTCTGTCAAGCCAGCTTAGCAGAAGCTTTCTGGCGAGGTGGTAGTACTATGTAGCTATAACTGAAGATTCCCTATCTTTACTGCTATGGACCGGGTAATGTGTTAGGAACGAAAGGATGCCACATCGTTTGATAGAAATGAAGATGATCACCCTACAGAGGGTTGAATTCAGTGACACCCTGAAAATCAAAGCGAAAAAATGATGCAAGGCACCAGTGGCGGATCTGCCAATTCTGGTGTTCTATGGCAAATGCCAAACGAGTTCTACAGCGCTGGGCAGTGAGCACAGGGCCCACTACAGGATGTATGGTCCTCAGGCCGCCCTCATGAGGCCTGTTTCGGAGTCAGTTTAATGAACAACGAGAGCATCAAGACTTCCCTCGTCACAGGTTCCCAGATAACACCAGTTGGAGAACCCAGGCTACAACCTAGTACAATTCACCACACGCACATTCTCTCCCGCGCTTTCCTCCACACTCTCCATTATTCGCTCCGGCTCTCCACCGTGCACATGTGCACTGCACCTGCCTTAAAGTGACCGTTACATAGGCTACACACATTCACTGCGGGAGATTATTTTGTATGGCTCTGGCAGTGCTCATCCTCTTCCTCCTTGCACAAAGGAGCAGATACCGGTCCTGCTGAGGGGCTAAGGACCTTCTACAGCCTTGTCCAGCTCTCCTAGAGTAACTGCCTGTCTCCTGGAATCTCCACCGTACTCTTAAGACTGTGCTGGGAGACACAGCAAACTTTGTGGCAATAGTACATATTGATGTACCATCCTGCAGGAGTTGGACTACCTGTGCAACCTCTGTAGGGTCCAGGTACCGCACCATGGTACTAGTAGTGATGCTGACCCAAGTCAACTGCAGAACTAGTGAAAAATCAGTGGGAAAAGATGAGGGGGGACAAAATGTCAATGACTTCGTCCTTTTAAACCATTCTTGATCCGGGGGTCGTCTTATTGATGCTCCTCTACTGCACCTGTTTTAAATTTCTTTAACATCCAAAGCAGCTGAAACTGATCAATAACCCCCCTGCTACTTAACTGACCCTAACAATATTCCAGAAGTTAAACTGAGTTGATGCTATACTCTGATTAAAAAGTGTTTCTTTACTTTTTGGAGCAGTGTAGTTTCACTGTGAGAAGCAAGATTTCATGACGGATCATGGGAACGTTCTTTGGTCTTTCCCCTTTCTGTTCTGTTCTCCTCTCTGTTCACGATACTGGCAGCTGTTATGCTCATTGTGGTCTTTCCAGCACTGCCAAGTGGCACGCTCGCAGCCCCATGGGGAAGTGTTTGTCTTGGTCATGCTGACAATGTCTGGTTAGCTAAGTAGTAGTGTTCAAGAAGCCTGTAAATCTGTGGATGCAGTGGTGTTGTCCTGGTTTTTTAGATGCCCTGTAACTAGCAAACCATGACCTGTGCCTCAAATGCTCTCCTCTCATTATGTGAAGCTCTGCTGGCTTACCAAACCGAATTTCTCTAGGTGTTTTTCCAACATGGTGGCCGAGTCCACGCTCGCTCATGGCCATTTCATAAAATACTCCACAAGGGCTCCTTTCTCCTACCGTCTCCTCTTCTGCCTGTTTTCTCCCTTCCCTAGGATAAGTGAGATCTTTTGTGAGGCTTTCATTGTTCCACAACTTGAGTTGTGAGTGGCAGGTTAGACAGTGGCTGGCCTGGTACACTTTCCTGCCTCAGTCGGATATCGCTAAAGGTCTAACATTCCAAGCTTTTCTCCATTTCCCCTAAAGAGGTCCATAGAGTTTACCTGTAGCATTCTCAAAAAGCTGCTTTGAGCGCTACCCATTGTCTGGCTCAGGGACATCTAGTAGCACCTAGAGCGTTTTCTAATATAACCCTAGGCTGCTGTCTTGCTGTTAGCTCAGCCATGGAGTATCACCACCAAATTCAGTTTGCACTCATAGAACTTCCAGAGTATTTCACCATTACAGCAAGGCAGGTGGATAATTCCAGCCATGCTCACTCTCCAGCCATCACCACTCCTGTCAGACTCACAGCCACAGCCAGTCCCACTCCACCACTGAAGTTGCCGCACACAGCCAGGGCTAGGCTGGGCTCTAATTCCCACTGACTGCTCTCCACCTGCTGCTGCAGCTGGCTCACTCTGTGCCCAGGTCCTAAGGTGCTTCATCACCATGCTCTGACTCCCACCTGCTTCATTTCCTCCTCGTGCCAGTCATGGTCTGGTCGTTCTCTTGCAAGAGTCACTCCGCCTCTTCCAGCTGGCTCTGCCAATTCAGCTTCTAATATCAATATGTCATTGGAGAAGAAGAGGCGAATCCAGGAAGCATATTGGAAAATGTGCATTGCTCTGTAGCATTGTGCTTGGCGATTAGCTAACTAACTGACACACCCAGAAAGCAGGGGGGTGTGGTAATTCAGTGACTTTTCACATGACTCACAGACTCGCTGTGTTTTTCATACATATCAATTACCATTTATCACCAGACGTAGGTATTTATGACAAGATGGCTGACATTAGACCACAATAAGATTATCCACGGGTTCGCAAATGTTGGATTTACTAATTTTATGTATTACCTACACACCCTAATATTTTGTTGAACTGCTTATAGCTTTGATGCATTCGCTGTGGCATCTTTTACACAAGTTTCTGCAATGTCAAAAAAACATTTAGAGTAGCATTCATTTTTACCCAACATGTTTTGATCTATTGATTCTCTAGCGCATCCCAAAGATTCCTTATAAGGTTCAGGTCTGGACTCTGTGGTGGCCAATCCATGTGTGAAAATGATGTTCAATGCTCCTTGAACCAACGAATCCTGGAACTATGGAATCTTGGAATATGCCTGTGCCATCAGGGAAGAAGAAACAAGGTGGTTCAGTGTATTCAGGTAGTCAGCTGACCTCATTATTTGGGCACATAAAGTTGCTGAACCTAGACCTGACCAACTGCAGCATCCCCAGATCATAGCACCACCCGCACAGGGTAGCCACTAGGCATGATAGATGCATCACTTCAGCTGCCTCTGATGTGCCCATCACTCTGGAACACGATAAATCGGGACTCATCAGACCACATGACCTTCTTCCATTGCTTCAGAGTCCAATCTTTATGCTCTCTAGCAAATTGAAGCTGTTTTTGCTGGTTAGCCTCACTGACAAGTGGTTTTTCTTAAGGCTGCCCAATCCCTTCGCATTGTGCGTGTGGAAATGCTCTCCCTTTCACTATTAAACACACCCCGACTTCTACTGTTGTTTGTCTACCATGTGATTTCACCAAATGTTTAAGTGACCGCCGATCATGATCAATCAAGAATTTCTTCTGACCACATTCCTTCCCAGAAGATGTTCCCCCTGTCCTTCCACTTTTTAATAATGCGTTGGAGTTCTTATCCTGATTTTAGTATTTTCAGCATCTCCTTAGATGCTTTCTCTGGTTGATGCATGCCAATAATTTGACCCTTCTGAAACGGATTAACATCTTTTCCACGACCACAGGGCGTTTCTTTCCACATGGTTGTTTAACAAATGAGAAGCTACTCACTGCATCAGTTAGGGTTAAATAACAGCTGAAACATAATCACCCATGCAGTAATTATCTAATGGGAGGCTCTTAGCTATTGGCTTAGTTAAATCCAGGTGGTGAGCTTTTTTTGGCCAGGCAGTGTATATTCAGCTTTAATGTTGTTAATTTAAAGTAGGAAAAGTTAGATTTAGGTTGGATCTACAAAACGTACCTTAATACAGTGCTACTAGAGTTACACCGAGCAGTATGATGCATGGTAACTTGCGCTTACAGCCAACAGCACTGTGGCCAGACAGTTAACTGTGGAACATAAGAAAGAAGCACACACAATGGAAGACAGGCCAGGGAAAACGACAACACAAAGATGGTGAGTAAAAAAGGAAAACAGTATACAGCTAGATAATGCCAAGAGCCAGTGGGAAAGATGTTGAAATTTACTTAGCAAGAACACGCTGAGCAAACAAACACTTAGTAAATCAGTAAATCAGTTCGCTTCATTTCACTGAAACAACTCTGGTGACGTGGTTTCACTGACTGACTGACATAATTTATTAAGTAAAGTCAATAAAAATAAACTAATAATTAAAACCAACATCAGAGCGTTTTCTTTTTTTAGAGTGTATTAAAAACTTTTTTTTCATAAAACTATGAAACGTACTTCCAAGCCTTTTAATGCTAGTGCATGTGCTGAAATAAATCTTCCAGTATTTCCATTCCTGAGGTGGCTAAATGAATTTCCTATGATGGCCGTAAATCAAGGAGGCAGGGAAAACGCATGGAAAGAACGGCACCTTTTAAAAACAGTGATTACGAAAACACATTGAGACTAACTGCCATCCTGTTCATCCCAAACGAGTAGTTAAACAAACAAAAATCTGTCCCTGGAAGACATTCCTGCCTATTATGAGGTCTCCTATGCAGACAGTCTGACAGGGATAGGTGTGGAGGAAAGAAAGCAGAAGAAAGAAACACAGTCATCCTTCTGAATGAGCCGTCTGATGAGATGCCATTTCACACCAGTGCTTTACCTCAGAGCTGCCTTCTAATGCATCAAACTCTGATGTCCAGGTAGAATCACCACAGCCACAGCTGTGAAATCATAATTAAGTCTTGTTTGGAAACGACACCGTGTGAAAAGCTCACTGCATTCATTTATTACGTGTGTGTGTTTGACAGAAACGATACTGCACAGTGTGTGTGTTAAATTGTGCTTGTGGTAAGCAAGTAGCATACCTTTCTGAACCACTGTCACTCTGGGTTTGCTCACTACGGGCTTAGACCCAGATTTCTGGAAAGCTTTGTTACAAGAGCAGCTGTGAAAAGTGATACAAATAAATGTTTCATTGAACTGAAGTAAATAAATAGCAGTAATTCCAAATTAGACAGCCCGGTAAGACACCCATCACTGGTTAAAGGAGTTCACATTTGATATCTGAGCTAGTGGATATTGAGGATGATACCTTTACATGAGCTCAGAGTTAACGCGGTGCTGGACAGCAGCCTCAGTCAGTTGCTAAACTTGGCTGAAGTCATGGCGAGAGATCAGTCACGGTTGTTCAAGGCCTAATGAAAATTAGATGGCTGAGGTCTCAACCAGACCGAGCTGGTCTGCTGTGGGGATTAATGACTTCTGAAAAGAGGAGAAAGAGAGTCTAGACAGTAAGACACACTTTCCTATAAATCACTCCTTTAATAGCTCTTCACCACTGGGTTTTATCCACATGGACAGTTATATATTTTTCCACCCGTATTCTGATAAACCCTGTCTCTTGGGCTGGCTGGGTGATTCTATGAATCATGCAGTGTCATGTCAGAATACAGGTGGAGCGAAAACTGTGCACATCAAAATGTAGCCATCAACTACAGCCATGTCGCCGTTAAGCAGCTGTGAAATGTACAGCACATATGTTCTCAAGATCGTATACTGTAAAGTCTAAAAAGGCTTAAGGATTACAGTCAGTGCGGGATTGTTAAATTACAGCCTGAAATTTTAAAACCAGTTCATGCAGTCTTCTAAACGAGTAGTGTGCGGGTAAATATAGAATAGAGTGTTTGCACAGTGTATTTATACAAGCTGCTGGATAATAGAAATATGACTAAACATCTTGGGTTTCCAGTAATAAAGCGCCGTCCTGGACTACACTTTGTTCTAAATGGAGATTCTCCAGTAAAATGAAAATGTTCCATCATCTGACACACAGTAATGCAATCGCATCTCAGCATGCCTGACTGACATCTGCTCATCAGCTCACCACCTTAAGCTCAGTCCCAGCAAAACTAAGATGCTGTTCATCCCCAGCACTACAGGTCCTCACCATGACCTCACCATCTAATTCGGGAACTCCTTGATCACCCGACTGAGGATGTAAGAAGCCCGGGAGTGCTTCTGGATGGCCAGTTATTGTTCTCAGCTCATATTGTGAACCTGACTCGGTCATGCAGATTCCTCCTCTACAACATCCGGAGGATACGACCCTTCCTTTCTCAGGAGGCCACCCAGCTGCTTGTCCAGTCTCTGGTCATTTCAAGGCTATACTGTAACTCGCTCCTGGCAAGTCTTCCTCTATCATCAGGTCCTTGCAACTCTTCCGGAACGCAGCAGCTCGACTCATCTTCAATCTTCCCAAGTTCACCCACGTGACTCCACTGCTGCGCTCCCTACACTGGCTTCCTGTTGCTGCTCGCATCAGATTTAAAACTCTGATGCTCGCCTACAAATTTTACAGATACATTTCTTTATGCTTGCAGCCTCTTTGTAAAGAGTGAAACCCAACTGACATCACAGCATAGAACAAAGTCTAATTCACGTCCACGAAACCAGATTTAGGAGTTTCACTAACTCATTACTGTTCTTATCGCCTACAACTAGATTTCCCCTTTTAATCATGTCGACTGCATGTCACAGTTTTGCCCTCATGTCTGCATGTTCCAGTCAGCCATACTTTATCTGCCATACTCAATTTTATTAGAAACCGAATTTGTATGGACAGCCTGCAACCATATGGAACCGTTTGATGCCTGAGTTTTTGACTGAGCGACACAGTTCAGGAAATGTCCTGTATGCTTTGTTGTTTTTTGTTTCATTAAATTCAACTCACTTCCTGTCATTAGTGTTAAAAACTTTCCTCACTGATATTCCAGCCTTTAAACTGATATTTGTATCACGTATGCTGTTAAATCATAGTGAATTGTACGCATCACCTTAGTGTACTTTTGATTTGTAGGAACATTATAGTTAAGGTTTCCTAAGTTTTTGGGAAACAAACACGGACACAAGCAACAAATGTCACCTTAAGTTATAGTGTGCTCTGAGTGTAGCTCCTTGCAGGACTCGCGTAAATGAAATACCTCCTAAGGGAGGTGTGTTTTTTGGCAAAATTGTATGGATAGTAAAATGAAATATTTGATCAACAAACACTGCAGAACTGGACATATTTATTGGTTATACTGGCTGCACTTAGTGTAAAACACACAACCGAAACTGAGAACTTTCAATTATTACCCTTTAGGAATTTGGTGGTATTTTTATGGTATTATTATTTTTATTTATTTTCACTTTTGAGAAACTGAGCACATCTTTGCTAAATGCATTTAACAGGTCCAGAAGCCACTTATTTTATTTTATTATTTTATCTACTCTATATATTATGCTATTATCCGCAATAAGAGCGGCAAGCACTGGAACAAAATGACTTTTTTTGGCCATGTGTTTGAGTCACATGGAATTACCCTTAGGTGCAATCTAACTCCGGGATCTAGCTTCCCTTATGGGCAATCTAACTCCAGGATTTCTGATGCTTATTACTTTGTGTAAAACTGAATATAAGACTAATAAAACAACATTTTTGTGGGGGTGAGCAGTTTATTTCCAGAGGGAGAGAGTAAGAGAAGGGTACGGCTGTCTAGGTGAGCTCAGATATTTGTTCCACAATAAACAGCTAATATGAAACCCAGCCACATCGTCCATCTTCTGAAGAAGTTAGCAA
Organism: Prochilodus magdalenae; assembly: GCA_024036415.1. Lineage (NCBI taxonomy): Eukaryota > Metazoa > Chordata > Actinopteri > Characiformes > Prochilodontidae > Prochilodus > Prochilodus magdalenae. The sequence continues at coordinate 907,604 of JAMWET010005077.1, read as the reverse complement.
GGGGCCAGATGTCCTTAGCAATGAGGAGACTTTGTTATGCAGTGTTATGTTGTTTTAAAGATGAGCTTGGACTAAATAAGTCATTTCAAAAAGGGGGAAATGAAAGTGTTTTTGAGCTGCTTCATAATATGCATTATTATCGTCTGGTATTGCAGTTACAGATTAAATATTGAGCAGTGGCGTGGGTTTCTTTTTCACGACTGGGGGGATGCGCTGCTCATACCACCTGACTCATCAAGGTGAGTCATGCACAAGAAACATGCTTTGAATATGTGAACTATTTTCACCTTGAACACTTGAAATTGTTATATTTGTGTTCATGCAAACAGGCCAAATGTCAATCTCCCTGATACCAGAAATATTCAAAATAATAATGCAGGATTAAAACTATGTTGTTTCTGGCTTTTTCTTCCCTTTATTAATATTCTCTTTCATATAAAACTTCTTCAGCCCCAGCAACAGAAACTCAGGTATCATTAAACCACTCCAATATCACAGTCTTTATTAAAAATATACTTCTAACCAATAAACTGCAGAAGTTCTTGACTGACTGGATCAGATGCCTTCAGGTTACCTGAGGCACAGTACATCTTGTCAGATGCAGCTTGCAAGTAAAGTCTGTCTACACTCTGTCGGAAGGACCTCCAAGAGGAGGGTCAGTGACCACTGTGTGTTTGTGTCTTCTGTACTATGTATGCACATACAGGGGTTGGACAATGAAACTGAAACACCTGTCATTTTAGTGTGGGAGGTCTCATGGCTAAATTGGACCAGCCTGGTGGCCAATCTCCATTAATTGCACATTGCACCAGTAAGAGCAGAGTGTGAAGGTTCAGTTAGCAGGTAAGAGCAGTTTTGCTCACAATATTGCAATTTACACAACATTATGGGTGACATACCAGAGTTCAAATTGTTGGTGCACGTCTTGCTGGCGCATCTGTGACCAAGACAGCAAGTCTTTGTGATGTATCAAGAGCCACGGTATCCAGGGTAACGTCAGCATACCAACAAGGAGGACGAACCTCCACCAGCATCACGTAGTGACCTGGCCACTATCCTGCAAGAAGAATGGCTTAAAATCCCTCTGACCACTGTGCAGGACGCAGTATATGTCATTCCCAAGACGAACTGATGCTGTATTGGCCGCAAAAGGAGGCCCTACACCATACTAATAAATGATTGTGGTCTAAAACCAGGTGTTTCAGTTTCATTGTCCATCCCCTGTAGAAGCACGATGATGCAGTTAGATTGAACACATCTGCTGCAACAGCTCAACCAGAGGTATTAGTGTGGTCAGCAGTGCCAACCAGACAACAGATCTGGGCTCACTTCTAAAACAAGACACTTCACATCCTGGTTATAGAAAAACGTAGATCTGAGGTGTAGACAAAGGGGATGGGTGATCAGTGCCACTTTGGAATGACGCATGGCCACCCTTCTTTAGTTATGCAAGGTGAAACAGCCATGTCCAAAGGAAAACTGGCATCTCAAAAACATTTTTTTTCCAAGCAAGTTGGGCCATTTCTGTTGGTCCCCCAGTGTAGATGTCACACAGACACACAAGTACATTTGGATGTATTTTTTCAACATTTAGGTGAATACTAAACTAGCCAGCTAATTATGCCTATCAGCATTAGAGTAAAGCCATCGCCTGTGGTGGGGGTTACTTGAATATTACAGGGTGAGGATGGAACATGAAAGATATTTCCTTTTGCCAAATGTAATAATAAAAAGCAATCACCCTGCAAAACACTAAGCAAAGTGCAGAGAGCAAAGTAATGCAGGGGGCAGGGCAATTCATTCCCCTCCAAATTTTGAAGGGGGCACGTCTCCCTGTAATCTATGCCTATCAATTTTTAAAATTTGAAAAACATTGCCAATGATTTATTCATTTAATAGTCCCTTTTCATTCAGGCTGGAACATTTCTATTTGTTTTCCAATCATTGTGTCACTGCAGTAAATAAAATGTATACATGCTGTTTCACACTGGGGGTTTGGGAGTAATATGTGTTCTGCTTTGCCTTCTATGCAACTCTCTCAAAAACTCTGTTTCACATAGTGCACTGTGGCTTTTTACTTGCTTGTTTATAGTACATATAAAAGTCAGTCTGTCATCGACTGTCATGTAGATTGGAGCTTGACTTTCTCAATAAAAGACGCTGAAATGTCAGATTATTTAAATAGCGGAAATATCTTCTGCTGTCCGTGCGGCATCTGGAGAGCTAGTCATTTTACGACCCAGTTTTTTCTGCTTCTTTAATACCTGAGACAAATATGCTAGTAACTACTATGTACATGGCTAGTAATGGGTTTGAGGTTTTCCATGTGAAAAACACAACTCAGACAACTGGGAATCATCCTTATGATGGTTACTTTGAAGGTGTGCCTGTATGGCTGTATCAATATTGTTCATTTGCTACATGTTTTATTACATAGATCAAAATACATGATAAAGTTTTGATCCTTCTCTTTAGGAGTAGTACAAACATAACTCACACTATATGTCAGTAGCAATTTTCAGAACTTTAAATAATAGTTGTCTTACAAGCATTTCCCTGTAAGGCCTTCGCTATCATGACTAAGCAAGCCAAGCCTAGACTGTCATCTGTTTCTTGGTATCATTTGTGCCCTACAGGATTATGCATTATGTGCAGAGTGGCTAATTAAAGTTTTAGCCCACCTGCCAAGACACAATGACTCTACAGCTGAAAGGAAAAGTGAACACGTGCCATTTGGGATTATCTGAACCTCTGCATGAAATGACTTGTGACTTCTAATGAAATGTGTTCATTATCTAAGATGCAATTATAGACAAACACAATCAAGCTAAACTAACAACGCCCCAACAGTTTTAATGTCTCTTAGTGAGCACTTTGAGTCACATATCCACAGTACAGGGTTGTAAAAGTAAGTAACTTCTTCAAGAGTTAATAGGTGTTCCGGTTCCAGGGGGGTAAGATTGGGAATGTGGGTTTGACAGGTGCTTTTCCTCATACATAAAGTCAGCACCCAAATCATAGTTACTGACAGTCCGTACATTAATCAACTGCTGGATAAAAGTTTTTAAGAATGGAGAGAATAAAGAGTTGTTGCTATTCTCCTAAGGCATGGGCGCCCGGTTAACATCACTACATGAACAGACTGTGTAATCATGAGAGAGGTGACTAGGAAGGGTTATTGGAAAAACAGTGAACAAGAATGGTGTCTATGGAAATACACCACGAAGGAAGAATAAACTAAACAAAACAAAACACAAAAATTTATCTCCGCTCAGGTTTGAGTAAGCCCACCTGGATGGTCCACAAAAGTGGAACTCTTCAACACAAATTCAATTATGTTTGGAGACGTTAGAACACCACACAGCAACACCTAAAGCTCATTGCAATTCTGAAACATAGTGGAGGGAGCATCAACATTTGGGGCTGCTTTGCTACATCAGGGCCTGGATGCCTTGCGATCACTGTTAGAAAAGTAAAGCTTTATCAAAACATTTTAAAAATGTAAGAGCAGCAGTAAATGACCACAAGCTGAAGAGATGCTGGATGATGCAACAAGACAATGGCAAACAGCACACAATGGAATCAACTAAAGAACGGTTGACAAAGAGGAAGAATGTTTTGGAGTGGCCACATTGGTCCTGACCCTAACCCTATCGAGATACTGTGATATGACCTGAAGAGGGCTGTGCATGTAAACCGTCTCTGAAATAGTGATAAACTGTAATAGGAATTACAGTTACAGTTACAGTCGGGAATGGCCCAAATTCCTCCTCAGTGTTGTGCAAACCTTATTTGTAGCTTCACATACGCATTTCAATAACGGGACAGATCTGTTATGGACAGATCAGTCAGTGACTCATAGTCGGAGACAGCCAGGCTTATTAACTGTACTTTGTGTTCATTGTACCTCATCATTAATACACACTCAGGAACAATATGCAACCCTCGTAAACGACGGTCCTTTAGAAAAACTTACATGTTATCCACGACATCTTGAGTACACAAAGATGAGCTAAATACGTCAACACTGTCTATTCTAGATCATCACTACCTACTTAATCGTTCCACCGTCAGCAATCAACCTATAGGACTAGCCCGCGACCATCGTTTTTCCAATGAGGCCTACTTTGGAACGTACTGTTGATCATGTGTCTTTGCTGCAATTACTGATACAACTTTACGTGAACAATAGCATTGCGCTCGAGCTCGCCTTTATTGATGTCTCTTCTATAAGACGAGCTTCATCTCGAAGAATCCAATCCATAATAGCATTTTTGTGAATCTCTTCATCTCTGTTTTATCCAGCATTGTTCCGTTCCTAATGTAGGGCTAATTCAAGCTTTATGGCCCTTAGTTTTCTGCTTTATGTTTCTGACAGCTCACAATCAGTTGGTGCCCGACTGGTGGAAACGTCGTTTATTTTTTCTTTCCTCAGGCGATGCCCTTGTATAAATATATGCACCTGAAAAGTGGAGGACGTCAACCTCAGATCGAACACTCTACGACATTGTGTCACGCACGGGTTATAGAGAGCCTAAGAAGTGTTCAAGTCATGAAGGCCCGCTATTCGTCATCTCCATGACAACCATCTTATTGGTGGGACAAAAGAGCGTCTCTGATCTTCTGTTAGTCTTTGAAGAAGTATGGAGGAACATTAAAGTAGTAGCGCCTGGATGTCCTCCCTCACTGCTGCAGAATGATAAGGACAACAAACAGAACACTGCTTTTCCACACTCCGTTTCAAGGGGCGCTGCGGTGCGACGCGGACAACTGCCTGCTGTATGTGTTGTATGATGATTGTTGCAATTTGTTTATGACGTGACGGAGTCCCCTAGTCAATCTGTTTTGATCATAATGCACTACGAACAAACGCATTTTGCGATAGCAAGAGTGTGTGGCTGTTGGGTTCAACTGCGCAACTGATAGACAAGTGAAGTACGCCACAAACGTGCACTATCTAGCTTCCGCCACGCCATGAACAGAAAGCCTCTATTGGACGATTTTTAAATGCAGCATTTCTTCATGGTTATGGACATAATGTATCATTATGTGTACCTGTCATGGAACCATTGTGTTACTTATTGGCTCGATGACTTCACTTGCT